>CM062808.1:519574178-520121678 GCA_031772625.1 Pinus tabuliformis
CAATTTGATCACTTGAAACAAATTCACTCACTCACATCATTACATTGATTTGTGTGCAAGAACAAGAAGAAAAACCATTTGAAGTCAAAGGAGAGAGAAAGATGAATTTTTTTCCCTAATTTTTCTCACACATGTGAATATTGCATTTTTTTGAGGATGTTACAGGGCCGAAATTCAACCATCTATTGTAGGTCCAAAAATTTTGTGGTTTGACCAAATTTCAAAGATTTGACCAACGTTGACTTTTGTTGACTTTGAATTTGTTGGAGGAGACTTGGAGGAGGGTCGATATGGGTTCATTGTGATAGTCTTGGTCCTATTCTTGGGTCTTGGAAATCTCATTTTGATCTGATTATATAAGAGAATTATTTCTTTGGGTTTCCCCTTTGTGGGGTTTTTCCTTGGCTTGAAGCCTAATTTTGGTATTCTTTATCTCTTTGTGATCTTTATGCTTTGGTAATTTCTTTATGAAGAGAACATAAATTTAATAAGAAGCCAAAAAATATTCACAAGTAATTATCAAGTTAAGAGAAATCAAGCATCATATTTATTACACTTAATTTCTCAACATGGTATTAGAGTTATGGTGAAGGAAAGGAAGTTTGAAAGATAAAAAATTGTTGACATACTTGAAGATTTTATTGCAAAAGTTATCTCTCCAAGAAAGGTTTGAAGATATTTTTTGAAAACATCCTCATAGAAACCATCTCTCTCTCAAGGGATGTGTTGAAGGTCCTACAATTTTAGAGAACTTCACCCCTGCAACTTGTATATATGCCCCAGAACTTTGCACGTGTTAAAAAAATATGACAAAATCATAAAGATCTTCTTCTTGCTTGCCCTTTCTATTCTTCTTCTTGGCCTTTTCACTTGTTTCTACTTCTCTTGCTTGGATATCGAACTTGTGAGTGTGTGTGTCCAAATGAGGTTGAAGTTTCTCCTTTATATAGCCTTCCATGTGGTCAAATTAAGCCTCCTTTAGGTCGACTTCTCTTTGGTAGGGCCGATTTAGACTTGGGGTCAAAAAGAGTCTTCTAGAATCAAAAATAATATTTCATTTTGATTACAAAATGCCCAAAAAATATTTGAGTAATGAAAAAATTTATTATTAATTCAAGAAACCCTAGAAGCATGAAGAACATGCTTATCCAGAATAATAATAATAATAATAATGAATTTTTCTTTTTCTCTTTTCTTTTCTTTTCTTTTCATAAAATTTACATTTATACAAGTACAAATATAATCATGAAGACCGATCCTAGTTACATTTCTATAACACTCCCTCTTAAACAAAAATGTATTCATAATTTCACAATAAGGTACATGAATTCTCAAATTGAAAATTTCTCATAAGAAGAGTTGGATTGATAAGCCATCTTATAAGCATCAATATCAAGACCAACATTGTCAAATACCAACATAGTGAGGCATTTTGACTAACAAGATTTAACTCTCCTCAAGGTTAGAGCACAATTCTAGGAGGCACACACATATGGACATCGCAGCCTCTCAAGGCACATACCCGATTTGGATGTTCACATGGTATGTCCTTCTAGGACTTTTTCTTATATTGGATTCCAATCCTCAAAGAATATTATTCCTCTTCGACTGCCCTTCTCTTGGATTCCCTACCACGTACTCAAAGAGTATTAATCCATGAGACTACTTCCTTTCTTGGATTCCCAATCCTCAACGAGTATCAATCCCAGATCCTTATCAATCCTCCATTCTCCCTCTTAGTGTGATATACTAGACGTATGGTGATCAGTCTTGGCCTATTGCATGACATATGGGGAATATATTTCCCATATCACTCCCTCTGAGTTAGAGAGGAGATGTCAATAAGTCCAATCTTGTTTCTTAAGTACTCAAGATTCTTATTTGGGAGAGACTTCATCATAATATTAACTACATGTTTGTTAGTGGAGATGTAATGTAGCTTCACGACCCCATCTTCCACCAAGCTTCAAATGTAATGATACTTATTATTAATATGCTTCATCCTAGCATGAAATATTAGGTCCTCAGTTAATCTTATACTTCTCTAGTTATCACAACATATTGTGGTAGGGTCCAATAGTCCTTCAAACAAATCTGATAACAGCTTTCTCAACTAAACAACTTCTCTTCCAATTTCACATGTTGCAATGTATTATGCTTCAACACTACTTAATGCAATTGAATCTTTCTTCCTTCTCATCCATGAGATCATAGAGGATCCCAAACAAAAGCATCCACTTGTAGTGCTACTTCCATCTATCTCGCTACCACCCAAATTAGAGTATGTATAACCTACTAGACAAATTTCCTTAACAACATATGTTAGGTAGTGATATATTGTTCCACAAAAATACCTCAAGATATGTTTAGTTGTTATCCAATGATCATGTTTTTGGCTCCATCTGAAATTTAATAAGAACATTTACTGCAAAGCATATATCAGGCTAAGTGTTCATGATGTACATCAGGGAGCCAATTCATTATCTGTAACATGTAGGCTCAACAAGACTTGATTCTAAACTTCTTAACTTCTTCAAATTGGTGATCACCTAGGTTTTCATTTTTTTGTTGTCTACCATGCCAATTTTTTATAATATCTTGATCACGTTCTTTCCTTGACCAAGGCGAATTTCACCTGGTTTCTACCATACCTCCAATCCTAAGTAGTAATGCATAAGCCCAAGATCCTTCATGTCAAATTCAGCTACCAACTCTTTCTTGCATTCTTGAATATGAGGTTATATACTTGTAACAAGTAAGTCATCCACATATAATAGTATGTACACAGGTTCATTCTTGACTACTTTAATGTAAAGGTTTGGATCTACATAACTCTTAATAAAGCCAATTCCTAGAAGGTATGCATCCATTCTTGTGTACCAAGATTTAGGGGATTTCTTCAAACCATATAGAGCTTTCTTTAATATGCATACATGTGATTCCCTATTTTGTATTTCGAACCCATGGGGTTGTTCAATGTATACTTCCTCATCTATCGTTCCATTCAAAAAAAAATAACATATATCTAGTGAATGTTCCATCCCATAGTGGCATCCAAAGAGATTGATGATCTTATAGTTATATATATAGTTGTAGGAGAAAAGGTTTCTTCATAATTGACTCCTTCCTTTTGGGAGAAGCCTCTTGCTATGAACTTTGCTTTGAATTTGTCAATGCTCCCATCAACTACATGTTTAATTTTGTAAATCCATTTGGAAATGACAATAGATTTGTCATTAGGTATAGGAACAATTTTCTAGACATCATTCTTCATTATAGATAGATATTCTTCCTGCATAGATTTTCTCCATTCTTGATGTCTTGTTGCTTCTTCATAAGTAGATGGTTATGCTTCAATAAGCTTAGTTATGTAAGCTACATATCTTAAAATACATAAGTTTTGAGGTCTAAAATGGGCCTCCTAAGGAATATTATAAAATAATAGTGGAAATAATAAAATAAGATTAGATTACATCATCAAATTTTAGAGGGAAAAAAGGAAAAAACTACTTTTTCAACTTGTATTTTCAACTTACCTCCCTACAATTTTACTCAAATTTCAAGTAGGATCACTCATTGGATGAAAAATTTAATTCCTCATCCAAGGAGTACCCATGTTGCATACTTTCTATGGACCCTCCTACACAAAAAAATAAGAAATGTATGAAAAATGTGATTGCAATCAAGGTTTTCATGTATTTCTCATTTTTCATGTAGTAAGGTCCATCAAAAGTATGCAACATGGGTACTCCTTGGATGAGGAATTAAATTACATATGCAATGAGTGATCTTGCTTGAAATTTGAGTAAAACCATATGGAGATAACTTGAAGAAATGAGTTGAAAAAATATTTTTTTAATCTTTGTACTTTTTTACTATAGAAATGGTGAATCATCCCCCACGGTTGAAATCATCATCTTGAATCCTATTGGGTCTTATAAAGTTTATTTTGGTTGTACATTTTTGTTTTGAGGCCCATTTTAGACCTCAAAATTTCTCTAATGATATATTTTCGGCTTCTTTCTTTCTCTAAAAGTTCCTCTTTTTTGCTACATATCCTTCGACTTCCAGAATTGTTGCTCTTAACTAAGCTGACCTTTTACGATTTTTTGGAATGATGACTTTATACAAGGGTTCACTTGGTCCTTCAGCATCTTCATGATTTGAGGTAGGATCTTGATTATTTTCATGTTCTATGATTTCTTCAAAGATTGGTACTTCTTATTCATCAGAATCGATAGGAATGTCCTTGGATTTCTTATATGCAATACTTTCATCAAAGATAACATCTCTGCTCACTTCAATTCTTTGTTCTTCTTTAGTGTATACTCTATTGGCTTTGGATGATGTATTGTAACCACTATAGATGCCTTTCATGATTGTAGGGTCCAACTTCTTCCTTTTGTCTTTTGGAATGTGAATAAATAAGGGGCATCCAAATATTCAAAGATGGTCAACACTGGGCTTCTTTCCGAAGAATTATTCTTCTCGAGTTTTGTCATCAAGAATTTTGTGAGGGATTTGATTTTGAATATATAATATTTTCATTGTTGTTTATCCCCAGAAGAAATTTGGTACATCTTGATCATGAAGAATGGCTTTGATAAATTCTTCAATCAATTGGTTCGTCCTTTTAGATACACCATTTTTTTTTAGGATTTTAGGAAACTATTAGCTCCTTCTTAATTGCTTCCTTACAAAATGACATAAGATTGTGGAAGTGTATTCTCCCCCATTATTAGATCACAAAAGCTTTATCTTTCTTTCTATCATATTTTCCGCTTATGTGTTGCACTCTTGAAAATTTTCAAACACTTCATCCTTAGACTTGAGTAGATATATCCATGTTTTTCTAGAGTTATCATCTATGAAAGTCACATAGTATTGATGATCTCAAAAATATTTTTCTACCATGGGTCCACAAATATCATAAAATAATGAGGTCTAAAATTTCATTGGATCTAGTGTCACTACTTTCAAATGGTTTCTTTATATTCTTTCTAAGAACACATCCCTTATAGACTCCTTCGTTCTCTTCTTTCAACTTAGGGATGCCATTAACCATATGATTCATAGATGGAAAACTCTTATAATGACAATGACCAAACCTTATATTACAAAGCTCACAAGGACTTAACCTTAAGTGTACTAGATCTTGATGAAGAGGAGCATGAAGTCTATACAACATCCCTTCATGAATCCCAATAGTCTTAGCATCATCAATACTAGATCCCTTACCACATACAATTACGTTTCCATCAAAAAAAGCAACTCGATCACCTCTATCTTCCAAGCAAGAAATAGAAATCAAGTTTTTCTTCAAACCTGGAACAAAGAGTATATTGTTGAGATGAATATTTCCTCCATTTTCTAGCTCCAATGAAGTAGATCTAATTCCCTTAATAGAGTATCTCTTATTATCTCCAAATTCAATAGAATGGAAAGAGATACATTTTGATATAATCTTTAGTTTTCCACATTCCCCTATCATATGTCTGGAGGCTCCACTGTCAATTACCCAAATATTATCATCTTCAAAATTACCTATGAGAGTAGAAAATAAAATTCTATCCATGATCCTTTTTTATAGCTTGGATATGCACTTCATGATGCAACTTTTGATGGAGACAAAGAGACTCCTAAGAGTCATGAGACCTTTCATCATACAACTTTCCATTGAAGAGGAAGAGATAAAATATATGATTGATTCAATAGTTTCTTCTAATAATATAGCCAACAATGATGTGATGTTCAACCCTCCTTCCTTCACCTTAGCTCTAAAACCATGTTGAGAAATAAAGGGTGTTGAAGATTAGGGTTTGATTCCTCTTACTTGATAATTAATTGTGAGGTTTGTTGGAATTTTATTATTTTGTTATATCTTCTTCTTAAAGCAATTACCATAACCAAAAAGTACATGAATATCACAAGAACAAAAAGGAATACAGGATATAGGCTCCAAGTCAGGGAAAAACCCCTCCAAGGGGAAAACCATGAGAAATTCTTCTCTTCTTATAGAATCAATTAAAAGTGAGACATTCAAAACCCAAAGACCAATATCAAGACCTCCTTAAGAACCAAGTTATCCCTCCAAAGAATACTTCCTAAAACAAGTCAATGTACATAAGATCAACAACTTTAAAACTAGCCCAACTTCAAAATTTTGGCCTAGCTTCACAGATTTTTGGCCCTACAGCTTCATAGAAATTTTGAACCTACAATTTTAGAGAATGTTGGCCCTGCAACTTGTATATATTCCCTATAACTTTGGACATGTGAACAAAATATGACAAAAACATAAAGATCTCATTCTTGCTTGTCCCTGCTCTTCTTCTTCTTCTTGGCCTTCGCACTTGTTTTTTCTTCTCTTGCTTGGAGATTGAGCTTTTGAGTGTGTGTTTCCAAATGAGGTAGAAGTCTTTCCTTTATATAGCCTTACATGTGGTTGAATTAGGCCTTCTTTAGGCTAACTTCTCTTTGGTAGGGCCAACTTGGCCTTAGGGTCAAATAGAGTCTTCTAGACTTAAAAATAATATTTTATTTTGATTAAAAAATGCTTGAAAGTGACTTTGACTCATGACAAAATTTCTTATTGACTCAAGAAACCCTAGAAGCATGAAGAACATGCTTATCTAGAAAAACAATTATAATAATAATGAATTTTTATTTTTCTCTTTTCTTTTCTTTTTCATAAATTTACATTGATACAAGTACAAATATAATTATGAATATCGATCCTAGTTACATTTTTCTAACATTTACACCCTTCTATAGTGTTCTACAATCATAACAACACTAAACGCCAATTAGTTGGTTACAAAATTAATTACAATTACAAAATTTTGTAGAATATTCCTTGGATAATTGGTGCAATATCACATGCTTAGTTTGTGTGGTGCATGTGCACAATGTATCAACATAAAGGGAATCATCACTTCATACAACATATCTTGCATGCAACTCAATTATCCTACCACAACATTACACATTTCTTCAAAATTTTGGCTTGGCCCTATCCTTATGCATGTACACAACACTTGCACATTTCTTCAAAACTTTCCTTGGCCCTGCCCTGGTGCCAAGACTTGTTTATTATTATCTAGATTTGGTTTGGGCTAAGTAGGTATTTGGGGCAATCTATGATGTAGGGAGTATTGGTTTAGTCTCTAGGGTTATTATTGAACAACCACTAGCCTTGTTGGGGTCGCTGGTAAGAAAACAAAGGTTGTTGCTAGTTTCGGAAGTTTAGGTATTGACATTATTGTCAAGGTGGAAAAGGATTTGGGCAAGACTAAGTATACCAATTTGTAAGTGTATTTAGTTGACTATTCTAAGCAAAATTTAAAAATTAGGGATGTTCAAGGCATACCTTGAATCATTCGGCATGATGGTCCTTTCTTTCTCTAGTTGATGAAGCAACCTTGTGACATATTCCTCTCCCTTGTATAAGGCCTTCACACTGGGAAGTTGTGAATATTATTTGATTTCATTATTTTCTACAAATTTCTACATTGTTTAATGATAATTAATGGTGAGTACATTTTTCTTATTAACTTTAGATAAATTTCCAAAGCATTGTCAACTTCCTATTTCTTCTTCTTGACTTGAAGAGTATCAAACTATACTACTAACAAATGTAAAATATTTGTCTTCATATCTAGATAACTAATTTATGCCTTTGTTGATACAGTTCTAGCTCTGGAGGCTTGTGAAGTAGTTCCTCTTATGCTTTTTTTATTCCTAATAACAACTCGTGAGTAATTCTTATAAACATTTTGTTTCTTGTCATAGGTTAATTTTGGGATATTTCCATATGTAATCAAGTTTATGGATTCCACACTCATCTCTTACTCCTCTCGAGCCTACTACTTAAGATAATTTCTATCTATTGTGCAATTGATAGATCTATTGTAACTAAAATTAAATCTCTCAATGTAGTTCTCTAAAGGATTCATCTTCTCACTAAGTAATTTGGAATAGTTCATCTATGGAATCACATGATTTGGAATATTTGTAAGATATTTTGTTTTTTTTCAAGTGGTGCTTCCTTTTTCCCTTGTATGAATATTATGTCCATCAAGGCCAACGAACCTCAAAGGGTTTCTTCCTTCAAAGTAGAGAGAAACATATCCATATTTTCATAATCATTTTGTAATCACATGGCTTGTAGAGGATTTAAAACCCAAAAAAGAAAATTGTTTGGATATTCGATGGCCATTCCATGGAAGTCAGGAAGATTAGTTAGATTGGTATTCTTCATTCTCACTTGTTCACTTACTTCTAGGATAGGAAACTCTAATATTGTTTTATTTTCTTCAACTCTTTCCTCAAATTTTCCTTCCTCTTTCTTTAGCCATTGTGACTAGGGAATGTAATCCAAAAGATGAGGATGAAAATGTTTCCCACTCCTCAAAAATTTCAACACCCTTATTGACTATGCCATAATTCAACAAGGGTGACTATGCCACGCCAAAAAAATACTCTATTTATGAAAAAAATATATAGGGGTACATCTACTGAAAGGAGGGTTCTGTTGGTCATGGGATTCACTCCTACCTACTAGCACCTTCCCCATAATTGACATCAATTGCCAATAAATATCAACAATCTCAAGATATATTTTATAACTACTATTGGTGTTACTAGTGTCCAAGGTCTAGTGTCTCACATTTTATTAAATCTCCTCACCCTATAGAGAATTCCCCTGTTCCTAATCTTATCCTCTTGTAATGTTTATTTTGTTTCTGATTATTGGTGGAGTGTGCTCCCATTAAATGTTTGTCGAATTCTCAATATTCTTCTCAACTTGTGTGCAAGGTTTCCCATGTCACCCATGATATCAAAGATGGCCTTAAATCATCCAAGATGTGTTATAATGAAAAGTGAATGAAAAACATGAAGCGAGTGATGCCACAGGCAAGGAGGAGGGTGCAATAGAAAACAAAACATAAAATAGGCCATGGAGGATGCAGATGCGGGGGATTAATTAGAAGCCAACAAAGGCAACCAACTTGTAGTTCAAGGGGGAGAATAATGACAAAGGATAAATGTTTTCATGCCCAATCCAGAGACAAAGAAACCAAATGTGAAACCAGAACAATGAAATTAACCAGATTAGGCTAGAAATACCAACATTTCGAGGGGTGGGTGGACCAAGTCATTAAATTTATAAAATCAAGTGATAGGAGTGTTCATGTTGATTTCCATTTTGGTTTAGCAAGGTGATGACTCTGACCTGCAATAATGAGGTGGTCAAGGAGGAAGTAACATCCGCTAAGGGACTAAACACTATGATCTCCTTGTTGAAAGCTACATGCATTGCATATGAGGGCAGTGTTTTTTGGGACCACACCTCGGAGTGGAACCAAAGGATTAAGACAGGACCAACAATGAATCATATTCATTAACTTGTTGGGTATTCATGGCAAGCATTCCATCTAGTGAAATTTTCCACTAATTTAATTAAACACATAAAATGAATACAACTTTTTTAAGAGATAATTAACAAGTTGTGATTTTTTGAAAATCGTCTTAATACTACTCTTATAAAGTATGATGACTCTTACTTAGTATGGATATATTTTGTTGGTAGGCTTCTAAATTAAATGTTGATGGGTATTTCTTATTTAAAAGTTTTGAACTTAATAGATTTAAAGACATGTTGATTATTTTTAACCATTAGGATAATAATGATATTTAGTATGATTATTTTTTGATGGAATATTTAAATTAAAATGTTGATGACCATTTCTTATTGAAATTTTTTGAAATTGAGATTAAAAATAAAAAAAAAAACTTAATTATTTTGAACTATTAACTTATTAATTATATTTCACGTGTAGATAAAATAATAGAATGATCCTCCAAAACAAATCTATACAAAGAGGAGCCCATTATCATATTCTTTAGTGAGAGTACTATCACATCCTTATACAGTGAAAGTTTTGAAAATTTGAAAACCACATTTAGAAAGTAAATTAATGTTCATAATAAATAATATAACAAAATTTTATTAATTAGTATATAATATTGAATCTTCAATTCTATATTCAAATTAAGTATTTAAAAATTGTTAAAATTTTCATCAATTCAGTGAAATACATTTTTTCCCAATATTGATTTTGTGAAAAAAAAAAAACAAATCTAACAATGCTATTGGCATTGATCTTTAAGCATGGTATAAAAGTATTGTCTTATTTGTTGTAATAATAAAAAGACCTCCATGGTGGTGACATTGGTTATGAATACCATTATTCATTTTATTTTGTCATATATTGTGTTTTATTAAAATTTATAAATTTTTATTTATTTTATTTTTTAAACGTTAACCATTATTATTATGACAAAGAAATTATTATTACTTTCTACAAACACGTCTATAGTTTAGATAAATGTAGAGCAAATTAAAGAGTGTATAGCCAATTGAAGTGGACAGCTTACTTTCAACAATTCCATCTAGGGACGAAGCATAAACATTAGTATTTTAATTCTATTTTTAATTCCTCGAGTTGACCATCAATTAATACTCGTCTAAAAACATAATTAAAAACATTGAACATTGATATTCTATAAACCCACACTCATGTCAATATATTTTGATACCCTTGCACAAAAACCATGCATAAACTACTACTTAGGCTTTAAATTATTGTAGGTAATTGTAGAATTATTGTATGTAAGGGCATGTTACTTCAAGCTATCATGGATCTGCTAACATATTTATTAAGAATCTCGACAAAGCCGTAGACAACAAAACTCTTTATGAAATTTTATCTTCCTTCAAATATTGCAACAGATGGATCAAGGCAATCCAAGGGATATGGAATTGTGCACTTTGGGCAAGACGAGGCAGCAAAAGAGGCAACATGAAAAATGAATGGTGTGGTTCATTCATGAAAAAGCAAGAGCGAGAGTAAGCAAATGCAAAAGCCAAGTTTCATGTTAAGCAGAGCCAAAGCAAGCAAATGGAAATGCCAAAGTTTAATAATGTTTTTGTTAAGAATTTAATAGATTTTGCCACTAATCAGGACTTAGGAATTATTTTGAGGAATTATTTTGGTGAGTATGGAGCCATTGTCAATGTTGCACTGTTGTTTTGAGCTTATCTCGATTGCTGATTCGCTGAATATTGGGCAATTAGACGGACATGAGCGCAGTCAATTATTTGACCGTGCTCATGTCCCTCTGATTACCAAATATTCAACGAATCAGCAATCGAAACATGGATGCTCGTTGTGTTGAGAGATGCAGAGAGAAAATCAAAATGTTTTGGATTTGTCACAAATTTTGAGAATGCAGATGCTACACCAAATTGTGTTCAGAGTTTAAATGGCAAGAAAATTGAGGGAAAGTCAAAATGTTTTGGATGGGTCTATTTTGAAAATGCAGATGCTGCAGCAAATTGTCTTCAAAGTTTAAATAGCAAGAAAATTGATGAAAAAGAATGGTATGTTGGAAGAACACGGAATAACTTTGAATTGAGGATGTTTTCATGGATGGAGGATGGAGATGGAACGGAGAACTTGTTGGGGTTAGGGTTTCGACCGGACTCTGCAGCCTTCTCAGCACCTATGACCATCTGCCTCTGCACCTGCTCCTAACCATCCTCCCGTACACCAGCCCCGTAACTCACCCTCTGCACCCGCTGAACCGTTACGGTTATTCCTTCATACTTACCACCCTGTTTTTATCCTTACCCTCCTCGACTCTACCCCATCTGTTACCCAGTCACTACAACGATAGGCATCCTCGGTTTCTGAAGGCAGCTGGCGCGGGAAAATAGCGATGGTTATGGAGGACCTAGTAGACTACTCGGAAGACCCACTAGCGGGTGCCTCCATCTAGACATCTCCCCAGGTAAACCTAGCAAGCAGCTACCCTTATGGTTGTGATTTCTCTGACACCATTGCCTCGCTACCCTCGATCTCAGGGCCTTCATGCTCAATGGCTACACTCTCAGAGGCTTCCCCCTCCATACCAGACCTCACTGCTCATCCCTTATCTCCATCTACCCTAAATTTTGTGGATCAAACCCTGGAACCCAACCTGGGCATCTCCTCAAAGGGTATATCATCTTTCCCATCCTCCACCGGTTCTCGTGCCCTTTCGGTAGCTATCACCAGTGATCTTGACACTTTTGATTCAGGGCCCTCATCGGCCCCCCCATCTAGAAATATTACTGAGATTCCCCCCATTTCAGGAGTCTTCCCATCTGAACCCCATTTGGACATCCCTACACCCGAGTCTAACCCTACTCAAGGAATCCATCAGAATTCCACACCTGATGAAAGAACCCAGAAAGCCAAGAAACCAAGGGTCCTAAAACCAAAGGCTTTGGAGGTATTCCTGAGTTTAGGCGAGGATTTCCAGTGGAGTGAGGCAATGGACACAGCTGAACGCGTGTTGGTAGGAAGAGTCAGGGGTCAGTTCTATAGCACCACTAGATTGAAGCAGTGGATGACGGAGGTTTAGGGGCACCATTTGGTGGAACCACCGATGGTACAAACCTTTTTCAGAGGATGGTTTGCGCTCCGCTTCACCAAGGCAAAGCACACCAACTAGGTACTTTCAGTAGTTTGGCATCTTGAACAAGCACTGGTGCTCCTTCGCAAGTGGACACCACTATTTGACCCAGAAAGAGAACAACTTGGAGCAAGCCCCCTCTGGGTTAGACTACCTGGCCTGCCATTACAGTTTTAGTTAGAGAACATTTTCAAGCCTATAGGGAACTCCCTGGGAACTTACCTAGAGTATGATAAATCCTACCTCTCGACAGGAAGGATGGCATATGCAAAAATTTTGGTACACATTGATACCAGTGATGGGCTTGAAGAATATATCACAATTCAAAGGCAGAATTTCTCTCGGTGGAAGAATTTGGAATATGAAGGGGTTCCCTTTAGATGAAGGAGATGCCACAAGGTTGGGAATCTCTATAAGGATTTCCCTCTCATTAATAACAAAGGAAGTGGAGAAGCTGGAAGGACAATTCCCCAAATACAGTTTAGGACCAGGGGGAGCAGCCCCTCAGCAAAGAAAAAGGGAATCAAGTCGATCTATCTCAAGCAAATAGGGCTCACTCTCAGGGGACCCCGAAGAAACGCGCAAGCCTCCTCTTCAACCTCCCTCTCCTCCTCTCACTAGGGCAAGAGCGGCTGCTGAGGCGGTGGTTTCTTCGGGTATGATTTTCACCTCTCCTATTCCCTCTAATTTGCTTGCATTTGATGGTTTAAATGAAATTCCGGTTGCTAGTAAATTAAATGGAATCAGTGACACTCCCTTCCATTCCTCTCTGGCCTGCTCCTCTCACTCACCAAATCACACCTTCCCTGACATCACTCCATCTCTCCTGGATCCCCCCCCACTGCCATCACTCCTATACCTAAAGCTGGACCTCCTTCCCCCATGTTACCAAACTCGATCCAAGGCCAAGCAAAAGTTAAAGACCCCAGATCATTTCGGGCTTGATCTTCTTTTATCCCCTTTTCCTCCTAAGCTTCCTCGGGGATGCCCCTCTTCCCTCTCAAAGGCACAAATTCGGGCCGGAGGTGAGATCGCCTTGGGCAGGAAATCAACCATTCACAGGGCACTTAGAGCATCGAATCCCTCATCTGACCTCCCCCCATGAAGATTGCCTCTTTCAATTGCATAGGGTTGGCTAGGCCCGGCAAAAAACTAGCCCTTCGCAGACTGATCCTTACCTCTCCCGTTGATGTCATCTTCCTCCAAGAAACCCTGGGGCCTGCTGATTCCATTACACACCTCCTTGACGCTATGTTCCCTGGATGGAACTTTATAGGCTTAGATGCTAATGGAAGATCCAGAGGTCTTGCCTTGGGATACAGTAATCGCTCCATAAACCTCAGTAACTGTTGGGGAGGACTTGGGCATATTGGGATAGACCATTTATCATTTTATTTGGGTTTGGAGGTGTGACTCATGAATGTATATGGGCATTGCCAACACAGGCCTGCCTTATGGGACCATCTCCTCGACTCAAAAGCTTTTCATAAAGATTACTTAATCTTAGGAGGGGACCTAAATTTCTCCATTGGATCCTCTGAGTCCTGGGGACATCATGCACAATTGGATCCCTTATCTACCTATTTTGAAAACCTTCTGGACTCTCGTAACTTGTTGGACATCCCCTCAACCAAGCTTTTACCTACCTAGAGGAACAATAGAGCCAGGGAGGACTGTCTTGCTCAAAGACTTGATTGTTTCCTTATAAAGGAAGAACTTTTGACCTTGGGTCTTCTTCATAGACAGTGGGTGGGATTGGGAGGAGTCTCTAACCATCTACCTATATTCATGGAGATCAGTGGGGGGCCTCGGAAACCCAAGGGACCTTTCAAGTTCAGCTCCTCTTGGTTAAAGGACCCCACATATATTCACATGATCAAGGAATTCTGGAAGGCACATCCCCCGGATGTTGGTGGGAACATAATAGAGGGTTTCGCCCACAACCTTATTGAGATGAAGAGACTATCCAAAACCTGGGCTCATAATAAGAGAATAAAAGATGATCAAACTCTAATAAATGTTGAGAAGGAAATTGTTGAGTTTGAAAAAAACCTGGAAGGGGCCTACAGAGTGACTGAACAAAAGGACAGACTCACTGATCTATATGCCACCAGAAGGAAAATCCTTATGGAATGTGAAGAAGCATGGAGGCTGAGAAGTAGGGTGATCTGGCTACTCGAGGGAGATGACAATACAAAGTTCTATCATAAGTTTGCAAATGGCAGGAAAGCTATTAATACCATTTGGCAGCTCTCGAACGAGCAAGGCCACACTCTTAATACCTTCCCTCAGCTGGCAGCTTTGGCGACCTCACATTTTAAATAGACTTACAGAGCCCCCCCTAGTGCAAATCTAGCTGAAATTATACAAGTAGCTCAATTATTCCCTCGATTTGTGGATCAGGAGGCAGGCAAGGAATTGTCTAAGGAAATCACTATAGGTGAATTAGAAGCCACAATAAAATGGTTTAAGAAGGATAAGAGTCCAAGGCTGGACGGATGGTTGATCGAGTTCTATTTAGCTTTTTTTGAAACCCTGGGGGTTGATCTTCTTAAAGTTATTGAACACTCCAGAACTAGTGGCAAGATTCTTGAATCCTTCACCTCCACTTTCATTGCCCTCATTCCAAAATCTGACAACCCCTCTACCTTTGATGATTACAGACCTATATCATTATGCAATTGCATCTATAAGATCATGGTGAAGATTATTGCAAATCGGTTGCGACCCATCCTATCCAAATATATATCACTAGAGCAATTTGCCTTTCTACAAGATCGACAAATCCATGAGGCAGTGGGAACTACCCAGGAAGTCCTACACTCTCTGCACTCCAAGAAAATCAAAGGTATGATCTTAAAGGTAGACCTCTCTAAAGCCTTTGACAAAGAAAACTGGTTGTATATTAGAATGATTCTAACCCACCTAGGGTTCCCTTTTGATTTCATTAAATGGATCATGAGCTGCATCACTAACATACCTTTCAGCATGCTTATCAACGGAGCAAATTCACCTTTTTTTATTCTGAAAGAGGTCTCAGACAAGGCTACCCCCTATCCCCATTACTTTTGCTACTGATAATGGAAGGTCTTAGCAGGTTGGTCAAAGAAGAGTTCAGAAGGGGCAAACTAAAGGGAATAAAAATCACGAACGATTGCACATTGACTCATCTATTGTTTGTGGATGATGTCTTACTATTTCTTAATGGAAGCATATGAGACTTGACAATCATGAAGAACACATTTGCACTATTCCAAACAGCCACTGGTATGACTGTTAACTATAACAAGTCGACCCTCACAGAGGCTGGATGTTCTCCACATGAAATCCATTATGCGCTGCAAAGGTTCCAGTACACTCTTCTTAGACTAGAAGATGGACTCAGATATCTGGGCTACAAGCTGAAACCTCTGGGGTACAAAATTACAGATTAGACTTGGCTCATTTCCAAAATGGAGAAAAGACTTAATATTTGGTACTACAAATACCTCTCTAGGGCGGTTAGACTCATACTCATAAAAGTTGTCCTCGAGGCCACCCCGGTCTACTGGATGTCACTAGCATGGATCCCCAGGGGCATACTCTCTAGAATATAGGCCTTATGCTGCAAATTCCTTTGGAAGGGACAATAGACAGGAAGAATATTCGCATGGGTCAAGTGGGAGGCCCTAAATCTGCCCAAGAAATGGGGAGGATGGGGCATAAAGAAACTAGAAGATTTCTCCACAGCTCTGGTAGTGAAACTAGGGTGGCAACTTATTACATCAAACAGTCTATGGACCAGGGTATCCGTTTCAAAATATGTTTCCCCCTCAAACCTGATGGATTGGTTAATCCAACCGCAAAGACTCCACTCAGGGGTTTCAATCATATGGAAGGCAGTAATAAAATCCCTTAACGTCATCTGGGTCGGCATCACATGGAAAATACAATCCAGAATTAAGGTGAGGATTGGTTTGGATCCATGGATTGGATGCGAGAATGTACACAGGCTGCCAGAAGACCTCAGATCCTTTCTCAGGGACATCAATATTACCCATGTTGGCCACATAGCAGACCTTGAACACTCCACCCTTTTTTAGCAGGCTTGGAAAACAGCTCAGAGATTGAACATTCCACATCAATGGACACAACAGTGGAATACTTACAACAAGGCCCTCACTGAGGCTCATATCCGGATTCGTGAGGAAGAATATGAAGTCATCTGGGCACTCTCAAAAGTAGGGAAATACACACCTAAGGATGGATACCTTGTTTTAGTTGAAGATCGCTGCCCACAAGCCTTAGAGTCATGGTGGAAACATTTGTGGAAGCTTGAGCGCCCCCCAAAGAGCAGACTTCTCATGTGGACCATACTTAAAAACAAAATCCCCAATGGAGACAATCTACTCAAGCGAGCTCATCATGGCTCTTTCTGGTGTCACCTTTGTAAATGTAACAATGAATCTGTCTCACATCTATTTATCGAATGTCAGGCTGCTCAAGACCTATGGCAATCGATATCAGCTGTGATTGCATCTCCGATAAGGTGGCAAGGAGAAACTATGAAGGAGACCTGGTCGAACTATGGATAAGCGCTAATCCAAAATGTAAGGCCTTATCCTAGGGTCTTCTAACAGATCTATTTCTCTGGAATTTAAATACAATAAGAGGCAATGATTTACTTTCTTACAAGACTTTTTAAACAATGAAAGTTTTACCATTTACATTCTAATCCCTATAACTTAAGTGAACATTTCATTTCAATAAATTTACATGAGAAATCTATAGAGGAATACCTAAACCGATGGGTGGTGGAGATGCCTTTAAGCTGCTGCTCCTACTGAACGCTCCTCTTGACTAACCCAATTGGATTTACCCCTCAGCCAACTAGGAAATAATTCCTAGCCTAGGAAACCTCCACAGGTTCCTTAGGTCTCCAAAATCACAGCAATCCTAAAATCACAACCAACCCCCAAAATCAAAGCAAGACCCCACATGCCCTTTTCTTCCTTCCTCCTTCCCTTTTATACCCTCCCTCTCTTCTCCATCTCAACCACCTCTCATTAATTTCATTAACTTCTCCTCCATCCTTACAGTTGACTTCTCTTCTCCCAACTAAATCTGGGAGTACATTTGGAAGTGTGATATGAATATAAAATTGGGAAATTAATGGGAGAGGACCATGTCTTCTCCCAAGTAAATCTGAGAGTACATTTTGGAATGTGAGATGAATATATATTGATAATTAAATGGAGAGGACCATGTCTTCTCCCAAGTAAATGTGAGAGTACATTTGGGAATGTGAGATGTAATTAAATGGAGAGAACCATGTCTTCTCCCTAGTAGATGTGAGGGTACATTTGGGAATGTGAGATGTAATTAAATGGAGAGGACCATGTCTTCTCCCTAGTAAATGTGAGAGTACATTTGGGAATCTGAGATGTAATTAAATGGAGATGACCATATCTTATTCCTAGTAAATGTGAGAGTATGTTTGGGAATATGAGATGTAATTAAATGGAGAGGACCATGTCTTGTCCTAATAAATATGAGAGTACATTTGGGAATGTGAGATGAATATATATATATATATATATATATAATTTGATATAATGGAAGGAGACCATATTCTACCTAAGATTCAATTTTATAAGGCAAGTTGGGAATTTGAATAAAATAGAAATAATGAATTTTGTATTAGTAAATAAATTTATAGTTTCCAAAATGAAGGTATTCACCAATATTTCTAAATATTTTTAGGTAATGTAAAAATTAATAAAATTTGCATGATAAGATTTAAGTGGGGCATTACATACACCCCTCCTTCAAAAAACTTTGTCCCGAAGTTAGAATGAAAAGATACAAGGAGTTCGAAAGCACAACAAACTAGAGAGAATTATAGCAGCAAAATTTTGATAAGTCAGACAATGACATTAATTCCCATCAAGAGTCTCCAACTGATCTATATCCTCCTATCCATCCTGACCTACTTCCGTTCCCACCCTATCTGTCCTCTGTTGCTTTATCAGTGGCAACAGCCATACTAACCACTGATAAAACCGACATGGTGGAAGCGTTGACTACATCGACCTAACTTCCCCAGTAGGAAATTGGCAATCGTCATCACACGTCTAGGGGAGCGTGTCCACCACTGCCCTCCCACGATTCCAGGTTTCAGAGGATACACGGTGGGAAATGCCTCCACCCCTCCTTCACAACTAGGGTCAACGCCCTAACACGGACCACACTACAAAGCTGGTTGGACTTGTCATCGAATAATCTAGTTAGGTAGTCTTGCCACCTGTCATTTGCATTTTACTCATGTCATAAGAGTGCATATCAAGTAGATACCAAATGTAATAGAATAATGTACATTATACCTTCCTCATGAGATGTCTCGACCTTCCCCCAATGGAAGAGTATATCTCGGCTATCATATAGTTCTTTCCCCTTGTGGGTTAGCTCTCATTCATGCATTTATATATCAACAAGATATATAATCATCATGTTATTAAGTCCAGTATCCACGTGTCAATCTTGCAGTTCACACTAGAAATAAATCATAAATTCACTAAGTCATTCATTTAAACAAATCATATCCACTTGAGCCATATATGAAACAAAATAATTCTAATAAGTCACGCACTAGATAATTCACCACTAAGTGAGTCATACATTTAGGCCATACATCAACCATTTCCATCATCAATATCAATCTGTCAATTGATTTATATGAGTAGTTTCACGTGTCCAACCAAATGCATCAATATTACATAATAACATGGAACTGCAAAATAGAGCCTTAGCATGGGTAGCTATTTAAGTCAAAATGGGCATCACATATGCTCATGTGACAACCTTTTGAAACCCCTTGATAATAATTAGAGTCGAAACAGATTCAACTGTCCACCATGGAAAATAGCATTTAAACCCGAATATGCTATAAGGTGGTACCAAAACCAAAATATTGCCAAGCAACTGATTAGTGGACTATCAATTCCACTAGAAGGTGCTAGTATAAGTTTTATGCATATAAATACCTTAGTGAGTATAAAAGTCTCACTCTTCCAATTTGCTAGCTTTTCATCTTCCAAACCAATTAGTTAACTTGAAAATAAAAGACTCAAAACTTCAGAAACTGTTTCCCTCATGATTTTCATACTTTATTTTTTTTTTGTAAATTGAGAGAAATGTCCTCTAAATGTCAAAGGTTTTATATATTTAATCATTGTTTACTAGTACTAAAACAATTTCATGATATATATTGCAGCTCACAATATGACCAGACAAATGAGAAATAAATAAACGAATGGAATAATTGCCTTTGCCTTGCTACTATTAGTATTTCCCTTCTAAATGGCACTGCATTTCTAAATATGCCTACTCCTTTCACAAGCGGCCAATGACCACAAAAGTTGTGAAGAAAGTTGAGGGTCCTTTTATCCAAACTAGAGAAACATTATTTTTCACAACATTTTTATTCAACGCTATAATAATGGTAAAAGGGTATTCTAATATTTTCACTGGTCTTTTATTGACTAGATAAGCTTCCATTCTAAAATCTCAAATTCTCTATGAATTGATCTTCTCATTTAATTTAGGATCATTAAAAACAACTATCATAGTAAGCCTTACACAAGTGCATGGTATTCAATCTATGTTTTCACTAGAAAATTCTACCACTCATAGAATAATCATTAACGTGACATATAAGATATTTCAACGCATCCTAATCTGAATTCCCATGCTTCATAGTCGTTTACTTCTCAAACTCGAGATTTGTTATTATGACTTCCTCCATGAAGAATGACAAATATACTATCTGAAAGATAATCCTACTATCCGAATGGAAAATCTACTGTATCTCAAATAAGAATAATGATAATCTGCTATCAACAGAATTAAAAGCCACCCTCATATGTAAAATATAACTGACTACATTCTTTAGATTGGGACACATTTTGGGTATAAATTACTGGCTCAAAACTGCAATTTTCAGTGCAAATATTGTTCACACCATCCATATATTTAATAGACACTAAGGTTGGCAACAAACAAGACCTCAGGTATAGATTAGTGGGAACAAAACTGCAATTTTCAATGTAAATATAGTTCACATCATTCTTCAATCAGAATTCTGAGACCATTACAAAGTTTGTTCAAAACGTTCAAGTGACACATCCTTCAGCCAAATTTAATCATTGTGATGTGGCAGACTTAACTATACAATTAATGAACTTGGGTTGCATGTTGAAATAGAATAGCTACATCTTCACAAACCAATCATCATAGCTTGACCATAGATCTCTCTGAATGTCGAGAAAGTGACCTTGCCCATAACCATCGATCTATCTGCAACCTGCTAACTTTCCTATCATTAATTCTTTGGTTCATGTGCCAAAGTCATCCAATCATAATCATATAGTTTCCATGCATCTTCTCAGATAACAGAGATATAACGAATCATCAGAGTCATTGGATCAACATCCTTCATCAATCTGCTCATTTTAAGATGAGACAATATCACGCTACAATTGTATCAACAAACTTCCAATCACCAAATCCCAACAATACAATTGCATGGGAACTCTCTCTCACATGCTCTTCCTATTTAACTTCTAAACAATAATATATTCAACTAACAACATCAATAGCAGTATCATACCTACATCAATAGTACCCTTATATTACTGATATCACAAGTACTTCTAACTGTTTGAAGATACTTAGAGACTTTGATCTGAATTTTGCCTTGGAATGATCTGCTCTGTTCCTTTTGCTTCGAGTCTGATTATGTTAAGGTGTCTTATGAAACACTGGTTCAGAGTTCTAGCCTTTATTAGTACTATTCCTAACATTTTTTACCACACTCTAGATGGTCCAAAGAGAACCTAAGCAATAGTTTAATGCAAGTTATGCCAAGTTACTTCTTAGCCACAAGTTTAAACTTTAGAACATGTTATCATAGGCTAGATCACTGGTTAAAAACATTGTTGGTGCTATGTTTAAGCGTTGTGTGCATTTTACCTGCCTACCAACACCTCATTTTTGGTTGTTGGGTTGGTGTTTTCCATGTAAACTACTACAACTAAATTTCTCCCTGAACGCACAGCTAGACAACCTACAGCAGTAATTATTCATTTATGGATTTGCAGGTCCACTATATGGGTTTGAATGCAGTGCAATAGAATGGTACAGGCTACAACCATATATTCTCAAGCTAGTGCACTTTGGCATACATTATAGCCACCACATGCTAATGTAAATATTTTATAACAGTCTTGCAATTGGGAAACATTGACTAGAAGGAAAGCGACTTCATACAACCATTAAAAATTATGTTTATAAATGCATACAAGTTGTGCTTTTGTGCTTTGTTGATTAACTATAGCCTATGTACATTGATCAATTAACTATAGCCCTCACACTCCAAACATGTGGAGACAATTTAGCTAGCATGATAGATTTATAATTGACTAATTGCACCTTGATTATAGTGATGTCAATGAGAAGCGGTATCAGTGATTGTTATTTTGTTTGAAAATATGCATATATGATTGTAATGAGCAAAAACATGGTTGAATGAAGTACGGTGATTGCACATTCAAACACAAAGAGGGCATTGTTTATTTTTATCACAACAAAATACTAAAGAAGACAGCAAGGAGAACTGTTCAGGATGGGCAGCTCGAGATCCATCAGGTGTTTTGTCACCTTACCAATTTAACCGAAGGTAGGCATTTTTTTTTTAAATCTTCTTGTAGTTATATGGTTGATTGAATTTTAATATAGAAACTGCACTTCATTCTCATCTTACAAGAAAAGGACATAATAGCATTTGCATTTATAACAATTGTCCGTCATAATTTCAGCTGCAAATTATGTAAAATATTTATGCACGTGATTACCAATCAACATTAAAACAGAAAACATAAGGAATCAGCCTAGGAAAAGGATTATGTTGGATTGTTGTGATCAGCCTATTGGTATATGAGTTTATGGAACAGTTTAATAGTGACCAGAAGATGAACATCCAGTGTACTATATTGTCTCTGTTGTTAGTACTTGGGACAATGTCGAGGAACACACTCGTGATGAAGACAACACTAATGCAGATTATAGGTTTTCACATAGGTGATTTGCTTTATGGAAGCTTTTAAGAATGGCTTGATGAAGATCGAAATTTAAGCATGGTCCAAAGACCATACAACTTATCCACTAGATTCACTCATGGGTCTTCTAGAAGTAATGAACTTATAATGATGATTGTTACAAGTCAGGTTAGGAGGGCTTCTAAGATAGAAAGCAAGGGATTTCGATGGAGGAAGTTCAATTTGGAAATCTTGAAAGAATATTGCAGTTATAAGAAATTGAAACTGCTTGGGAGGAAATTTGATCATGTAGAAAGCTTTAAGGGCCAGGAGTTCATACTGATTCTTATTACAGAAAACAAAGAAGAGCTCAATTTTCTATAACTGGTAGAGGTATCATTTGAAGATGCTATAGAGGTCTAATTTCCAAGATTTGTACTTGGTACCCACTTAAGTTGTGGAGTAACTGATATGATTTCAGTCATAGCAATGCAAAGATACTCGCATACATGTAAAAACAAGAGAAACCAAGACAGAGAAAATCAAAGTATGAAGTCTTTATGGGAAGTTATTAGAGAACAAGCTTCTTGTTTTAGACAATCTTCTTTTGAAGAATCATCATTTTCTCAGGCTGTAGAAAACCTTTTTGCATTATCATTTTTGGTGAAGGATGGCAGTGTTGAACTAACAATCAGTGGAAATGGTGAACATTTGATTGTTCCTAAGATTGCTCCAACAACTAAAGATAGGTCAAGAGGTGTACATGATACACAGTTTTCCTTTCGTATTGATTATTCAGAGTGGAAGAGGTTTCAGCAAGAGAGAAGGGATCCTACAAATACAAGATTGTTGTTAGATTTGAATTTAGAGCCAAACAATGACTTTCAAGATATGAAAGACAATATTTAAGTAACTTGGGGAATGGAGAAGTAAGCATGGTTGACGTTGTGAATCTTGAAGATTTGGATATCTTGATCATGTTAAATTTAGTACAACTGAACATTAAGGTAGCTGGTAGTTTAATTTCCCTTCTATCATAGGTTTGGAAGTGGAAGGGTTTCTAATCTAGTTTTCTTATTTTTGTATATATAAACATGTCAATAATTTGAAGGGTTTATAGTCTAGCTATTCTATTTTGTATGTATAAATATGTTTAATATGTAGGATACAAATTGTAATGTTACAAGATTCATGATATATATTTGGATTTTTTGATTAAGTCATGGTTGCTTATTTTTCTTTACTCTAGTATTAGAGTGATAGAACTTGCGTCTTTGAAGGATTTTCTTCCATGTATATTTTGATTTGATTTTCATATTGTAAGTCAATCATTTGAAAATTGCCCTCAATAAATGATTATCCTCAGATAATTGTCCTGGTCTTACAGGCAATTTATTTTATAGTGATATTTTTAAATATTAAAACATTTATTAGTTTCATCTTCCAATTTGTTGTTTTGTGAATCTGCAATTGTATATGTAAAATTCTAACAGATGCCACAATAAGTCACAACCATAATTGAAAATGAGATTAACCCGAGAAATATGGACACCATCGTGACATTCTAAAAATAGTCAGAAAGGTGGTTCCAATAACTCAGCCATTGACCAAAGATCTAACTAGCTAATAATGAATGCATTATGTGTTTAGAATCAAAAATTCAAATAGTGGTTAAAATCCCTGCTCAAAATTTTGAACAGAGTGTTTAGGGTCCCCACTCAAAATTTAGAGCTGCAATTTTATTTGTTTTTGAATGGAAGTATACTTAGCATTCAGCCATGGCCAACCAGAAGGCATAATTGTCGTGCTGTGGAATCAGTTTTACTTAGATCATCAAAAGTGACCATAATCCCAATAGTAGTTGTTGAGCAGCTAAGCAGCTAAAAAGGACAAAACTTGTAATATAAAATTCAGATAAAAGAAAACCATGTACACCTGAGTTGTGCCAATATCTAGATTCAGGAGGAGGAATCAGTTTGTCTATGCATTTCTAAATGATCCAATAACTGTGGCAAGCAAAGGAAGGGAAATGAAAGGGTACAACTAAAATGTTTACACAACCATTGTTTGTACACATTTGTGAATCACCAAAAAAATGTGAGAAAATAAAGGATAGAGAAGAGATGAAAGGACATATCCCAAACAACATAGAAAAGGCCAACAGTATCAAAGACCCTTGAACATCTCAGTCTCAATTCCTAAGCAGTAGTTTGTTCATTTTCAATTTTATTTACTATCTAATTTTCTGCAAGGGTTTTAATTTTCCACATTCTCCAGTATATTGTTTACCTATTTTTTTCTTTTGGAACATAAATCAGATCAAATTTTACTATTATCTGTGTTGTTTTTCCTTTCCTTTAGTAGCTAATGACATATATTAAAGATTCACAAGTTGCCAACTTTGCAACTTGTTTCAGTGTTTCAATCCATCAAATCGTCCCTTTTAGTTGCCAGATTACATGTGTAAATTACATGTGCTGAGCAAAGTTATAGTTTACTTCACTTTTGCTAGGAAATCAGTCAAGACTTCTGCTAAGAATGAAGCTAGTAAAATTCAATAGAATCATGAGTTATTAACTTATTAGGACAACATTTTAAAGTAACTCCACCAGTAATTAGATAACACGTTTGGAAGAAAATCAACACCTAGAGTTACAGAAAAATCTTACCTGAATAGTCAGAAATAGTTGTATGTGATATACAACATAGAACATAGTTGTTATAATTTACAAGGAAATATAGATCTGTCTGAAGTGACCCATGAAATAGGTACCGTGGCTTTCTCAGTGATAGAGTCTTCAGGCAATAGGATTTGTATAAGACTTTGTATGTTCATTGCTGGTTACCCCAAACTCAATGTAAGGGAAACAGAAAACCTAAGCACCATTAGAACTTCAACTTGCTATGAATTGCCAATTGTTGTCATTCACTTCCCTTACATTTATCCCATTGATTAACTGGCCAGAGAAACCAAAGCTTGGGATTACAGCTCAAATTGTGTTAATAAATTTTAATAATCTACATAAGATTTATTTATGAACAAGTCACCCTTACTTGATTAGGGCTACGTTGCATAGAGTGATATTTCAGATGGATCAAGTCAAAGAGCTTTAGCTTAAAAGCTAAAATAAAAAGATAAAATTAGTTTTAAGTACATAAGATTTTAGCACTATCAGGGAGTACTAGACTTTTCAAGGTTTTGTACATCTTTGCACCTATACCAATAGCAAGTCACGTAAAGTTGAATGTTAAATAATTTTAGTTTCAGGAATGTTTCAACAATGAAATTATGTCCAGATAAATTATATTTCACTAGTTCTGTGTAGCTCATGACCTAGTTGAGAGATACTACAGGTTGTTAAGGTACTAACTATATTTATCTAGAACATACTTCGGTTCATTTGGTGCAAATATAAATTAAAAGAAACTTAAAACTGGTCTATTTCATTCTGGAGAGCATGCATTCTACTAAGGCTAAAGGTAAATAACTTTTTATTAAATATTATAGTAGTTCGCAGTATCTTAATGGATGTTTTAGCTTCTTAAACAAAATTTGTTTTCCTCAAGAGTTTCTAAAAGTCATATATCACTTTAATCAGTGCAGCTTCTGGGACAATTTGAAGAAGCCATTCCTCTCATTGTCTTGGTGATAGAAAAAGGTTGTGAAAAGCAGTGCTTAGATATTCCAGGGTTTAATCTTCACTGAATTATTAACAGATTGATGAGGAAATGAAGAGAATTTAATTGATCTTTATTTGTCTATTTGTGCATAGTAAACCTACGCTGCCCAATTTATTTGTGTTTCATTCCTCTATTTAAAATCCAGGGCATAGACATCCCAATTGACAAAGATTGATGTCGCTTTAAACTTTCTTTCATCCTACAGAATTTGCAACTTTTGCCAACGCCACCAAAACAATTGGTATAACTATATCCACACCGCACCAAAGCGACAACTGGTAAGGCCAACACCTAAAGTTACGGCGGGATAGTTGAGTTGCAGTTTCGATCCCTGCACTTTGGAAGGCGCCCGAAAATGAGAGAACAATACGGACAAGGATTTCCAAGAAGTCCAAAATTTTATGATTAGCGTTCTTCTTTAAGTTATTGTTATCCGAGTGGTTAAGGAGATAGACTTGAGGAAGGTATTTGTTATTCAAATGCAAATCTCAGGCTCTGGTCAGCTACAAAACTTATTTCTATTGCTTTTCATGGTGATAAAGAGGGTATCTTTTTTTTTCTTCATTCTAAAAACAATTTGTTATATGAATATATTTTAGTATTATAATTCCTTAGGAGCATTACAAGATCTTTATAGCGGAATTTGGGGTTTAGTGGGCTTCAAGTCCAGATTTTGAACCAAAGCTCTGGTACCATGTGTAAGGCCCTATCCTAGGGTATTCTAATAGATCTATTTCTCTGGAATTTAAATGCAATAAGAGGCAATGATTTACTTTCTTACAAGACTTTTTAAACAATGAAAAATTTACCATTTACATTCTAATCACTATAACTTATAGTGAACATTTCATTTCAATAAATTTACATGAGTAATCTATAGAGGAATACCTAAACCGGTGATTGGTGGAGATGCTTTTGAGCTGTTTCTCCTGCTGAACGCTCCTCTTGACTAACCCAACTGGATTTACCTCCCAACCAACTAGGAAATAATTCCTAGCCCAGGAAACCTCCACAGGTTCCTTAGGTCTCCAAAATCACAGCAATCCTAAAATCACAACCAACCCCCAAAATCAAAGCAAGACCCCACATGCCCTTTTCTTCCTTCCTCCTTCCCTTTTATACCCTCCCTCTCTTCTCCAACTCAACCACCTCTCATTAATGTCATTAACTTCTCCTCCATCCTTACAGTTGACTTTTCTTCTCCCAAGTAAATCTGGGAGTACATTTGGAAATGTGATATGAATATAAAATTGGAAAACTAATGGGAGAGGATCATGTCTTCTCCCAAATAAATCTGAGAGTACATTTGGAAATGTGAGATGATTATATATATATATATATATATATATATATATATATATATATTTTATTGATAATTAAATGGAGAGGACCATGTCTTCTCCCAAGTAAATGTGAGAGTACATTTGGGAACGTGAGATGTAATTAAATGGAAAGGATCATGTCCTCTCCTTAGTAAATGTGAGGGTACATTTCGGAATGTGAGATGTAATTAAATGGAGAGGACCATGTCTTCTCCCTAGTAAATGTGAGAGTACATTTGGGAATATGAGATGTAATTAAATGGAGAGGACCATGTATTCTCCCTAGTAAATGTGAGAGTACATTTGTGAATGTGAGATGTAATTAAATGGAGAGGACCATGTTTTCTCCCTAGTAAATGTGAGAGTACATTTGGGAATGTGAGATGTAATTAAATGGAGAGGACCATGTCTTCTCCTAAGTAAATGTGAGAGTACATTTGCAAATGTGAGATGAATATCTATATATATATATATATATATATATATATATATATACATATATCATGGAAGGAGACCATATCCTACCTAAAATTCAATTTTAGAAGGCAAGTTGGGAATTTGAATAAAATAGAAATAATGAATTTTATATTAGTAAATAAATTTATAGTTTCCAAAATGAAGGTATTCACTAATATTTCTCAATATTTTCAGGTAACGTAAACATTAATAAATTTGCATGATAAGATTTAAGTGGGGCATTACACAAAAAAGCTCAGAAATCTCCCATTACTCATATGTTGGGGATTGTGGATAGCCCACAATAATCTCATTTTCCAAAACTCCATGTCGCACTAGCCTTCCCTTTCTTCCTGTATTATCTCTGACTACTCCATCATCCCAGACGACGAGGAGTCGACTTGACCCCAGACCATCATACCCAATCCATAAACCATACAAAGCCTTGGGCTTATTTTGACAGTTCTGCCCAAGAGGACGATGCGGGGGAGGGGCCATACTTAACCTCACGACTTCGCATTCCTTCCACATTCAAATGGGTCTAGGTAGGGGCACGAATAACTATGCAGAAATATCCTCATGTGAGAGTACATTTGCGAATGTGAGATGATTAAGAGGTTAGAAGTTTTTATATTTAAGCTAATGTATGTTAGTCATAACATAATATTATTTTAAATTACAATTAGTTGGTTGTATTAGATATTTTTAAATTAAGAATTTTAAACAAATATTTCAATTAACATAAATATATTACATTTTTATTTAGAAAAATTATATTTCGTATTCTTAATTAACTAGGTTGTAAAGGTAAGGTAGTTTTTTTATCAAGTAAATTCAAACTTGAATGGATTAAAAAGTGATTAGTGGTTAGAACTGTTTTAACAGATTAATTGTGTTTTTATACCAGCATAAGCATAAGCACGGGGATATTATATTCTATAGACCCACATTCATGTCACTATATTTTGATACCCTCGAAGGAAAACAAAAATATTATATTCTATAGACCCACATTCATGTCACTATATTTTGATACCTCGAAGGAAAACAATGCATAAAGTATTGCTTAAGATATAACTTATTGTACAGCCTTGAAGCATCAAATCATATAGGAGGGCACGTTACTTCAAGATTTTGTGTATTTTCAACATCCACGAGGCCTTAATAACCTTGCAAACAAAACTAGTTATATTGACTTTTGCCCTTAATAATCTTGCAAAATTAGTTATATTGACTTTTGCCTTGCACATAAATTATGTGCCCTAGTGCATCAAGGGTGATGATGATTATGCCATTCTTCAGTGAACCAATACGAAGAATGGTTCATTCATTCTAACAAGAGAGTGAAATAATGATACAATCAACGCAGGTATAGATTAGTTCTCAAACATAATAATATTAATGTCTTGCAGAAGTAGTGGGTTTGCTTTGGGTTTTATTTTCAGTGACCAGATTTTGAAATTCATGTGTTCTATTCTTTGCTTGTATTATTTTAGGAGTTTGATTCTAGGTGACCAGATTTTGAATTTCATGAAAAAAAATTGTTGGTTGGGTTTCACTTCTCTCTATTAGCACATTACTTCAACAATATTAAGATATCTTTCATAACAACCATTAGTACTATTGTCCAGGATCTAGTGTCTCACATTTTCTTAAATCTGGTTCAACGAAAGGAAGAGAGAAGGGTAAGGCTACATGTTCTGTTCACTTCTCCATGTTGCAGAAACTTGAATGGCATTGAATTTTAAGCTTGTTACTTGCTTAGGAGCTTAGAAGTTTTTATATTTAAGCTAGTGTAGGTTAGTCCAGAACCACTTATACGATGTACATATAATATCATTTTAATTATAATAAAGTGGTTGTATTGCATTTTTCTTTAAATAAGAACTAGTTATTCAAATTGACATATAATATTATTTTAAATTATAATAAGGTGGTTGTATTGCATATTTTTTTCAAAGTTTTGGATGAACAGAAATACATTAAATTTTTAGTTTGAAATATTATGTTTCATATACTTATTTAATGAGGAGGCTGTAAAGGTAATTTTTATTGAGTGGATTTAATGAAGGCATAGTTTTTTCTCCTTTCTAAATAGATATATGTTCAATATATTTAATTATTTATATATTTTTTAAAATTTTATATGTCAATTCCATATTAAATATTGAAAAAATTACAAATATTCTTTTGAATTAGAGATCACCTATAAAAATTCTCTCTCTACACAGATATAATAGACTCCACTTGTCTAGACCTCAAAGTGGATCCAAAACACTAAGAAAAGACTGAAAATTATTCATATTCATTTACATGTTGGGTATTCATAAAAAACATTCCATCTAATAAGACTTTCCACTAATTTAATTAAACACATAAAAATCAAAACATTTTTTTAAGAGATAATTAACCAGTTATGTATTTTTAGAAACTCTTCTTAATACTAAGCTTATAAAATATGATGACTCTTATTTAGTATGGTTATTTTGCGTTGAAGGGGTTTAAAATTAAAATCTTGATGGCCATTTCTTGATGAAAGGTTTTGAATTTAAAAATTTTAAAACATATTGTTTATATTTCAATATTATTTCAATAATCATACTTATTATGTTTTCTTGGGATAGTTTGAAATTAAAATATCTATGGTTATTTCTAATCGAAAAGTTTTGAAATTGAAATATTTTAAAAAGTATTAACTATTTTTAACTATTAACATAATAATGATATTTTGCATGAAGATAAAATGTTACAATAATCTTCTACAAGAAATTTATGCAAGGAGAGCACATTATCATATCTTTTTGTGTACTTTATAGTGAGAGTAATATTTTATCTTTCTTTGGATTTTATGGTGGAAGTTTTCAAAATTTGAAAAACACATTCTCTTCAATCATATCTTTTTAATAGTCCATTGGTCTTGGATAGAGGGTGATCATGTGCTCTTAAGGCACTCCTTGATGTGAAGTCATCGGTTCAATTCTCTACCCTGATCCGAGATTCTCTGCCCTGATCTAAGTGATATATTGGACATGATGAAGATATAGGAGTTGTCTTTAGTGAGACCTTGTCGACTTTCCTGTGGACTTTCCAGTGCCAGAATCCGGCCAAAAATTTGAGGTGAAATCTTGATTTTTTTTATTCAAACTGCCTTTTCGACTGTGTATATGGATTCAATGCCCTTAAAGACCGCTAGGGCACTTGGATTGTACAAGGATTACCCATAAAACTTGTGATTTCAATAAATTCCTACTAAATTTTAACCAAACCACATAAAAACTTCCAAAAAATCACACTAAAAACAACTCAAAAAATATAATCCCACCAAACTTTAAAAAAAAATATCTTAATAAATAATATAACAAAATTTTATTAATCAATATACAATATTCTATCTTAAATTTTATATTAAACTAAATATTTTTAACATATTAAAATCTTATTTTAATTCTCATCCATTTATAAAAATATATATGCTTTCCTTATTTATTCGGTGAAAAATGTTTTCCACAGATCTAACAATTCTAATAGTATTGAGCTTTAAACATTATATAAAAAGCATTGTCTTATTTGTTGTAGTAATAAAAGGACCTTCATCATGTTCACATTGGTTTTCAATAGCATTGTTCATTTTATTTTTTCATTTATTATTAATTATAAATTTCAAGTTCATATTTTTTTTAAAATTAAATAATAATAATAATAATAATTTAAATTTATTAATTTTTTTTATATGTTTTGAATTATCAATGTAAATCATTATTATTTAGATTTATTTTAGTATAATATTTATATTTTTTTAACATCAAAAAATTATTTATAATTTTATTAATAAAAAACAATATAACAAATTTAGTGGAATCAATTTATTCTTTTTATTATTTTTTAAGTGACATCCTTATATTATGTTTTTTTATTATTATATTTTGACGTAAGCTTTAGTTTTATGGGAAATATAACATTTCTCTCATAATGAGTTGTAGAGCATTTATTTGCACAATTAGTATTTTTTATTTTTTTACTTATGATAATTTGAATTTATTTAATTTTGATTTTTTCCTTAATAAATAGATAAACATGATTAATGGTTGTTTGTAAATTTCAAATTATGTTCTTTAAACACAATCTATGTCATAATGCATTTAAATTATACAATTCTATAACATATTTATTAACCTATTTTATAATCCAATTTCAAATTCATTGGCTAAAATTGTGAAATGCAAATATCTTACTTACGCAAAAAAAAAATGCAAATATCATAAAAATATTTCAATACATTATTAAAATGTTTTTGAATAAATATAATTAGTAAAATGTTATAGGATACATCCTATAAAATTATCTAATGGGTTATTGCATGAATAGCCTTTATAAGAGAAAAGCAACATAATAAATACTCCTAAGCTTTAGCTAAAATTTCCCAAAATTATTAATTGGAAATCAAGATTAGCATGAGAATTTTGGACACTTTAATAAAAATCTTTTCAATGTTGAAAATGATGTTGGTCTCTCATGATTTTTCTCACCTCCATAACCCTCCACTAGGAAGTAGGTATATTACAATCAATATGTTATTGTTTAACCTTGAAATTTCCAAAATATTTGTAAGGATGAGATGTCACACACCCTTGAAAATTATGTTCCTCTCCCTCCTCCATGAGGGGAGCAACTACGATCCTCTCCCTCATATGTCAAGAGGGAGACTGCATTCCTCTCCCATTTATGTTGGCAATGAAACTATGTTCCTTTCCCTCCTATGTCGGGAGAGCATCTGTTTTCTTCTCCATATGGTTTGGTATATCAGGCATAGCTCGATATCCATAATAAATGAAACCCCACTTCTTATGAAGATCACAAAGCCATTATTTATCTCTAAATATATTCGATAAACAACAGATCTAAACATGCCCCTTGTGTTGTCTATTGGACATTAAAGAGTGACTTTTATGCTCTCGTTGGTACTAGATTTTCCTTAAACAATGGCATGTTCCTCTAATACATATGGAATTGTCACTCTTGTAGCTCATATAGTTTGTGAATGGTTTCATACCTAGTGTTGTGGTGAGTTACATGGAATGACATTATTGAAAAGACCGATGCACTTCATTATTATTTTTCCAACAAGCATCTTAACTTTGTCACTCAACCCATTATTAAAAATCATTGATTATGGTTTGGACATCTTTGAAAACTTACAATGGATGGAATTAATACATGCCAAGCCTAAATATGTTTTTCATTTTCCTCAAAATATTTAAAATTGTATACCAATTCAAGCTTCATTACTCCTAAGTATGTTAAGGCAATTTTAGTTTGATATGAAAATTATAAAAAATTATTGTCAGTCGCTCTTCATGAATTCCCAATCTTCCATGTGCATGTATTAGAGAACCAAGGTTTAGACCTTGTACAAGATAAAGGATGCAAGTTCAATTCATGTATAGGATATCCTTTATTTAGCAAATGCCAGTTGTAATAATTCTCTGAGATAGCTACTATAATGCTCTTAATCATGGATGAAATATGATGTTTGCATGCTCCTTTCATTGGATTTCCATTAACTTACCTATGGTGTGAAAGTGTATTCTGTTACTTCCACTTCTCAATCACTCAATATTGCAAAGGGAGGGAATATTTGTTATTGCATTTTACTCTTGTTTAGCTTTTTGTATCACAATGGTTGACAGTATTACATTTCACACCTCACCATAGGATATAAGCATTTCTTTATTGCAATATGACTATTAGCCTACAACCAGCCAAGATCCATATTAACTCTGGATCTATCAAGTGCCGAGAGGGATCAAATATCTCAAGGTGCAAACCTATTTTTTGAGTGCAAAACTTGAGGAAAGGTTTGCACCTCGAGAGAGTTGATCCTTCTCGGTGCTTGATAGAACCGGAGTTAAGATGGATCTAGGCTAGTTTAAGTCATGTGCGGCCAAAGAAAATATAACGAACATATGATTAATTTTATCAATAATATACAAATTAATCTAATATTAATATAATCATTTTAAATATGCTACATATGTCTCAGATTAATCTGGTCATTTTAATTTTAAATTTGTTTGGTTACCTCAGTTTGTTGTGATGATAAATATTGATAGTAACTTTAATGATGAAAAATGATCAAATAAAAATTTTGAATGTAAAGTGACAATGTAATAGTGTTGAATGATAGAAAATTTGAATAATAAGAATATAGTCAATTACAAATAGTCTTCATTGTGATTAATCTCAAACTATTCTCTTCTATTGTTCTTATTGTCACCCATTTTACGTTTGTCATCTTTTCATATTGATTGTCATCTATTGATTATTTGAAAATGATAGGTTAAATCGTAAACCATTTAAATATTTAGCTTGAGCTATTGTAGTAAACATCATACCTTGTCTCTATTTCTCTCCAATATTAACATGTTAAAATTTTATTATGACACAAAAATCAATGTACATTGTCAATAATTTTTTGTGCTTACACTGAAATCAATGACAATGTTAATCCAATCACTTTAAAATTAGTGTACCATCATACATCCAATTACATCAAATCATAAATAAACATATGCAATGAAATAAATACATCTAATGCAAGAAATCAAATAAAATTACAAAGCAACATTTACCCTGAAACCAATGCATCTAATGGAAGTAATCAAATAGGATTAGAAATCAACATTTACACTCAAATCAATGCATCTAGTGCAAGTGAACAAATAGGATTATAAACCAACATCTACACTGAAATCAATGCATCTAGTGCAAGTAAGAAAATAGGATTTTAAACCAATATCTATACTGAAATCAATGCATCTAGTTCAAGTAATCTAATAGGATTAGAAATCGTCATCTACACTGAAATCAATGCATTTAGTGCAAGCAATGAAATAGGATTATAAAACATCTACATTGAAATCAATGCATCTAGTGCAAGCAATCAAATATTATTAGAAATCAACATCTACATTGAAATCAATGCATCTAGTGAAAGCAATCAAATAAGATTAGAAATCATCATCTACAGTGAAATCAATGCATTTAGTGCAAGTAATCAAATAGGATTAGAAATCATCTACATTGAAATCAATGCATCTAGTGCAAACAATCAAATATCATTACAAATCAACATCTACACTAAAATGAATGCATCTAGTGCAAACAATCAAATAGGATTAGAAATCACCATCTACATTGAAATCAATGCATCTAGTGCAAGACATATTATTCCCTCTCTCCCCCATCCATCTATATCTATATCTCCCTCCATCTCTCCTTTTTTGTCCCTTTATCTCAACCCCCCAAACACACACACTCTCACTCCATATCTCTCAATCTCGTTATCCCTCCCTCCCTCTATCCATCTCTCTCATCTTCCCTTTCTTCACTTTCCATCTATATCTCTATCTCCCTTTGTCTTTTTGTATAACCCCCAGAACGTACATTCTCTATCTCCAATCTATCTATCTATCCCTCCCTCCTCCTCTCCCTCTCTCTCTCTTCCTCATCTCTCCCTCTCCCCCGCTTCTATCTCTCTTCCCTATTTTTGTCCTCTCTCCATTTCTCTCCATCTTCCTTATCACTCCTTCTCTCTCTCTCTCTCCACCTTTCTCTCTCAATTTCTTTCTTCTTACCTCCCTCTCTCTCCCCCTCCAACTCCATCTCTCTTTCCCTCCCTCTCTCCACTCTCTCACATCCTCTCTCTCTTCACCTTTCTCTCTCTATTTCTTGTTGAAAATAATACTGAGAGGGGGGGTGAATCAGTATTATTAAGTCAAAAATTTTCCAATTTATACAAAGATTTGTATACGCTACTTCAGTTAATGAAAACAACGTGTATAAGTAACTCTAGCTAATGAAACTCGCATATAACTTGCAGAATTATAATTTAATTTATTCTTCAAATGTTGATCATTAATCTATGTGTCAGAACCATATAACAGTAACCACGAACAGAAAAGTAGAGCAGACAGTCACACAAAAGAACACAAGATATAAGGTGGAAACCCAATGTGCGTGAAAACCACCTGCTGCAATATGTCTCTATCTTCTTTCAATTAGAAACTTCTTTTTACAATGATTCGATACTGGTGCAATCTTATACCAGCACATAGGCTTCAACTTGCAGAAGGCTACAACCTTCTCTCATTCTCCAGGTTCTTTTGGAAGGGAGCTACAACCCCCTTAGCTCTTGTACTAGTTGAGGTACTAGTGCGTAGGTGCTAACCTACAGAAGGCTACAACCTTCTCTTTTCTTCCAGGGACCATGTTTCTTAAATTTTCAGACTGAATCCATGAATATCAATCAAACATCAAGTATATATGCATTAACCAACCTCCTTTGTACAAACAAATACTGAATCAACCAATAACTTCTCAGAATGTTGTAACCAGAAAACAGTACAAGTAACCAACCACCAATCCTGAACCCAGAATACTGCAGCAATAAACAGAAGCAGCGAAAACATATTTCAGGAGACGTACGCTACTTCACCAAGAGAAACATGCGTACGTACACAGATATGCCAAATCCAACCAGCGTATACGCATTCTTCACTTGCTTAACCTGCATGTATACGCAACTCCGCTGTATCAAACCTGCATACAGATCTATAAAAGATAATTAATCCTTTTACTTAATGAGTCATCAGTTATACCCAGATTATCTGATTTATAGATCTAATCATGCGCCAAATATAATAGATCAAAATCACACAATGATACTACAATTCAAGCCTTGAGATCTTGACCCATCAATAGAACTTAACCATCTTTTAATGCTCAGGTTCCTCCTTGATTTAGATTTAGCTATGTCTCACCAACCAATCACCAGTATTCCAGATCTTTCTCCTCTCAAGATATTCAACACATAAGTCCATGCCTTTTCCAAATGATCTCCTTCCCTTTTTATAGTCTTAGGTCTTACTCAAACCATGGTCCAAAACCATTGAGAACTAATACTAGGGACCCAATACTTGGGTTCAACACTTTAAATACAATACCAATGACCAAAACCATAGGTTCAAATATGTCGGACTAGATACCATGGACCAACCATAAGTTTTCCCACATGTACGAGATTTTATTTACATGAAAGTGTGTGCATACATATACGCGCCTTCTGATTGGTACACCCATGTGTATATGCAACTTTGTTACGAGAAACCTGCATATACCTCATTTTCTTTCATTCTGAGAGCCTGAACTATGATATGCCATTTGAGTGAGTTTACATCAAGGGCAACACTTATGTCATAGAGCCAAAACCTGTGTCATAATGCCAACAATATCCCCCTTTGGACTTGATGGCAACCCAAAGTCACTCAAGTCACTCAAGGTCATTCTCCCCCTTTGACATCAAGGGCAAAGGGTTATGCTCCCCCTGAGTCCATGCTGAATTCTCTACTCTGCTGTGTTGTCCAAGCTCCCCCTGACTTGTAGGCAAGGTCTACAAGAAGATGTTCTATAAAAGAAACATGACTTTATACATCATAAATGACCTTCCTATCACCAAAGACTCATACATACATCCATCTCCCATCCAAATGGGACTATAACAGTATTGACTCATCCACCCAACCAAGTGGGGATACATGATAAAATAAGAACATTACATCATTCATCCCAGGCATAGTGGGGAAACCAAAATAGGTCGTTACATGACCTTGATAAAAGAAATATAAGACATAGAGACAAAATATCTATAGCAAGACTATGACAGTTATCAACAACAAACATCATCAGCATTTGTCAATCATTATTCAGACCAGCACCCATGTTCTCCTTCTGCACCTGTTCCACCTGAAATCAAACCAACTGTGAATTTGAACCAAGATCTTCTAAGATAATGCCAACAATGCATTATTAGAAGAATATATGCTCCCCCTAAACCTGTGCTAGATGGTCTCTGTCAGACCCATATGAGACTCTTTTCATCTTGAGCCTGGCCCTACTACTTTTCTTCAAACCAACATATACGCGACTGTACCTTAATAAATCGGTGTATGTAAGAGGATGCTCCTCATTCAACTCGTGTACCACCACTTTTCTCTAAAACAGACAAGATTCAACAGCAAGATGATGCATCCACTACCCCCAGCTTCTGTATGAGGTATTCAAATGTCTTCCTGGGCAGTGGTTTGGTGAGGATATCAGCAACTTGTTCATTAGAGGGAACATACTCCAATTTGACCATTTGTTCAAGCCCTTACTCCTGGAGAAAATGATACTTGATTGGTATATGCTTAGTCTTTGAAATATGACAAGATTCTTTGAAATACTAATTTCACTTGTATTATCACAAAAATGGAGATAGGTGGAGTATAAGTGATTTGAAGGTCTTGCAATGTTTGCATCATCCAAAGGAGTTGTGTGCAGCAAGATGTAGCAGCTACATATTCTGCTTCAACTGCAGATAATGCAATAGAACTTTGTTTCTTGTTGAACCAAGATACTAATCTAGGACCCATGAAGAATGCACCACCACTAGTGCTTTTTCTGTCATCCACGCTTCCTGCCCAATCCACATCTATATATGCATGAAGTGTGAGATCTGTGCCTCTAGGATACCATAAGCCATAGTTTTGAGTTCCTTGAAGATATTTAAAAATTCTCTTAACTGCCTAAAGATGAGTTTCCTTTGGATTTTCCTGAAACCTTCCAACTATTGCCACTGCATGCATAATGTCTGGTCGGGTACCTATTAGATAGAGTAGACTACCAATCATGGATCTATAGGTTGGTTGATGTACTACTGCCGATTCATGATTTGCGCTGAGACTGCATCCTGTCACCATAGGGGTACATACTAGTTTCAAATCCTCCATCCCATATTTCTTCAAGATCTGCTTGAGATACTTGGTTTGTGATAGAAAAATGTCGTCTTTGTTTTGTTGGACTTGTAAACCAAGAAAATATGTGAGCTCACCAAGCATGGACATTTCAAACTCTTTTTGCATCACCAAGGCAAAATTTTGACTCATGTCTTCTTCATTGCTACCAAAGATGATATCATCAACATACACAACAAGTATTAGCAACTTATCATTGTCAATTTTTATATATAGATTGCTATCAGTTGATCCTTTTATAAAACCTTGTTGATGGAGGTACTTATCCAACCGATAATACCAAGCCCTTGGAGCCTGTTTAAGGCCATAAAGAGCCTTTGTGAGTCTGCATACAAGTTTTGGATCATTTCCAAGAGTAAACCCATCTAGTTGTTCAATATATACTTCTTCATCCAAGTCTCCATTTAGGAACGCAGACTTCACGTCCATTTGAAATACTTTGAACTTTTGAAAGCTAGAAAGAGCAAGGAACATTCTTATGGCCTCAAGTCTAGCAACTGGTGCAAAATTTTCTTCAAAGTCTATCCCTTCTTGTTGAGCATACCCTTTGCAAACAAGTTTGGCCTTGTTTCTAATCACATCTCCATTTTCATTCAGCTTATTTTTGAATATCCATTTTGTTCCTATGACATTCTTATCTTTTGGTCTAGGAACCAACTCCCAAGTGTTGTTTTTTTCAATCTGCTCAAGTTCTTCCTCCATGGCCTTTACCCAGCATTCATCTTTGCATGCCTCTCTTACATTTTGTGGTTCAGTGGAGGAGAGAAATGCTAGATAGCTTGAAGCCTCTGAAATGGTTCTTCTTATCTGAACACCTGCTTCTTTCTGCCCCAAAATTTGAGATTCTGGATGGTTCTTCTGAACGTACCTGGATGGAGTCTTTTCTTCTATCCTGATCTATTCTTCTAGTGCCTCATGGGTTTCTTCTTCATCATGAATCTAATTTGATGTTGATGGATAGTCCTCATCATCTTCGAAATCTTCAGATTTTACCTGCCTAGGAGTGTTTCCTTCTTCATCAACCACTACATCAATACTTTCAGCAATTTTTCCAAGTCTTTTATTGTAACACTTATATGCTTTTCTGTGGGGAGAGTAACCAAGGAGAATGCCTTCATATGCTCTAGGTTCAAACTTGCCAAGATTTTCATCAGTATTCTTGATGTAGCATTTGCTTCCAAAGATTTTGATTTTACCATGGGAGTCTTACCATACCACAGTTCATGAGGAGTCTGAGTGCTGTTTACCCAGACGTTTGTCTTGTTAAGAATAGTAACTACAGCAAATGTGGCTTGACCCCAGAAGGTTGCGGGAGTTCCAGACTCATCAAGCATAGCACGAGCAATTTGTTGAACCGTTCTGTTCATCCTTTCGACTACTCCATTTTGCTGAGTCCTTGCAGTAGAGAATTCCCTCCTTATTCCATGTTCTTCACAAAAATCGAGAAACTCATTCGAGGTAAATTCTCCTCCTCGATCAGACCTAAGGCATTTGATTCTGCGATCTGATTCGTTCTCCACCAAGGCTTTGAATGATTTGAATTTTTCGAAAGCTTCATCTTTATGCTTCATAAGTTCTATCCAACACATCCTAGAAAAGTCATCAATGAATAATATAAAATATTCTTCTCCTCGAGGTGACCTTTTCCTAGATGGACAACATACATCAGTATGGACAAGTTCAAGTGGCCTGCTAACTGATCCTTTCTTCTCAGGGAAATTAGTTCTAGTTTACTTACCAAATTGACATGATTTGCATATTGTATTGTCTGGAATTTTGATGTTAGGTAGATCACGAACCCCCTGATATTTGCATGCTTTCCTTATCTGTGAGAAGCTTAAATGCCCCAATCTTCTGTGCCATAGCTAGTGTTCATTGTTCTTGCTTAGATAGCATTGTTGTTGTCCCCCCTTGAGTATATATAAATTATTTTGAGTTCTTATGCCCTTGATCACTATTTCTCCTATATCAAGCTCACGAACAATGCATCCATTTGATCAAAATATTACTTCATTTCCTTGATCACACATTTGACTGAGACTTAATAAATTATGCTTTAAGCCATCAACATACATAACATTTCCAGGCTTGACCTTTTCTTTCAAAAGCACAGAACCTTTACCTTTTATGAGTGCAGGGGTGTCATTTCCAAATGAGACCATCTTTTCCTTTTCTAAGGCACTATTGTTGGCATTATGAGACAAGTGTTGTCCTTGATGGCAAATCACACAAATGATAAATTATAGTGTAGAAAATTTATTTGATAAATTATAGTGCAACAAAGTTTCCTTCATGTAGAGAAAAGTTCACGCACTTTTATGCAGAGAAAAGTTTATTCCATGTAGAGAAAATTTCACGCACTTTTATGCAGAGAAAAGTTTATTCCATGTAGAGAAAAACGCACTTTTATGCAGAGAAAAGTTTATTCCATGTAGAGAAAAGTTCACGCACTTTTATGCAGAGAAAAGTTTATTTCATGTAGAGAAAAGTTCACGCACTTTTATGCAGAGAAGAGTTTATTTCATGTAGAGAAATGTTCACGCACTTTTATGCAGAGAAAAGTTTATTTCATGAAGAGAAAAGTTTACGCACTTTCATGCAGAGAAAAGTTCCCTTCATGCAAGAGAAAAGTTCACACACTTTCATGGTTGGTTCATGGTATTAGTCCGATAGTTTTTGATCCTATGGTTTTGGTCCGTGGTATTGCATCCAAAAGTTTTGATCTCACGCACTTTCATGGTTGGTTCATGGTATTAGTCCGACAGTTTTTGATCCTATGGTTTTGGTTCGTGGTATTGCATCCAAAAGTGTTGATCTCACGCACTTTCATGGTTGTTTCATGGTATTAGTCCAACATTTTTTTGATCCTATGGTTTTGGACTATGGTATTGAGAAAGGATTAAGGCTATAAAAGAGGAAGGAGATCATTTGGCAAAGCATCTTCTGAATTATTGAATATCTGATAAATTGCTAGATCTGGAATATGGTGATTGGGTTATGGTGCAAATATGGATCTGAATGAAGAAGGAACCTGAGCGTAAGGAGAAGGATAAGTTCTATTGATGGGTCAAAATCTTAAGGCTGGAATAGTGGTATCTCTATATGATTTTGATCTGTGATATGTGGCACACGCTTGATCTATAAATCTAATAATCTGGGTTAACTAATATCTAAATATTTGAAAGAATGAATTTATAGATCTGAATTATTGATGCATGTTTTATTGTACACATTTTATGATCTGGGTATGTCTGATGTATGGAACAACTGCAAAGTTATAAGGATATATTTGCAGATCTGTATGCGGGTTGGCTTTGGTGAAAGCATTGATTCAGTATTGGATAAATCAGAGATTGATGATGCAAGTGTAGTTGATGGGTTTTTGATGTTCTTGGATCCAGTCTGAAAATTAATGAAAAGTGGTCCTTGAAATAAAAGAAGTAGGGGGTTGTAGCTCCGTTCCAGGAGAGACTGGAAAACGAGAGAGAGTTGTAGCTCTCTGCAGGTTGTAGCCTGCGTACTGGTAAAGGACTGCACCAGTACAAAATCATTGTAAAAGGAGTTTCTTATTAAAAGAAGATAGAGACATATTGCAGCAGGTGGTTTTCACCCACATTGGGTTTCCACCTTATATCTGGTGTTCTTTTGTGTGACTATTTGCTTTTCTTGTTCCTGCTCATTATTTTATGATACTGACATACAAAGTAATGATCAATATTTGAAGAATTATTCAAAGTATAAATAAGGAAGATATATTGAAAAGAATTTGATAATACTGATTCACCCCCCCTCTTAGTATTATTTCCAACAATTGGTATCAGAGCAGGTCCTTCTGAAGAAGCTTGATCGCTTGAAGGAAGATCTAACATCATGAGCAACTACGAGAGGGAAGCATCAATCAGGCCGCCGATTTTTGATGGGACAAACTTCGCATATTGGAAGGTAAGAATTACTGCCTATCTTCAATCTTTGGGTACAGAAGTATGGGACATTATAGAAACAGGGTATACTTTTCCATGAGCTACTCCTACAGATTCAGCTGAGAAGAAGAAATATGAAACAAATGCAAAGGCGGTTAATACTCTTCTAGGATGTCTATCTCAATCTGAATTCGTGAAGGTTATGCAATATAAATCCGCAAAAGAAATATGGGACAAGATTGTTTTGAGCTACGAAGGAGATGAACAGCTAAAACGTGCAAAACTTCAAACCCTCAGGATTCAGTATGAGAATCTCAGAATGTATAATGATGAAAGTGTGGCTAACTATTTCCTTCGGGTAGATGAGATTGTTAATTGTATGAAAAACTTGGGTGAAGAAATAAAAGAGGCTGTTGTGGTTGAAAAAGTCCTAAGATCATTGTCCCCCAAGTTTGAATCTAAAGTATCTGCAATAGAAGAAAAGGAAAATCTACGAACTCTTACTATGTCTCAGCTACACAGAATTGTAACTGCTTATGAAATGAGAAAAGGAGGTCCATCAGACAGGAGAGAAGCTGCTTTTAAGGCTTCAGGCAAAGGAGACTACTATGAATCAAGTCACGTTCCAGAAGAAGAAGAAGAATCAAATTTTGTCAGAAATCTTCAACGGGGTACTGTAAGGTTCAGAGGTAAGCTACCTTTTAAATGTTTTGCTTGTGGAAGAGTAGGTCATTATGCTGCCAAATGTCCTCATAAGGATAAGATTGACAAAGGAAAGGAACCTGCTAGATGGAACAAGAAACAAAATGCAAATAAGAAAAGCTACTACACTCATGAAGACAGTGATGGTCTATCAAATAGTGATGAAGATGAACGAGGTAATGACTATAAACTTTTAATGGCATTTGAAGATGATGATTACATGGATGCTATAGATGTGGATAGTTTTTATGAAGAGATTTCTAGACTTAAGACATGTATAAAAGAAAAGAATATGATCATTGATACTCTACAATTTCAAATTGATGAAAAAGAAAAATATCTTGAAAAGTTAGAAGGTGAAATTGTTGACCTTAGAAAAGAAATTCAGAAAACAAAGGCTATTAATCTTAATTTTGTCAAAGGATCTAAAACTCTGGATGAGATCATCAATGTACAGTGTTCTCCGCTAAACAAGACAGGTCTGGGGTATAATGGAGAAACATCTCAAGCATCCACCTCAAAGAGTTATCTTGATGCAACAAGAAGGAATGAGCAAAAGCACAAAGGAGATCACCAGGTAAAGCAGGGACAAATTACATCAAGAACGAACAAAGACTATCAGGTAAACCAGGGGCAATCTGTCTTAAGGATGAAAAAAAGCTACAACCAGCCACAGGTAAAATCTTCTCAATTTGCTTCAAGAATGGATGACAATAGAAATTACAATCATTTGGCCAGTAGATTTGATAATCGCAGAAGTTTCTTCAATGGGCAATGTTTCTCTTGCCATAACTTCGGTCACAAAGCAGCTCAATGTGTTGCATATAAAACAATCATGACTAGAGAAGCACAAAAACAAAGAAGTATGATCGGGATTACAAAAAGGACCTATAACAACTTTTCGGCTCTTGAAAATGAAGTTGAATGTTCTATTTGCAATAAATTTGGTCATGAAGATTCTGAATGCAAGAGCAGGTTTCAGCAGACAAAGGAACAAGCCTCAAGCACCAGAACATGGAGAATAAAGGGACCACAAACAGAAAGATGTGGGATAGAATTTTATGCAGAAGGACAAGAAAATCTATGGTACATTGACAGTGGATGTTCGAAACATATGACAGGTGATAAAGAAAAACTTGAATCATATTCTGGTTTAGAAAAGGGAAAGAAAGTTTCTTTTGGAAATGATACTCCTGCAGCTATAAAATGAAAAGGCACTGCTCAGTTAAAAGAAAAGGTCAAAGCTGGAAATGTTTTGTATGTTGATGGATTGAAGCATAATCTTCTAAGTGTCAGCCAGATGTGTGATCAAGGAACCGAGGTGATATTTATATCAAACGGATGTCGTGTTCATGATCTTGATACAGGTGAAACAGTGATCAAAGGTAGAAGAACTCCAAATAATCTATACATATTTGAAGAAGGATAACAACAATGCTATTTGAGCAAGGATGATGAACACTGGTTATGGCACCGAAGGTTGGGGCATCTAAGCTTTTCACAAATAAGGAAAGCATGCAAATATCAGGCAGTTCGTGGTCTTCCAGATATCAAAATTCCAGACAACACCATATGCAAATCATGTCAGTTTGGAAAGCAAACCAGAACTAACTTTCCAGAGAAGGAAGGATCAGCTAGCACGCCTCTTGAGCTAGTCCATACAGATGTATGTGGTCCATTTAGGAAAAGGACACCTTGAGGAGAAGAATACTTGATATTATTCATTGACGATTTCTCTAGGTTTGTTTGGTTAGGACTTATGAAGCACAAAGACGAAGAATTCGAGAAATTCAAATCCTTCAAAGCCTTGGTTGAAAATGAATCAGGTTACAAAATTAAGTGCCTCAGGTCTTACAGAGGTGGAGAGTTTACCTCAAATGAATTTTTTGATTTCTGTGAAGAACATGGGATAAGAAGAGAATTCTCTACAGCTAGAACTCCTCAGCAAAATGGAGTGGTGGAAAGGATGAACAAAACAGTCCAACAAATGGCTCGTGCTATGCTGGATGAGTCTGGAACTCCCACAACTTTCTGGGGTGAAGCCGCATATGTTGCGGTTGTTATTCTCAACAAAACAAATGTCCGAGTGAACAGCACTCAAACTCCTCATGAGCTCTGGTATGGTGTGACTCCTTCGGTAAAGCACTTCAAAATCTTTGGGAGAAAATGCTATATTAAGAATACCGATGAGCAACTTGGCAAACTTGAACCTAGAGTAGATGAAGGCATTCTTCTTGGTTATTTTCCACACAGCAAAGCATATAAGTGCTACAATAAAAGACTTGGAAGAATTGTTGACAGCATTGATGTAGTGGTTGATGAAAAGGGATACATTCCTAGGCAAGTAAATCATGAAAATATCTAAGAAGATGAAGACTACCCTCAAAGACAGAATGATGAAGAAGAAGAAGAACCTCAAGGAGCACCAGAGGAATAGATAAGAATAGAAGAGAAGACTCCATCCCGGTACGTTCAGAAGAATCATCCAGAATCTTAGATTTTGGGGCAGAAAGAAGCAGGTGTACAAACAAGAAGAACAATTGCAGAAGCTTCAAGCTATTTGGAATTACTCTCCTCCACTGAACTACAAAATGTAAAAGAGGCATGAAAAGATGAATGTTGGGTCAAAGCAATGGATGAAGAACTTGAGCAGATCAATAAGAACAACACTTGGGAGTTGGTTCCTAGACCAAAGGATAAGAATGTTATAGGGACAAAATGGGTCTTCAAAAATAAGTCGAATGAAAACGGGGAAGTAATTAGAAACAAGGCAAGACTTGTTTGTAAAGGGTATGTGCAGCAAGAAAGAATAGATTTTGAGGAAACTTTTGCTCCTGTTGCAAGACTTGAGGCCATCCGAATGTTCCTTGCTCTCTCAAGCTTTCAAAAGTTCAAAGTATTTCAAATGGACGTGAAATCAACCTTTCTGAATGGAGACTTAGAAGAAGAAGTATACATTGAGTAGCTAGATGGGTTCATTCTTGGAAATGATCCAAATCTTGTATGCAGACTACCAATGACCAAAACCATAGGTTCAAATATGTCGGACTAGATACCATGGACCAACCATAAGTTTTCCCACATGTACGAGCTATTCTTTACATGAAAGTGTGTGCATACATATACGCGCCTTCTGATCGGTACACCTGTGTGTATACGCGACTTTGTTACGAGGAACCTGCGTATACCTCATTTTCTTTCATTCTGAGAGCCTGAACTATGATCTGCCATTTGAGTGAGTTTCCATCAAGGACAACACTTATGTCATAGAGTTATGTCATAGAGCCAAAACCTATGTCATAATGCCAACAATCTCCCCCTTTGGACTTGATGGCAACCCAAAGTCACTCAAGTCACTCAAGGTCATTCTCCCCCTTTGACATCAAGGGCTGAATTCTCTACTCTACTGTGCTGTCCAAGCTCCCCCTCACTTGTAGGCAAGGTCTACAAGAAGATGTTCTATAAAAGAAACATGACTTTATACATCATAAATGACCTTCATATCACCAAAGACTCATACATACATCCATCTCCCATCCAAATGGGACTATACCAGTATTGACTCATCCACCCAACCAAGTGGGGATACATGATAAAATAAGAACATTACATCATTCATCCCAGGCATAGTGGGGAAACCAAAATAGGCCGTTACATGACCTTGATAAAAGAAATATAAGACATAGAGACAAAATATCTACAGCAAGACTATGACAGTTATCAACAACAAACATCATCAGCATTTGTCAATCATTATTTAGACCAGCACCCATGTTCTCTATATGCACCTGTTCCACCTGAAATCAAACCAACTGTGAATTTGAACCAAGATCTTCTAAGATAATGCCAATAATGCATTATTAGAAGAATATATGCTCCCCTTGAACCTGTGCCAGATGGTCTCTATCAGACCCATATCAGACTCTTTTCATCTTGAGCCTGGCCCTACTTCTTTTCTTCAAACCAACATATACGCGACTATACCTTAATAAACCGGCATATGCACACGGATCCTCCTCATTCAACTCGTGTGCCACCACTTTTATCTGAAACAGACAAGATTCAACAGCAAGATGATGCATCCACTACCCCCAGCTTCTGTCTGAGGTATTCAAATGTCTCCCTGGGTAGTGGTTTGGTGAGGATATCAGCAACTTGTTCCTTAGAGGGAACATACTCCAATTTGACCTTTTGTTCAAGCACTTGTTCCTGGACAAAATGATACTTGATTGGTATGTGCTTAGTCTTTGAATGCATGACGGGATTCTTTGAAATACTAATTGCACTTGTATTATCACAAAAAATGGAGATAGGTGGAGTATATTTGATTTGAAGGTCTTGCAATGTTTGCATCATCCAAAGGAGTTGTGTGCATCAAGATGTAGCAGCTACATATTCTGCTTCAGCTGTAGATAATGCAATAGAACTTTGTTTCTTGTTGAACCAAGATACTAATCTGGGACCCATGAAGAATGCACCACCACTAGTGTTTTTTCTGTTATCCACGCTTCCTGCCCAATCCTCATCTGTATATGCATGAAGTGTGAGATCTGTACCTCTAGGATACCATAAGCCATAGTTTTGAGCTCCTTGAAGATACTTGAAAATTCTCTTAACTGCCTAAAGATGAGTTTCCTTTGGATTTGCCTAAAACCTTCCAACTATTCCCACTGCATGCATAATGTCTGGTCGGGTACCTATTAGATAAAGAAGACTACCAATCATGGATCTAGAGGTTGGTTGATGTACTACTGCCGATTCATCATTTGCGCTGCGACTGCATCCTGTCACCATAGGGGTACATACTAGTTTCGAATCCTCCATCCCATATTTCTTCAAGATCTGCTTGAGATACTTGGTTTGTGATAGAAAAATGTCGTCTTTGTTTTTTTGGACTTGTAAACCAAGAAAATATGTGACCTCACCAAGCATGGACATTTCAAACTCTTTTTGCATCACCAAGGCAAAATTTTGACTCATGTCTTCTTCATTGCTACCAAAGATGATATCATCAACATACACAACAAGTATTAGCAACTTATCATTGTCAATTTTTATATATAGATTGCTATCATTTGATCCTTTTATAAAACCTTGTTGATGGAGGTACTTTTCCAACCGATAATACCAAGCCCTCGGAGCCTGTTTAAGGCCATAGAGCGCCTTTTTGAGTCTGCATACAAGTTTTGGATCATTTCCAAGAATAAACCCATCTAGTTGTTCAATATATACTTCTTCATCCAAGTCTCCATTTACGAAGGCAGAATTCAAGTCCATTTGAAATACTTTGAACTTCTGAAAGCTAGAAAGAGCAAGGAACATTCTTATGGCCTCAAGTCTAGCAACTGGTGCAAAAGTTTCTTCAAATTCTATCCCTTCTTGTTGAGCATACCCTTTGCAAACAAGTTTGGCCTTGTTTCTAATCACATCTCCATTTTCATTCAGCTTATTTTTGAATATCCATTTTGTTCCTATGACATTCTTATCTTTTGGTCTAGGAACCAACTACCAAGTGTTGTTTTTTTCAATCTTCTCAAGTTCTTCCTTCATGGCCTTTACCCAGCATTCATCTTTGCATGCCTCTCTTACATTTTGTGGTTCAGTGGAGGAGAGCAATGCTAGATAGCTTGAAGCTTTTGAAATGGTTCTTCTTATCTGAACACCAGCTTCTCTCTGCCCCAAAATTTGAGATTCTAGATGGTTCTTCTGAACTTACCTGGATGGAGTCTTTTCTTCTATCCTTATCTATTCTTCTGGTGCCTCATGGGTTTCTTCTTCATCATGAATCTGATTTGATGTTGATGGATAGTCCTCATCATCTATGAAATCTTCAGATTTTACCTGCCTAGGAGTGTTTCCTTCTTCATCAACCACTACATCAATACTTTCAACAATTTTTCCAAGTCTTTTATTGTAACACTTATATGCTTTGTTGTCGGGAGAGTAACCAAGGAGAATGCCTTCATCTGCTCTAGGTTCAAACTTGCCAAGATTTTCATCAATATTCTTGATGTAGCATTTGCTTCCAAATATTTTGAAGTATTTTACCATGGGAGTCTTACCATACCACAGTTTGTGAGGAGTTTGAGTGCTGTTTACCCGGACGTTTATCTTGTTGAGAATAGTAACTACAGCAAATGCGGCTTCACCCCAGAAGGTTGTGGGAGTTCCAGACTCATCAAGCATAGCACAAGCCATTTGTTGAACCGTTCTGTTGATCCTTTCCACCACTCCATTTTGCTGAGGAATCCTTGCAGTAGAGAATTCCCTCCTTATTCCATGTTCTTCACAAAAATTGAAAAACTCATTCGAGGTAAATTCTCCTCCTCGATCAGACCTAAGGCATTTGATTTTGCAATCTGATTCGTTCTCCACCAAGGCTTTGAATGATTTGAATTTTTCGAAAGCTTCATCTTTATGCTTCATAAGTCCTATCCAACACATCCTGGAAAAGTCATCAATGAATAATATAAAATATTCTTCTCCTTGAGGTGACCTTTTCCTAGATGGACCACATACATCAGTATGGACAAATTCAAGTGGCCTGCTAACTAATCCTTCCTTCTCGGGGAAATTAGTTCTGGTTTACTTAGCAAATTGACATGATTTGCATATTGTATTGTCTGGAATTTTGATGTGAGGTAGATCATGAACCGCCTGATATTTGCATGCTTTCCTTATTTGTGAGAAGCTTAAATGCCCCAATCTTCTGTGCCATAGCCAGTGTTCATCATTCTTACTTAGATAGCATTGTTGTTGTCCTCCCTTGAGTATATATAAATTATTTGGAGTTCTTATGCCTTTGATCACTATTTCTCCTGTATCAAGCTCACGAATAATGCATCCATTTGATCGAACTTCATTTCCTTGATCACACATTTGACTAACATTTAATAAATTATGCTTTAAGCATTTCCAGCCTTGACCTTTTCTTTCAAAATCACAGAACCTTTACATTTTATGAGTGCAGGGGTGTCATTTCCAAATGAGACCTTCTTTTCCTTTTCTTAGGCATTATATGACTGAAGTTTATCTTCATCACCTGTCATATGTTTTGAGCATCCACTATCGATGTACCACTGATTTTCCTGTCCTTCTACATATAAGGATATCCCACATCTTTCTGGTATCAGTTCTTTCGTTCTCCATATTTTGGGACTTAATGAAGCTTGCTCCTTCTGAGTTTTTTGTCGAAACCTACTCCTACATTCAGAATCTTCATGCCCAAAATTGTTACAAATCGAACATTCTATTTCATTTTCAAGAGCAGAAAAGTTATTGTAAGTCCTTTTCATGATCCCAATCATACTCCTTTGTTTTTGAGCTTCTCTAGTCATGATTGTCTTGTAGGCAACACATTGAGCTGCTTTGTGACCAAATTTATGACAAGAGAAACATTGGCCATTGAAGAAACTCCTATGATTATCAAATCTACCAACCAAATGATTGTAGTTTCTATTGACATGCATTCTTGAGGCAAATTGAGAATGATTTACCTGTGGTTGGTTGAAGCTTCTATTCATCCTTGAAGTAGATTGCCCCTGATTTACTTGGTAATATTTAATCATTCTTGAAGAAAATTGTCCCTGATTATTATGCTTTTGTTTTCGATTGTCACCCTCTTCACTTTTTCTTGTTGCATCAAGATAACTTTTGGAGGTGGATGGCTTCTGAGCTTGCTTCTGTGCTTGAGACGCTTCTTCAGTATATCCAAGACTTGTCTTGATTAGAGGAGAACACTGCACCTTGATAATCTCATCTAAAGTTTCAGATCCCTTGGCAAATCTAAGATTAAGAGCTTTTGATTTCTCAATATCTTTTCTAAGTCCCACAATTTCACATTCTAACTTTTCATTGTGTTTTTCTCTTTCAGCAAGTTGGAATGTCAGAGTATCTATAATCATATTCTTTTCCTCTAAACAAATTTTGAGTTTAGAAATTTCTTCATAGAGACCTTCTTCATCTATAGCATCCAAGAAATCATCATCTTCAAAAGCCATCAAAAGTCTATAATCATTACGTTGTTCATCTTCATCACTATTTGAATATCCATCACTGTCTTCATGTGTATAATAGCTCTTCTTACTTACATTCTGTTTTCTATTCCATCTAACTGGTTCCTTACCTTTGTCAAGTTTATCTTTATGAGGACACTTGGTAGCATAATGACCAACTCTTCCACAAGCAAAGCATTTGAAAGGCAGCTTACCTCTAAATCTTCCAGTTCCCCGTTGAAGGTTCTTGACAAAATTAGATTCTTCCTCTTCTTCTGACATATGTTTTGACTCATTATAATCTCCTTTTCCTGAGGCTTTGAATGCAACTTCCCTCCTTTCTGATGGTCCACCTTTTCTTAGTTCATAAGCAGTTAGGATTTCGTTCAGCTGTGACATGGTAAGGCTCTATAGATTCTGCTTTTCTTATATGGCAGAAACTTTTGAATCAAACTTAGGAGACAAAGATCTTAGAACCTTTTCAACCAAAACAACTTCTTTTATTTCTTCACCCAAGTTTTGCATAGAATTAGAAATCTCATATACACGAAGGAAATAGTTAGCCACGCTTTCATCATTGTACATTCTGAGATTTTCATACTGAATTCTGAGAGTTTGAAGTTTTTCTCGTTTTACCTGATCATCTCCTTCATAGCTCAGAATGATCTTGTCCCATATTTCTTTTGTGGTTTTGAGCTGCATAACCTTGACGAATTCTGATTGAGATAGACTCCCTAAAAGGGTATTGACAGCCTTTGCATTTGTTTCATACTGCTTCTTACCAGCCACATCTGTAGGAGTTGCTGAAGGAAATGTGTATCCTGTTTCCACAATATCCCAAACTTTTGTACCAAGAGATTGAAGATAGGCAGTGATTCTTACCTTCCAATAGACGAAGTTGCTCCCATCAAAAATTGGTGGCCTGATTGATGCTTCCTTTTCGTAATTGCTCATGATGATAGATCTTCCTTCAAGAGATCAAGCTTCTCTTGAAGGACCTACTCTGATTCAATTGTTGAAAATAATATTGAGAGGGGGGGTGAATCAGTATTATTAAGTCATAATTTTTCCAATTTATACAAAGATTTGTATACACTACTTCAGTTAATGAAAACAACGTGTATACGCAACTCTAGCAGACTTATAATTTAATTTATTCTTCAGATGTTGATCATTAATCTGTGTGTTAGAACCATGTAACAGTAACTAGGAATAGAAAAGTAGAGTAGACAGTCACACAAAAGAACACAAGATATAAGGTGGAAACCCAATGTGGGTGAAAACCACTTGCTGCAATATGTCTTTATCTTCTTTTAATTAAAAACTTCTTTTTACAATGATTTTGTACTGGTGCAGTCTTATACCAGCACGTAGGCTTCAACCTGCAGAAGGCTACAACCTTCTCTCATTCTCCAGGTTCTTCTGGAAGGGAGCTACAACCCCCTTAGCTCTTGTACTAGCTGAGGTACTAGTATGTAGGTGCTGACCTACAGAAGGCTACAACCTTCTCTTTTCTTCTAGGGACCACGTTTCATAAATTTTCAGACTGGATCCATGAATATCAATCAAACATCAAGTATATCTACATTAACCAACCTCCTTTGTACAAACAAATACTGAATCAACCAATAACTTCTCAGAATGTTGTAACCAGAAAATACTACAAGTAACCAACCACCAATCCTAAACCCAGAATACTGTAGCAATAAACGGAAGCAGCTAAAACATATTTTAGGAGACATACACTACTTCACCAAGAGAAACCTACGTATGTAGGCAGATATGCCAAATCCAACCAGCGTATATGCAGTCTTCACTTGCTTAACCTGCGTGTATACGCGACTCCACTGTGTCGAACCTACGTACAGATCTATAAAAGATAATTATCCTTTTACTTAATCAATCATCAGTTATACCAAGATTATCTAATTTATAGATCTAATCATGCGCCAAATATAATAGATCAAAATCACACAATGATACTACTATTCAAGCCTTGAGATCTTGACCCATCAATAGAACTTAACCATCTTGTAATGCTCAGGTTCCTCCTTGATTCAAATTCAGCTATGTCTCACCAACCAATCACCAGTATTCCAGATCTTGCTCCTCTCAAGATATTCAACACATAAGTCCATGCCTTTGCCAAATGATCTCCTTCCCTTTTTACAATCTTAGATCTTACTCAAACCATGGTCCAAAACCATTGAGAACTAAAACTAGGGACCCAATACTTGGGTTCAACACTTTAAATGCAATACCAAGGACCAAAACCATAGGTTCAAATATGTCGGACTAGATACCATGGACCAACCATAAGTTTTCCCACATGTACGCGCTTTTCTTTGCATGAAAGTGTGTGCATACTTATACATGCCTTCTAATCGGTACACCCACGTGTATATGTGAATTTGTTACGAGGAACTTGTGTATACCTCATTTTCTTTCATTCTGAGAGCCTAAACTGTGATCTGCCATTTGAGTGAGTTTCCATCAAGGACAACACTTATGTCATAGAGCCAAAACCTATGTCATAATGCAAATATTTCTTTCTTCTTACCTCCCTCTCTCTCCCCCTCCAACTCCATCTCTATTTCCCTCCCTCTCTCCACTCACTCACATCCTCTCTCTCTTCCTTCCTCTCTCTCCCTTTCTCTCCCACCTCTCTCTCTCTCTGTGTTCTCCATCCAACTCTGTTACTATATCCCTCCCTCTCTCCTCTCTCCTTCTCTCCCCAATTCTCTCCATCTCTCCTTGTTTTTCTCTTTATCTCACCCCCAAAGGTACACACTCTCTCTCCATCTCTCCCTTGTCGCTCCCCCTCTCTCCACTTCTTAGTCTCAATGTATTTCTTCTTCTCTCCCTCTCTCTCCCTCCAAATCCTTCTCCCTATCTGATGAGGCTCATCAATAGGTAAATTATATGGACCTCAATTCCACTCTCCAGCTTATTAAAATCAAATTTTATCACATTTATGTACATAATTTATTATTTTTTGCTTAATGAGAAGGGTAAAGATGAGATGTTATGTCATGTGGCCTAATGTGCATTAATTTTTAGGATTTGGCGCAATTTTGGCTAATTTCAGTGTTGGAACTCGAAGTAGACAAGAAAGAGGGATTTTAGAAGATTGGATCTCCCTCCATAACTCCTCCATCACTTGAAGATTCCTCCACTAGATCTCATCAGCTCCGAGTTACAAGTAGCCAATCCCACTGAGGTCATTGGCAGCCAAGCCAGTGATATTTGAAGACAAGTTGATCTCGATTTAGGAGCCAAGCCTCCCTAAATTTAAGGAAGTTGTTGGTAGCTTCAGTTGTATAAATAAGAAGGCCTAGGGCCTCATTAGGATTCAACTTTTTTTGTTGTAGCCAAGAGGCTTTTTCAAGCTAATATATTATGACTGATAACTCTTAGGTATTTTTGACATTTTTGATAAAAATAAAAAGCATTCCCTTGAACTAGCATTGATTTGACTCAGAGGGATGAAGCTCTTAGGTTAGGGCCCAACCCTAGTAGCAGAGGTTCCTCTTTATATACATGTATGCTTAGATTACATTCATAGTTAGTTGCTGAAGTGATTTTGGTTTTGTTTAATCTGCAAGTATTTGGATGATTACATAGTTTTCTTCCGCTTGTGGAAAGATAGATCAGTGGTACAATAGTGACAGTAAACACTTCAGAAAATCTTGTGGTAGTGGCCTTTGCCTCATCTCCTTTATGGGATCATGGTTTGAGGGTTCCATTCACACAGCCCAAAAATAGATTTATTGTTTGATCACTGCATAACCTAGGGTTTCTTGTTGCATAGATCATTGTTTCTAAATTTCTTAGAAGTACCTGTAATTTTCATTTTGGTCTCTTGAGTTTGTTATGGTTTAGAAGAACTTCCATTCATAAACTTAGTCATTAACTATTAAATGCTTTGTTTTTCCTAAATTCAACTCATATTTTCCATATATAAATGAATTTTTGCATAAATGAAGAAAAGAATGTATGTTGTTGTAGGATTTTTTGATCTGTAGGGAGACCTCATCTCATCAACCTCATCCAAGTATTCTTCACCTATGCTTCCAAATCCCACCAAACCCTAATATGAATTTATGTTTGATAGCAAAGTGGACATTTTCCTTGAGCAAGTCCCACCATCTGGAAGGCTTGGACTAAGCCTTGGGTAGTGTGCACCTCATGTGTGCCTTATTTCCCCATCAAACACCTTTCCCACACTTCATTCTACCTTTCCTACCTCCCTATAAGCTTTCATCCTGTTTCCTATGGTAAAACAGGGCATCCTGTAGTAGAACTAGGACATCCTATAGTACTACAAGAAACCTTGTAGCACATTGTTTTAAGCCCGAATTGAGCAGAAATGGTCATCTGAGATTAGGTTAGGCCTCCACTTGGCTTCCATACCCTCAACACCATTCCATACATATTTCCCCTTACTTGTCTCCCCTTCCAAAGAAAAAAACTTGTTAAATTATCATTTGCATTCATAAAACTGAAAATCAAAAAGGCTTTTTCTGTAATTTCTCATTAGCACATGCATGCAGCAGTCGCAGTAGTTTTTAGATAAATTTCCATTCTTATTTAGTCCAGATAACTAGATGTTATATGCAAGGTTATGTTAGGTCTCTTGTGAAAGAAAATGTGTGGATGCTTAGCTAGATGATTTCACGTCACTTTATAGCACCTTCCAATTCAGCACTTTCATTTCCTAGAGTAGGAAGCATTTCCTTTCTGCATTAAGAGTAATTTTCCCTTTGCCATTTGGTAGTCAGAATCCTTCTAGTCAAGAGAAGACTGGTTTGAAAAATCCTAGTGGTATATCACCCCAATTGAAAAGTGATAAGAGTAGACCATTGCATTTATTGTGTATACATCACTGTCGCCTCCAAGTTTGTACGAACCCCAGGTTGATGAAGTAAAATTGGTAGCCCTAGGAGTTGTAGAATTCATGCTGTAATATTGGACCTCATCACTATCCCTCCCTCTCTCCCACCCTCTCTCCTCCTCTCTCTCAAGTCCATTCTCTCGTACTTCCTCTCTCTACCTTTCTCTCCAACCTACCTTTTCTCTCCCCCCATATCTCTCTCTCTCTCTGCTCTCCTATCCTCTCTCTTCCCCCATCACTCTCCTCCTCTCTCTCAATTCATATCTCTCGTTCTTCATCTCTCTCCCTTTCTCTCCTACCTCACTCTCTCTTCCCCCATCTCTCTCTCTCTCTCTCTCTCTCTCTCTCTCTCTCTCTCTCTCTCTCAACTATGTTACTATATCCATCCATCTCTCCCTTGTCACCCCCTCTCTCTCCACACTTCTCACTCTCTATGTCTTTTTTCTTCCCTCCCTCTCTCCCCCTCCAACTCCATATCTATATCCCTCCCTCTCTCCTCCTATCTTGTAATTCATCTCTCTTCTCCTTCCTCTCTCTCCCTTTATCTCCTACCTCCTCTCTCTTCAACATCTCTCTCTCTCTCTCTCTGCCCTCCGATCCTCTCACTATCTCCCTCCCTCTCTCCTTCTCTCTCTCCCCCCTCCATCTTTGTGTCTCCCTCTCCCTCTCTTACCCTTCTCTACCTCTCTCACTCATCTCCCTCTCTCTCTCTGTTCATTCCTCCTATCCCCTCTCCTTCAGTTTATCTCCATCTCTCCCTTGTGACTCCCCCTACCTCTCCACCTCTATCACTCTATGTCTTTGTTCTTCCCTCCCATATATATCTAGAGTTAATATATATCATGATATATTAATATATATTATAATATAACAAATTCAATATTGTATTAATCCAAAGTTATTAAAACTTATATAGCCATTTTAAACCCTATTTTAAAATGGCTATATAAGTTTTAATTAAATATTATAACTTCTTAGTTTATAATAATTTTTAAATTAGTTAATTTAATCTAGTTAATTTTTGGGGATTTGAATAGGACCAAACCATTAATATTGATATTTTATATAATTCATTAATGGGGTTATAAATGTGTTATAGACATTTTTGTGCCTTACAGCATTGAGCATGAAATGTCCATAATCTAAGGGATCCAAAGTCCCTAAACATGTTGTTCCTACCCCTAGAGGAACAAGGCTAACAAACCACAGCAATTCACAGAAGTTCTCCACCAGAAACTGCTCAAAAACAAGTCAATTCAGGATCAATTCAGTGGCTCCACTAGCTTTCTGCGTTGAAATGCAAAGTCAACACTGCCTACCTGCACTGCAACGCAGGTAGAAGCACTACCGGGGTGCACTGAGCGGGAATTGACAAATGGCAAGTTCATTCCAAGAGGTGTCAAGACCCAGGAAGCTTCCAGAATCTTCCTCAATGACACTTGCCTCAGTGAATTCGACTAGTGATGAGTAAGAGGTTCCCAATCTCCAAGTGGAAGCAAGAACCCCCAAGTGGAATCAAGAACTGACAGAGGGAGAGGACACTAGTCAGATCTCAAGCTGACTCATCCTCTCTCCAAACATCTATATATGGATCTCTCCTCCATGGAGGTTGGAGGCTGGAATTTTGTTATTGCAAAGAATTGTTGTTGGTTTGAGATTGGAATCATTGGGTGCTTAATGCTTTGAGGGAAGGTGAAGATAGGAATTTCATTTGCTGGGAAGAAGATGCTGGATTGGAGCCCTCTAGGTTGTATCTCTTCCTGAACCTTGTTATTCATCAATAAAGCTATCTTGGTTTCTCCTATATACTGGTGTATCTTTGATGTATGATTGCATTAGTATGTTTAGTTTATTTCTAATCCTGAACTAGTTATGAATATGAATCTATGTCTTTGTGTAATGTTCTCTTCTTGTGATCTTGCAGAAACCTCTTGAAGCTGGGCGAGCGAGAAGGCAAGTAGCTGGGAACTCCCAAAGAGAAGAGGAACCGGATCGAGGGACAAACGGAAGACACCGGTTAGTCCATCCATCTCTCTTCATTCTTAATTCATACAGGAAGAATACTAGAATAGTTGTCTCTGTTTGTTGCTAAGGCACTGTCACACCTTAGGTGGATAGGATCATCCTGCATAGGAATTTTCCCCCACAACAAATTGGCGACTCCGCTGGGGAGATCTGTTTAGTCATTTTATTTGTGTCTCTATCATTGTTTGTTTCATAGACTCAACAACAACAATCGAACTGCATCTGCTATTCTCAGATGCAAAGTAGAGAGCTGCTGCTTTGATCCAATCACTGGATTTGTCTATGATCTGAACAATGGACTCACAAATGATTTGATGATCCTTTGTGATAGATCTTACCCCTTCCTCAAAGCATCCCTTTGATTGTACCTTGCTTGTTGCTTTGATTTGGCCTGAAACTGTAGATTAAATAGCAAACTATGACCCAGAACCCAGTGAGAAACTCTCGTTTCTCCTTCAGCGCAGACCCTGTGAAGAGGTTCTGCATTTCAACGTAGGTCCCGTGAAGGCTACCTGCGCTGAATGTCAAAACCCCTGTGTTGAGGGTGCGCTGATCCAATTAGGCCTTGTGCAGCTGGGGTTCTCTGCTCTGTTTTGCCTTGTTTTGATCTCTGATTTTTGCAGCCTGTAACCAGCATAGGTACCTGTCTGATAACTCCTTTTCTCTGCTTAAATTCCACCTCCTTTTGTACAAAAAGACTGTGAGTGTTTTTATGTGTTTGTGGCGTCATTTACAGTTTTCCTTTGCAAGAGTGAAATAGTCATCCTGTAGCCCTTGATTCAGATCTGTTGATTGTGATCTTAGGAGAGAGTTCATTGGCTGTTTACAGTTGATTATACATTTACTTTTGCTTTTGGTTTGAGTTTGTCTCTTTTAAGTGTCGAAACAAGTATTCATTTCGGAAATTGTTAAGTGTTGTAATCTCTTCTACCCTTTCTGATTTCGAAAAAGTAAACTTGTTTGTATTGGTCATTTAAAAGCAAATTCAAAGTTGTACAAAAAGCTTTCTTTGTAGGCATCAATACTAAGAGAGCGGAAAACAAACACCTGCATTGTGCATTTGCATTTTGATAGTTTGCATGATTGATTTAGGAAAAGTGCATTAGAGTGTGATGATTGCTCTTTGAGAAAAGATGGTGTCTTTCTTTTCCCTTTGTAGCTAGGATTTTCATAGTTGAAAAGATATAAAGCTTGCTTATCATCTTTAGACTGCATTTAGGAATTGTATCATACATCTCGTGGTGAACCTCAAAAGGCAAACTTCTAAAAAGATCAACCTAAAATAAATTGAATGAACTTAACAACGCTTTGCAACATAACGCACAACATAGAGGTCTAGGCTAGAGACGTGTTCCGGCGTCGTAAAGCCTGGTGACTGTCGATCTCGTTGATGGTGGGTGATTCCTCCTGAGGGACGATAGCGCCAGTACGGATTGTGCTCCCACGTACCGTCGCGTATATATTGGGAGACCCATATAGGCATAAAACCTTTATCCTTAGGAAGCCGTGTCAGCCGCCCTACTGATCGCAATGCACTGAACACAGCATTCAGTTAGATCGACCGCCCGTACCTTAAAAAGTATTCTGCAGTTTTGCGAAAAGTTTGGCACACCCTCTACCTAGAACTCCAGAGCAGTTCCTTTTGGCCTTTTTCAGACTCTATAACAGAAAAAGTCCATCCGAGCATTTTTCACTTCGGGCTCGTTAAAACATCGAAGGAGACTAGAGTCATCTTTAGCTTTTTCTTGACTCTTTAAAAGTGAAAAAGCAAGTTGTGTCTAAAGCGTCGTTAAAATTTATTTTAAACGGAACAATCACCCCTATTCCTGCGTTGATCTTTAGGTTGAGAAAATGGAGCACACCAACCAAGGAATTCCCCTTGGTGGAAATCCTAGTCCCTTCTCCTCTTGGGGAGATGTTGGTGCGCCCCATATGGCCACATTGTCGCTTCCAGGACTGATAATTGGCCTGCCGGTCTGGCTCTTCTCAACCAATGTCGTTCAAAACACCACTATTCCTGAACAGTCGAATCAACAGTTAGACCAGACCAGAGTTACCCACCAGCCTTCTACTTCATCTAATTCTTCCTCTCCTCCTTCCTCTTCGCTTGACGGAATTGGTAAAACAAAAAACCAAGCTCCTAAGGAGAACAAGGAAAAGAAGAAGAAAGAGAAAAAGAAGAAGGAGCCAAAAGCGACTGGGGGCAAACAAGTGGCGTCTGACAAAAATCCACACACAGCACTAACTAGGCCTAAATCGCCATGTGTCATATGCAAGGGAGACCACTTCCACAGAGATTGTCCCTGCATCCCTCGGATACTAAGGGACTAGTCTCCCCGTTTGCACAATTCGGTAGCGTCAACCTCTGATAGCCATGTTGACAGCTCACCGTCAACTAGTGAAAGTGAAGTCACAGGACAGAGAGGGAAAGCTAGATTTCCCTGCAAACTGTGTGAAGGCGACCATGCCATCCACCGTTGTCCCTTCTTAGACGAGGCTAAAAGAGTTTTGGAAGATCGCCCGATTTTACGAGCGCAACTTCCTCCTGGATATCAAAAACTCCTGCCAAGTCCTTCAGCAGTTGAGAACCCGGTTGGCCCGCTCAGGTGGTTAGCCGAAGCACCTATCATTGAGGATGAACCGTCTGAATCCATACCTGACGAAAGTCAAAAGGTTGAGGCGGCAGTTGACCCAGTTTTGCCTTCAGAGGCTCTATCTTCGAATGATACCATCACAGAAGAGAATAAAGACGACACCGTCCAAATTCTCTTCATCCACACAGACTCCGACGAACAAGGGGGCAATTTGCCCATTCCTTTATCGTAGGAAGGAACTTCGTCAGAGTCATACCCGGCCGTCTATTCGGTCCCACCACCAAGCAACCTAGTTGTCTCGTTCGACTGGAACCAACTAGGCAGACCCCATTTGCCAGTAAGTATACCATTCAGAATTATCGTTCAAATATACAGAATGGTAATGACTGGCACCATCATTGATGAGGGGGTGTTGGCATTATGGTTCAGGAATGGCTATATGTTACAGGTGTTGTCCTTGATGGCAACCCATTCAGGTGATAGATCATTGTACTTCAAGTCAGCAGCAGAGGTTGATGATCAGCTATCAATTATTGAAGAAAATAAGGGGTACGCAGGTACAACTTACAGAAAGTGCGTACCCGCAGGTAAACCATGCAGCAACCGCGTCCCGAGATGCAGGCCAGCCGTTCAGGAGGTGCGTCCACCCAGTGCACACATTTCAAGGCAGAGAAAAGCACACGTGGGGGTGTCTTGTGTTTTACTCCTGGTATCTAGCCGACGGTATTGTGTTATTATGGTATCGGCTCGTGGTATTGTTCCATGATTTGAGGAGGAGCTTGCCTATATAAAGCAAAGGAGATCACTTGGCTAAGCATCTTTTGCAATTGAATATCTTTAGATCTGAAATTTTGGGTTATGGTCTTAAAAGCTTGATCTATATGAAAAGGAAGTTGAAGGCGAATCTATGAAGGGTGATCTTCGAGCGCATGATCAGATCTGAGTATCTGTGCCACTCTAGTGAACTGTCTATTCAGCCCTAATCAGAAGATCGCAGGTGTTTATCAGAAAAGTTGCGTGGGGACGCAGCGCAGTAACAGGAGACCTGCGTGGGGACGCAGGGCAGACCAAGTTCAGGTGCGTCCGGGACGCAGTGCAGTAACAGGAGATCTGCGTGGGGACGCAGAGCGACTAAGGTTCAGGTGCGTCCCTGGAGCAAAAGGACGTGGCGCAACAGCATTTCTGGGTGCGTCTCTGCAGCAAAGTACGCGGCGCAATAGTGGTTCTGATTGCGTCCCTGCAGCAACAGGACGCAGTGCAGTTCAAGGATCAGTGCGTGGGCACGCAGTGCAGCAGAAGGATACCTGCGGGCGTATGCAGGAAAGCCGAAGGTGAATTGCGTCGCGACGCAGGCCACAGAAGGGAAAACTGCGTCTCTGTCTTACGATGTTCTGTTGATTGAAATTCTTTGTTGATAAGGTGTTCTGGGTTAGTTCTGTTATTGTTGATCTGATAACTGTAGTGGACTGTAACTGTTATATACTTGATGATCATTTGATGCTTTATGAAAAGAAGAAGGGGGTTGTAGCTCCCTTCCAGGAGAAGACTGGAAAACGAGAGAGAGTTGTAGCTCTCTGCAGGTTGCAGCCTGCGTACTGGTAAAGGACTGCACCAGTACAAAATCATTGTAAAAGGAGTTTCTAATTTGAAAGAAGATAGACATATTGCAGCAGGTGGTTTTCACCCACATTGGGTTTCCACCTTACATCTTGTGTTCTTTGGTGTGACTATCTGTTTTCTTTGTTCATGCTCATTATTTTATGGTACTGACATGCAAAAATAATTCAAAGATCAAATAAAGAAGATTTATTAATTGCTAGATAATACTTATTCACCCCCCCCTCTCGGTATTATTTCCAACAATTGGGATCAGAGCAGGTCCTTCAGAGAAGCTTGATCGCTTGAAGGTAGATCGTTCATCATGAGCAACTACGAGAGAGAAGCATCAATCAGGCCACTGGTTTTTGATGGGACAAACTTCAATTATTGGAAGGTAAGAGTTACTGCATATCTTCAATCTCTTGGTACAGAAGTTTGGGACATTGTAGAAACAGGCTACGCTTTTCCTTCAGCTACTCCTACAGATGCAGCTGAGAAGAAGAAGTATGAAACAAATGCGAAAGCAGTCAGTACTCTATTAGGATGTATATCCCAAACGGAATTCATGAAGGTAATGCACTACAAATCCGCAAAAGAGATATGGGACAAAATTGTCACGAGCTATGAAGGAGATGAACAGGTAAAGCGTGCTAAACTTCAAACTCTCAGGATCCAGTATGAGACTCTCAAGATGTATAATGATGAAAGTGTGGCTAATTATTTTCTTCGGGTAGATGAGATTGTTAATTGTATGAAAAATTTGGGTGAAGAAATAAAAGAGGCTATAGTGGTTGAAAAGGTTCTAAGATCATTGTCCCCCAAGTTTGAATCTAAAGTATCTGAAATAGAAGAAAAGGAAAATCTACGAATTCTCACTATGTCTCAGCTACATGGAATTCTAACGGCTTATGAAATGAGAAAGGGAGGTCCATCAGACAGAAGAGAAGCTGCTTTCAAGGCATCAGGTAAAAAAGATTATTATGAAGCAAGTCACGTCCCAGAAGAAGAAGAATCAAATTTTGTCAGAAATCTTCAAAGGGGTTCTGGAAGATTCAGAGGTAAGTTACCTTTTAAATGCTTTGCTTGTGGAAGAGTAGGTCATTATGCTGCAAAATGTCCTTATAAGGATAAAGGAAAGGAACCTGCTAGATGGAACAAGAAACAAAGTGCAAATAAGAAAAGCTACTACACCCATGAAGATAGTGATGGTCTATCGAACAGTGATGAAGATGAACGAGGTAATGAATATAAGTTGTTAATGGCATTTGAAGATGATGATTATATGGATGCTGTAGATGTGGATAACCTTTATGAGGAAATTACTAGACTCAAGAGATGTATAGAAGAAAAGAATGTGATCATTGATACTCTACAATTTCAAATTGATGAAAAAGAAAAACATCTTGAAAAACTAGAAGGTGAAATTGTTGGTCTTAGAAAAGAGATTGAAAAAACAAAAGCTATTAATCTTAAGTTTGTCAAAGGATCTGAAACTTTGGATGAGATTATCAATGTGCAGCGGTCTCCTCTAAACAAGACAGGTCTGGGCTATAATGGAGAAACCTCTCAAGCATCCACCTCAAAGAGTTATCTTGATGCGGCAAGAAGAAATGGGCAAAAGAACAATGAAGATCATCAGGTAAAGCAGGGACGAATTACAAACAGAAACTATCAAGGGCAATCCATCTTAAGGGTGAACAAAAGCTACAACCAGCCACAGGTAAAATCTTCTCTGAAGAGCATTGGTTATGGCATTGAAGGTTGGGACATCTAAGCTTCTCACAAATAAGGAAAGCATGCAAATATCAGGCAGTTCGCGATCTTCCAGATATCAAAATTCCTGACAACACCATATGCAAATCATGTCAGTTTGGAAAACAAACCAGAACTAACTTTCCAGAGAAAGAAGGATCAGCTAGCATGCCTCTTGAGCTAGTACATACAGATACATGCGGTCCCTTCAGAAAAAGAACACCTCGAGGAGAAGAATACTTGATATTATTCATTGACGATTTCTCCAGGTTTGTCTGGTTAGGACTTATGAAGCACAAAGATGAAGCATTCGAAAAATTCAAATCCTTCAAAGCCTTGGTTGAAAATGAATCAGGTCACAAAATTAAGTGCCTCAGATCCGACAGAGGTGGGGAATTTACTTCAAATGAATTTTTCGATTTCTGTGAAGAACATGGGATAAGAAGAGAATTCCCTACAGCAAGAACTCCCCAGCAAAATGGAGTTGTGGAAAGAATGAACAGAACAATCCAACAAATGGCTCGTGCTATGCTTGATGAATCAGGAACTCCCGCAACTTTCTGGGGTGAAGCTGCACATGCTGCGGTTGTTATTCTCAACAAAATAAATGTCCGGGTGAACAGCACTCAAACTCCTCATGAGCTTTGGAGTGGTAGGACTCCTTCGGTAAAGCACTTCAAAATCTTTGGGAGCAAATGCTATATCAAGAATATTGATGAGCATCTTGGCAAACTTGAACCTAGAGCAGATGAAGGCATTCTTCTTGGTTACTCTCCATATAGCAAAGCATACAAATGCTACAATAAAAGACTTGGCATAATTATTGACAGCATTGATGTAGTGGTTGATGAGAAGGGATACATTCCTAGGCAAGTACATCGTGAAGACATCGAAGAAGATGAAGGCTACCCTCAAAGACAGAATGATGAAGAAGAAGAACCTCAAGAAGAACCAGAGGAGCAAACAAGAATAGAAGAAAAGACTCCATCCAGATATGTCCAGAAGAACCATCCAGAATCTCAGATTATGGGATAGAAAGAAGCAGGTGTACAAACTAGAAGAACAGTTGCAGAAGCTTCAAGCTATTTGGCATTACTCTCCTCAACGGAACCACAAAATGTGAAAGAGGCATGCAAAGATGAATGTTGGGTGAAAGCAATGGATGAAGAACTTGAGCAGATCGAAAAGAACAACACTTGGGAGCTGGTTCTTAGACCAAAAGATAAGAATGTTATCGGGACAAAATGGGTCTTCAAAAACAAATTGAATGAAAATGGAGAAGTAATTAGAAACAAAGCCAGACTTGTTTGTAAAGGGTATGCGCAGCAAGAAGGAATAGACTTCGAAGAAACCTTTGCTCCTGTTGCAAGACTTGAGGCCATCCGAATGTTTCTTGCTCTCTCAAGTTTTCAAAACTTCAAAGTATTTCAAATGGACATGAAATCAGCCTTTCTGAATGGAGACTTGGAAGAAGAAGTATACATTGAACAGCCAGATGGGTTCATTCTTGGAAGTGATCCAAACCTTGTATGCAGATTGAAAAAGGCCCTCTATGGTCTCAAACAAGCTCCAAGGGCTTGGTACTACCGCTTGGACAAATATCTTCATCAACAAGGTTTCTCAAAAGGTTCAGCAGATAGCAATCTTTATATAAAAGTTGAAAATGACAAATTGCTAATACTTGTTGTGTATGTAGATGACATTATTTTTGGCAGCAATGAAGAAGCTATGAGTCAAAGCTTTGCCTTGGTCATGCAGAAAGAATTTGAAATGTCCTTACTAGGAGAACTGACATATTTCCTTGGTTTGCAAATCCAACAAAAGGAAGGAGGAATCGTTTTATCTCAAACCAAGTATCTCAAACAGATTTTGAAGAAATATGGCATGGAAGATGCAAAACCAGTATGTACACCCATGGTCACAGGATGTAGCCTTAGTGAAAATGATGAATCTGCAGCAGTACATCAACCAACCTACAGATCTATGATTGGAAGTTTACTTTATTTGACAGGTACCCGACCGGACATCATGTATGCAGTTGGAATAGTTGGAAGATTTCAGGAAAATCCGAAGGAGACTCATCTTCAGGCAGTGAAGAGAATTTTCAAATATCTTCAAGGGACTCAAAATTATGGCTTATGGTATCCTAGAGATACAGATCTTACTCTTCATGCTTATACAGATGCAGATTGGGCCGGAAGCGTGGATGACAGGAAAAGCACAAGTGGTGGTGCATTCTTTATGGGTTCCAGACTGGTATCTTGGTTCAGCAAGAAACAGAGTTCAATTGCCTTGTCTACAACTGAAGCGGAATATGTTGCTGCTGCATCTTGTTGCACCCAACTCCTTTGGATGATGCAGACTTTGCAGGATTTTCAAATCACTTGTACACCACCAATACCCATCTTATGTGATAACACAAGTGCAATCAGCATCTCCAAGAATCATGTTATGCATTCAAAAACCAAGCACATACCAATCAATTACCATTTTCTCCGGGAACAAGTACTTGAATAGAAGGTCAAGTTGGAGTATGTTCCTTCTAAAGAACAAGTTGCGGATATTCTCACCAAACCATTGCCCAGGGGCACTTTTGAGTACCTCAGGCAAAATCTGGGGGTTGTTGATGCATCATCTTATTGTTGAACCTTTTCTGATTGATGGTACAGGTTCAGGGGGAGCATATAATGCATTGTTGGCATTATGGAGGATGGTCAGAAGAAGATCTTGGAAATAGCTGCAATATGTCTCTATCTCTTTCATGGTGGATTATGGTTCTTTGTTGCAGATCTGGGGGAGCATGAGCTTAGGGGGAGCATACCCCTTTGCCCTTGATGTCAAAGGGGGAGAATGAAGCTGAAGTTTGTGAGGTTGCCATCAAGTCCAAAGGGGGAGATTGTTGGCATTATGGTTCAGGAATGGCTATATGTTACAGGTGTTGTCCTTGATGGCAACCCATTCAGGTGATAGATCACTGTACTTCAAGTCAGCAGCAGAGGTTGATGATCAGCTATCAATTATTGAAGAAAATAAGGGGTACGCAGGTACAACTTACAGAAAGTGCGTACCCGCAGGTAAACCATGCAGCAACCGCGTCCCGAGACGCAGGCCAGCCGTTCAGGAGGTGCGTCCACCCAGTGCACACATTTCAAGGCAGAGAAAAGCACACGTGGGGGTTTCTTGTGTTTTACTCCTGGTATCTAGCCGACGGTATTGTGTTATTATGGTGTCGGCTCGTGGTATTGTTCCATGATTTGAGGAGGAGCTTGCCTATATAAAGCAAAGGAGATCACTTGGCTAAGCATCTTTTGCAATTGAATATCTTTAGATCTGAAATTTTGGGTTATGGTCTTAAAAGCTTGATCTATATGAAAAAGGAAGTTGAAGGCGAATCTGTGAAGGGTGATCTTCGAGCGCATGATCAAATCTGAGTATCTGTGCCACTCTAGTGAACTGTCTATTCAGCCCTAATCAGAAGGTCGCAGGTGTTTATCAGAAAAGCTGCGTGGGGACGCAGCGCAGTAACAGGAGACCTGTGTGGGGACGCAGGGCAAACCAAGTTCGGGTGCATCCGGGACGCAGTGCAGTAACAGGAGATCTGCGTGGGGACGCAGAGCGACTAAGGTTCAGGTGCGTCCCTGGAGCAAAAGGACGCGGCGCAACAGCATTTCTGGGTGCGTCTCTGCAGCAAAGTACGCGGCGCGATAGTGGTTCTGATTGCGTCCTTTCAGCAACAGGACACAGTGCAGTTCAAGGATCAGTGCGTGGGCACGCAGAGCAGCAGAAGGATACCTGCGGGCGTACGCAGGAAAGCCGAAGGTGAATTGCGTCGCGACGCAGGCCACAGAAGGGAAAACTGCGTCTCTGTCTTAAGATGTTCTGTTGATTGAAATTCTCTATTGATAAGGTGTTCTGGGTTAGTTCTGTTATTGCTGATCTGATAACTGTAGTGGACTGTAACTGTTATATACTTTATGATCATTTGATGCTTTATGAAAAGAAGAAGGGGGTTGTAGCTCCCTTCCAGGAGAAGACTGGAAAACGAGAGAGAGTTGTAGCTCTCTGCAGGTTGCAACCTGCGTACTGTATTATTTCCAACAGGGGGCATCTGTGAGTATCCTTTCCTCTATTGCTTGGAAAGCGCTTGGTTCGCCAGCGCTTTTGCCTGAAATGAGAAATCTGACAGGCTTTGATAAAGGAACCAGTCGACCTTTAGGGATCCTCCCCAATGTGCCCATAACATTGAAAGGGAAGACCGTTCAAATGAACGTGATGGTCGTTCAAGGACCCTTGGATTATAACCTACTCCTTGGACGAGACTATATATATTGCATGGGAGCCATCATCTCCTCACTCTTTAGAGTAATGTGTTTTCCGCACGAAGGAAGAGTGGTCAAGCTCGTGGACCAGCTTTCATTTCCCGGATCACGCATCGCAAATAGTCATATACCATCCCTCAATGGTCTCTTCACGCAAGAAATGTCTCAACCCACGGTCCGTCCTCTTGATGAGCGCGAGCAATCCGGGAGGATATGACTGGAACCCAGGGGGCATGCATCCTGGTCTGCTTCGGCAGGAAAACTTTGGGTATAAGGTAGGTTTCCGCGGGAGAATATGACTAGTCCGTACCCCGTCCGTGGTTGGAAGAGGGGTTGTTCTGGAATAAGATTCTTTTGTCAAAGTTACGTGAGAGGGCGGGCGTCGTCACTCACCTTTGTTTATCTCGGTAGACATCGCCGAAGAAGTGTTTCGTTTGAAAGATTAACAAAACAATCTTTGGGTGACCTGAAAGAGGTAGGCCTCTCTCGGTAAAACAATTGTTTTGGCGGAAGATGAAGTAGAGGTAACCTTGAAACTCTGTTTTATGCCTGGGGGCATGCAAACCTTTTGGAGTGCAAGCAAGGGGCGGCTATTTATTTTTTAAATTTTTAGGTCCTTCCCTTTAAACCTATAGGTCTAACCCTTTAAACTCGTAGGATTGGTCGTTTCCGAGCTTGCATAACGAAAGGATCCGGAGCAAAGCTTTGTGAGATGAAGCTCCATAAAAAATAGAATCTTAATGAGACATTCTTATCATATGACTGGATTAATCGAGCATTTTTAGCACACAGTTCATGCTCGTTAAAAAATAAACGCAAGATCCGAGCAGTTTTAGCGCATAGTTCATGCTCGTTATAAAATAAACATAAGATCGAGCAAGTGTTTTCCCGCGTTTAAGCTCGTTAAAAAATGAACTACTCGGTAAATAACCGCAGTGAATGTAATATCATCAGCCATTAAATCCTTGGTCGTGTTTGCCCGTCACCTCCACTTTTCCATTGGCCGATCGTTCACCTCCATATGCTTGTTTACCCATTTTGAGGAACAGATGCGAAGAGTGATTTCACTAACCATCCTTGTGACACTGCCGTGATTGGAAAATTCCAACCTGTACCTGGTATCAGCTGCTAACCTGTTTCATCACTCGTTCCTCAAAAGACAAGTCTTCTTTAAGCTCTTTTCATCTGACTCGTAAAATATGAAAAGATTGCCGAGTCCTTGGCCTTCCATCTCGTTAAAGGGACAGGAAGTGCTATCCCTCCTCTAGATTTTAATCTTTTTGGACCTGAGGGATTATTACACAAAAAGATCGAGCGCTTGTTTTATTCGGCTCGTTAAAACTATCGAAAACTCATCCCTTCTGTATTTTTTTATACTTTTTCGGACCTAAGGGATTAGATGACGAAAAAGGACTTTTGGAGTTAACTTTATGTACCTTTTTAGACTCTCTAAAATGAAAAGGACCGAGTTATCTTTGTCGTTAGACTCGTTAAAATCATTAAATAGCGACAAACTTGTCTTTAGACGAGAACGAGTTTCACTATCGCTAGGCTTGTTAAAACATAGCGATGGGCTTGCCCGAAGGGAAAGTTATAGAACAAGCATATGTTATCCTCCTCAAGCTTGGCAAAAATAAAGAGGTACTGGTCAGCAATGACTGGGGAAAAATTGGGAGAAACTCAAGAAAACTTTGATGGTAGCAAGTTGCTCTTGAACATGACACTTTTCCTCCGTACCACAATCGGGTTGGGTTGTTTCATTCACCGGTCACATCACCATGGTCTCGCCATACCATCCATATTTGGGGTAATGCTACCGATCCATCGCATCAGTGTCGCCATATGTTCAAGAGAAGTCGTTCAGAAAAGTCAACCGTGTCACATCCACTGTCGTACATTATCCTTCATTCTTTCATGACCGCCACCCTGAATCATATGTCACAGATCGTTTTCACCTCCATCAAAATCATTAGCTCCGTTCCGTGTCATTGATGTGGGATTCATTAAGGCCCTCCTTTGACGGATCGCTTCTTGTCGACATCAGCTCATTATCCAAGAAGTTGATCTAGGAACAACCCCTTCAGTACTTTGAAGCTTGCATGCCTCAATGGCAAGTTTCTCACTTCTGGCGACATGTATACATCAATGACCTTCGACCGAAAGATTTTGCGTGGTGTTCGACACCAAGTCCTTTATTCAGACCACGTGAATTGTACTGCAGTACCTTGAGGGTCATTATCATTATCGGTGATTCCTCTCGCGCTTGTTAACGGTTTACCTCATTGACCGGTAATCAAGCGATGTCTTTCCATGTTCGACTTCAGAACATTTCTCACATGGATTGACTTGTACTTAGAGTGAAGATCGAACGAGTTTGAAGACCCCGGATCTAGTTTCATCCATCCGGGCTACGATATATATTCAGAAAAGATAAAGACATTGACATGTACATCATTGCAGCAGATAATCATCCTACCCAAAGGATGATAATTTCATCAAAATTATCAGTCTACCATCAGATGATTGTCTGTTCTATGTACAGAAAAATGAATTTATAAAGCTAAGCATGGGAATGCCCGCCTCAGCTAGATCATGAAAGCAGTATGAAAAATAATGTATTGTATTGTATCTTATTACAGGTCTCCTCCCAGCATTGGATGAACTTTGGATCCTCCTGATAAATAATTTCACCCGATAAACGGCCTCATACTTTAGGGGGCAACTGTTATAGACATTTTTGTGCCTTACAGCATTGAGCATGAAATGTCCATAATCTAAGGGATCCAAAGTCCCTAAACATTTTGTTCCTACCCCTAGAGGATCAAGGCTAACAAACCACATCAATTCACAGAAGTTCTCCACCAGAAACTGCTCAAAAACAAGTCAATTCAGGATCAATTCAGTGGCTCCACTAGCTGTCTGCGCTGAAATGCAAAGTCAACACTGGCTACCTGCACTGCAACGTAGGTAGAAGCACTACCAGGGTGCGCTGAGCGGGAATTGACAAATGGCAAGTTCATTCCAAGAGGTGTCAAGACCCAGGAAGCTTCCAGAATCTTCCTCAATGACACTTGCCTTAGTGAATTCAACTAGTGATGAGTAAGAGGTTCCCAATCTCCAAGTGGAAGCAAGAACCCCCAAGTGGAATCAAGAACTGACAGAGGGAGAGGACACTAGTCAGATCTCAAGCTGACTCATCCTCTCTCCAAACATCTATATATGGATCTCTCCTCCATGGAGGTTGGAGGCTAGAATTTTGTTATTGCAAAGAATTGTTGTTGGTTTGAGATTGGAATCATTGGGTGCTTAATGCTTTGAGGGAAGGTGAAGATAGGAATTTCATTTGCTGGGAAGGAGATGCTGGATTGGAGCCCTCTGGGTTGTATCTCTTCCTGAACCTTGTTATTCATCAATAAAGCTATCTTGGTTTCTCCTATATACTGGTGTATCTTTGATGTATGATTGCATTAGTATGTTTAGTTTATTTCTAATCCTGAACTAGTTATGAATATGAATCTATGTCTTTGTGTAGTGTTCTCTTCTTGTGATATTGCAGAAACCTCTTGAAGCTGGGCGAGCGAGAAGGCAAGTAGCTGGGAACTCCCAAAGAGAAGAGGAACCGGATCGAGGGACAAACGGAAGACACCGGTTAGTCCATCCATCTCTCTTCATTCTTAATTCATAAAGGAAGAATACTAGAATAGCTGTCTATGTTTGTTGCTAAGGCACTGTCACACCTTAGGTGGATAGGATCGTCCTGCATAGGCATTTTTCCCCACAACAAAATGGGATTTAATAAGTTTTTATTAATCAACTTATTGTAACTTGTTATTTTATAATATCAAAAATAATTTTTTATTTCTTAAATTAGATTACCTTACCCTTTTTGGTCAAAACCTTTTCTAATTTCTTCCCTTAGTCAAACTAGTTGTTAATCCTAACGGCTAGTTAGGAGCCCTCTACATCTATTTATTACATTGCCTGGATCTGGTTCCTCATCTTTTCCTGAAGATGAACCACATTGGATGCTTCGAAACGCGTCAATGAGAATTTTTCGTATGTGATTTTTTCCGAAAGATGCCGGTAGAATTTATTTATATTTTTCTTTATTTATCATACCTCTCGAGTAAATATAAAAATAGTTTATATTTTTAGATCTTAGGTTTTTGTGATCCATATTGTAAACAAGTTTGTCTTTCGGATTAATCATATTATTTTTCTTTGGTTGATGTTTCGAACCAACTAATGTGGTTCATCCTCAGGACAAAGGTATGGTAGGACTAATGTGGTTATACTTATTTACCATACCTCTAGTTTATTTATATTTTTTTTTATTTACCATATCTCCTTTTTGTTAGTAAACCTCTTTATATTTTAAATTTATAGTGTTTATACATAATGATAATTAGATTGATTTTTAAATACGATCCTCAGAACAAAGGTATGGTAGGACTAATGTAGATATATTTATTTACCATACCTCTAGTTTATTTATATATATTTTTTATTTACCACACCTCTTTTTTGTTAGTAAACCTCTTTATATTTTAAATTTATATTGTGTTTATACATAACAATAATTAGATTGATTTCTAAATAGGATCGACATTAGATTAAAAATCTTAAATGTTAAACAGTACATATATGTTTACATTTACATGTTCACGTTTTTATGTGAGATCTACCCCCATATGATCTCTTGCAACAGACTCCATTTTAGTCCATTGTAGTTGAGAATACTTAGAAACGTTGGTTTCCTAAATCTTTACCACATGTATGATTGCTTAGAATGTCTAATATATTGTAAGTTTCACACCACTAACACTAATTGGCATTGTATTATGAATAGTTTTTTGTGATTGTAGGTGATTTGACTTAGGTTTAATAGAATCTAATTGTGTTCTGAAGATTTGTTTGTGATTGTAGGTGATTTGACTTAGGTTTAATAGAATGTAATGAAGTTGAATCCTAGTCTAGGCTAGATATAAGTACCAAAACCTTGGGGATGATCCAACTCCCCTCCCCAACCTTCTAGCACACCTTGCATGGTATGAAATGATGAGTAATGTTAACTCCATTGGATGTGCCAGAAATGATGCAAGTACAATGTTATTGAGAATCAAAAAAGCCATTAAAAAATATAAAAACAAATTACATCTTCCACAAAATTGTGCCTAAAATGATGACTCATAATGGATTTAAACTGCTTGGAGAGGGAAATCCTTTGAGGTGAATATTAGCTATGCCAACACTATATTTAGTGGAAATATTATGATATGGTACTTGATGTTGAAGAAATTTCATGAGTAACCTATGTGGGCTTGACTAAAGGTGAATCTTTATTTGGCTTGATCTTATTGAAAACCATGGGATTCTACTCTATATGTGGCTTCTTATGAATTGGTTTTGATGGTCTAACAGACTAATTCAACTTTGGCTTGTTGGTGCCAAAATCTCAAGTCCTAGCAATTCTTGCCTCTTGTTGCTCATCCACTCTATGTTTCTTATCTCCCATTGTCTCCATCTTTTTCTCTAGCAAATATTTTGATTTTAATGCTTTAATAATGCTCTCTTTGGCTTGAGTAATTACCTCAATATATTCTAGTCCAACAGTTGACCTAAGTAATTTCTTTATTCAATCCAACTCTTATTGAGTTTATTTGTACTTTTATTGTTTCTCACAAATCACCAACTGGGAAATTTGTTCCACCTTCTTTTTATTTGTGGATCCTCCAAGTCAAGAGTCTTGAAATTTTAGGGGATCTCTTGCTTGTTAAGATGGGGATTTGTTGGAGTTATCTCTTTCCTTACTACTTGTTTTATTTTTCTTGTAGCTTTTCTTCTTGATGGAGAATTGCAAAATCTATCCAAGTCAACTATAAATGAGAAATTCTATAGTTCTATTTCATTTTCTTCCTCTACTTCTGTATTTGTCAATGGTAGAATCATTTATCCTTATTTCTTCAATGCAACAAATGGAATTGAAAAGGAAATATTTGTGTATCGTTCTTTCTTGGAAAAAATGTATTCCTTGTTTGACTAACATGACAAATATTTTGATAGGACAATAATGTCATCAATGTACAAGAGGATGGTCATGTCAATTAAAAGTTGTATGTGGATGGGGTCAAGGAGTGTTCATCAAATTGCTTGCAACTTTGGTCATCTATGAGACACATTTCTCAAGTTTAGTACCTATTCCTTAAACACCTAACTGACTAGTAGGGACTTAATAGTTCCCAATGCACTAGATTTAAAACATTTGTAATTGTTCATTGTTGTCTCTTAAGGTTTAGTGAAAATTGTTTCTCCAATTGGATTCACTTATCTCATAGCAAACTAAATGAATAAGGAGGAGAACATAGTGGCTCTCCCTGAAGTAAATAATTATTTGCATTTCATTCTTTTTATGCCATCCAAGTGTTTTAACTAATTGAGTGTTTTGTCACTTTCAATAATTTTATCAACACCTCGAAAATTGACAATTTGACATCAAATGCCTGACCCACCATAATGAATCATAATGACACAATAATGCAATCCTATTTTGCATGTTGCTATGTGACTTTGCTTATCATTAATCCTTTGTAATTTTTAGCTATTGTCAATCTAATCAATTGTTCAATCTAATATCTATGGCTATTCATCTTGGGTATCTTATCTCTTTTATAGGGAATACCAATGATTATATGTATGATGTCATCCATTATTAGTACTGGTCACTCTAGTCATAAATAACCCCATGGAATGAACTAATAATCTAACCACTTCCTCCTTCCATCTCCCAAAGAAGTCAATCTATAAGGCTCCCAAATAATCTTGACATGTGCTCTCTATAGGAATTAGACTTCAATTATACATTCCAGCGATTAATCCCCAACTCATGAAGTTACGCTAATGCTGGTCCCAAGGGATTTCCTTAATTTTTGCATGTTTGATGTTTTCCATTCTAACTTTAAGCTCAGTGATAGTTGATTTCTCAAACTTTTTCTTGGTTCTTGGTTCAACTATGGTTTCATCGGTTTTCAACTATCCCTCGTCTTCAATGTTGTTGCAAAGTCCTCTTGGTTAGAGGCTTCCTTCAAATTTTTAATGTTTGAGTGATAAAGGTTGAATGCCTCTTTGAAATTTATAATGGTCAAATGATCAGGTTCTTGGTCTTCACACTGGTTATTTGATTAATCAAGAGTGAAAAATAAAGTGTTTCGGTCATATGCAACATCCATATTTATAGATTTTTTGAGCTGAGAAATGAAAATTCACACATGGGAACATTGGATCAATGTGATTCGATATTTATAATAGGTGTAAATTCTTGTTTATATAGATTAAATGTGATTTGATTGGTGTTCATTAGTACATTGGGTATGGTTGGTTATTGGTTGAGTTTGGATGCATGTGTTGGTTGGACCTATAAACTTAGTCGATAACTTTAATTCTATCAATTCTTTTTACTACTTAATTTATTTATTTTCGTCAAGTTGGATTCACTATTTGAATTGATTTTTTTTTTGTCAATCTAGGTAACTCAGTCGACTGTTGCTCCTGTTGAACACTCCTTGTGACTAACCCAACTGGATTTACCTCCCAGCCAACTAGAAAATAGTTCCTAGCCCAAGAAACCTCCACAGGTTCCTTAGGTCTTTAAATTCACAGCAATCCTAAAATCACAGCCAACCCCCAAAATCAAAGCAAGACCCCACATGCCCTTTTCTTCATTCCTCCTTCCCTTTTATACCCTCCCTCTCTTCTCCATCTCAACCACCTCCCATTAATGTCATTAACTTCTCCTCCATCCTTACAGTTGACTTCTCTTCTCCCAAGTAAATCTGGGAGTGCATTTTGAAATGTGATATGAATATAAAATTGGGAAATTAATGGGAGAGGACCATGTCTTCTCCCAAGTAAATATGAGAGTACATTTGGGAATGTGAGATGAATATCTATAGTGATAATTAAATGGAGATGACCATGTCTTCTAGCAAGTAAATGTGAGAGTACATTTGAGAATGTGAGATGTAATTAAATGGAGAGGACCATGTCTTCTCCCTAGTAAATGTGAGGGTACATTTGGGAATGTGAGATGTAATTAAATGGAGAGGAACATTTCTTCTCCCTAATAAATGTGAGAGTACAATTGGGAATGTGAGATGTAATTAAATGGAGAGGACCATGTCTTCTCCTAAGTAAATGTGAGAGTACATTTGGGAATGTGAGATGAATATATATATATATATATATATATATATAATGGAAGGAGACCATATCCTACCTAAGATTCAATTTTAAAAGGCAAGTTGGGAATTTGAATAAAATAGAAATAATGAATTCTATATTAGTAAATAAATTTATAGTTTCCAAAATGAAGGTATTCACCAATATTTCTCAATATTTTCAGGTAATGTAATTAATAAAATTTGCATGATAAGATTTAAGTGGGGCATTACACAAAAAAAACTCAAAAATCTCCCATTACTCATATGTTGGGGACTGTGGATAGCCCGCAATAATCTCATTTTCCAAAACTCCACGGCACACTGGCCTTCCATTGCTTCACGTATCATCTCTAACTACTCCATCATCCCAAACGACGAGGAGTCGACTCGACCCCAGACCATCATACCCAATCCATAAACCATACAAATCCTTGCGCTTATTTTGATGCTTCTGCCCAGGAGGAAGGATGCGGGGGAGGGGCCATACTTAACCTCACTACTTCGCATTCCTTCTACATTCAGACGGGTCTAGGTGGGGGCATGAATAACTATGCAGAAATATCCTCTGCAAAATTCCTCATACAACATGCACTGCAAATCCAATGTCGAGATCTCCAACTCTTTGGAGACTCAAAAGTTGTTTGTGATTGGATAAACAAAAAAACTAGATGTTCTACATACACATTATCACATATTCTGGAAGAGGCCCACCGACTTATTATTTCTTTTGACACATTTACATGTCATCATATTTACAGGGAGCAAAATGCAGATGTTGACAGATTATCCAAAGAAGTTGTGCATAGGCCATCTGGCACTTGGATGATCCAAGAACATAGAGAAGGGAAATTTTACCAGTACTACCACCGGCCCTTCATGGACATAGATTCTATAACAAGCTCTCAGGGAGCTTAGATCATGTAAATTTTTTTGCTTTAAGTTACCATCTGTAAATATTCATATGTTTTTTCTCAGTTTCAGCAAGACCTATGGACACGCTATATGGCTACAGTTATTCATTTTTGGTAAAATCAGTATGATGAACACATCAGAAAATGATGCCTCCCTACATAGACAAAAGGCATTGATATCTGATTTTTTTCTAGAACTTTAATTATCTGACAGAAACCGCCTCTTACAGCATATGCTTTTTCATATACAACATGTAATTTTTCTCAATGAATGAAAATTACATTTTTCACAAAGGGGAAAAAAGAGAGAGAAATTTGGAACAAATTTTTATTTAAAACATTTGGATAATAATATTGATGATGATCTATTGAGAGGACAGTTCTCTGACTATGGTACAATCATATCGTGCAAGGTAATGAAAGATAGCCATGAACACAATAAAGGTCCAGGATTTGTTGCTTTCCCATCTCCTTGTGAAGCATCCAGAGCTCTTGCAGAAATGAATAAGAAATTTGTTGTAAACAAGCCTCTTAAGGTTGCTCTGGCTGAACAAAAGGAAGAGAAAAAGGCAAGGCTACGTGATCACTTCCCCAGGTTGCACAAACTTGAATAACATTGAATTTTAAGCTTGTTACTTGATTAAGAGGTTAGAAGTTTTTATATTTAAGCTAATGTATGTTAGTCATAACATAATATTATTTTAAATTACAATTAATTGGTTGTATTAGATATTTTTAAATTAAAACTTTTTAAACAAATATTTCAATTAACATAAATATATTAAATTTTTATTTATAAAAATTATGTTTCATATTCTTAATTAACTAGGCTGTAAAGGTAAGGTAGTTTTTTTTATGAAAGTAAATTCAAACTTGAATGGATTAAAAAGTGATTAGTAGTTAGAACTGTTTTAACAGATTAATTGTGTTTTTATACCCGCATAAGCATAAGCACAAGCACGGGTATATTATATTCTATAGACCCACATTTATGTCACTCTATTTTGATACCCTCGAAGGAAAACAAAAATATTATATTCTATAGACCCACATTCATGTCACTATATTTTGATACCTCGAAGGAAAACAATGCATAAAGTATTGCTTAAGATATAACTTATTGTGCAGCCTTGAAGCATCAAATCATATAGGAGGGCACGTTACTTCAAGATTTTGTGTAATCTCAACATCCGCGAGGCCTTAATAATCTTGCAAACAAAACTAGTTATATTGACTTTTGCCCTTAATAATCTTGCAAAATTAGTTATATTGACTTTTTCCTTACACATAAATAATGTGCCCTAGTGCATCAAGGGTGATGATGATAATGCCATGATTATGCCATTCTTCAGTCAACCAATACGAAGAAAGGTTCATTCATTCTAACAAGAGAGTGAAATAATGATACAATCAATGCAGGTATAGATGGTTGTATTGCATATTTTTTTCAAAGTATTATTTTAAATTATAATAAGGTGGTTGTATTGCATATTTTTTTTCAAAGTATTAGATGAACAGAAATACATTAAATTTTTAGTTAGAAATATTATGTTTCATTTACTTATTTAATGAGGAGGCTATAAAGGTAATTTTTTATTGAGTGGATTTAATGAAGACATAGTTTTTTCTCCTTTCTAAATAGATATATGTTCCATATATTTAATTATTTATATATTTTTTAAAATTTTATATGTCAATTCCATATTAAACATTGAAAAAATTACAAATATTTTTTATATTTTGAATTAGAGATCACCTATAAAAATTCTCTCTCTACACAGATATAATAGACTCCACTTGTCTAGACCTCAAAGTGGATCCAAAACACGAGAAAAGACTGAAAATTATTCATATTCATTTACATGTTGGGTATTCATAAAAAAACATTCCATCTAATAAGACTTTCCACTAATTTAATTAAACACATAAAAATCAAAACATTTTTTTAAGAGATAATTAACCAGTTATGTATTTTTAGAAACTCTTCTTAATACTAAGCTTATAAAATATGATGACTCTTATTTAGTATGGTTATTTTGCATTGAAGGGGTTATAAAATATGATGACTCTTATTTAGTATGGTTATTTTGCATTGAAGGAGTTTAAAATCAAAATCTTGATGGCTATTTCTTGATGAAAGGTTTTGAACTTAAAAATTTTAAAACATATTGTTTATATTTCAATATTATTTCAATAATTATATTTATTATGTTTTTTTGGGATAGTTTGAAATTAAAATATTTATGGTTATTTCTAATCGAAAAGTTTTGAAATTGAAATATTTTAAAAAGTATTAACTATTTTTAACTATTAACATAATAATGATATTTTGCATGAAGATAAAATGTTACAATAATCTTCTATAACAAATTTATGCAAGGAGAGCACATTAGCATATCTTTTTGTGTACTTTATAGTGAGAGTAATATTTTATCTTTCTTTGGATTTTATGGTGGAAGTTTTCAAAATTTGATAAACACATTCTCTTCAATCATATATTTTTAATAGTCCATTGGTCTTGGATAGAGGGTGATCAGGCGCTCTTAAGACACTCCTGGATGTGAAGTCATCGGTTCAATTCTCTACCCTAATCCGAGATTCTTTGTCCTAATCCGAGTGATATATCGGACATGATGAAGATATAGGAGTTGTCTTTAGTGCGACCTTGTCGACTTTCCAGTGGACTTTCCAGTGCTAGAATCCGGCCAAAAATTTGAGGTGAAATCTTGATTTTTTTTATTTAAACTGCCTTTTCGACTGTGTATATGGATTCAACACCCTTAAAGATCCCTATGGCACTTGGATTGTACAAGGATTACCCATAAAACTTGTGATTTCAATAAATTCCTACTAAATTTTAACCAAAAAACCCACATAAAAACTTCCAAAAAATTACATTAAAAACAACTCGAAAAATATAATCCCACCAAACTTTTAAAAAATCTTTTAATAAATAATATAAAAAAAAATTATTAATCAATATACAATATTCTATCTTAAATTTTATATTAAACTAAATATTTTTAAAATATTAAAATCTTATTTGAATTCTCATCAATTTATAAAAATATATATGCTTTCCTTATTTATTCGGTGAAAAATGTTTTCCACAAATCTAATAGTATTGAGCTTTAAACACTATATAAAAAGCATTGTCTTATTTGTTGTTGTAATAAAAGGACCTTCATCATGTTCACATTGGTTTTCAATACCATTGTTTATTTTATTTTTTCATTTATTATGTTTTATTATTAATTATAAATTTTAAAGTTTGTATTTTTTTTCCAAATTATAAAAATTAAATAATAATAATAATAATAATTTATTAATTTTTATATGTTTTGAATTATTAATATAAATCATTATTATTTAGATTTATTTTAGTATAATATTTATATTTTTTTAACATAAAAAATTATTTATAATTTTATTAATAAAAAACAATTTAACACATTTAGTGGAATCAATTTATTGTTTTTATTATTTTTTAAGTGACATCCTTATATTATGTTTTTTATTATTATATTTTGATGTAAGGTTTAGTTTTATGGGAAATATAATATTTCTCTCATAATGAGTTGTAGAGCATTTATTTGCACAATGAGTATTTTTTATTTTTTTTACCTATGATAATTTGAATTTATTTAATTTTGATTTTTTCTTTAATAAATAGATAAACATGATTTATGGTTGTTTGTAAATTTCAAATTATGTTCTTTAAACACAATCTATGTCATAATGCTTTTAAATTATACAATTCTATAACATATTTATTAACCTATTTTATAATCCAATTTCAAATTTATTGGCTAAAATTGTGAAATGCAAATATCTTACTTAGGAAAAAAAATGTAAATATCATCAAAATATTTCAATACATCATTAAAATGTTTTTGAATAAATATTATTAGTAAAATGTTATAGGATACATCCTATAAAATTATCTAATGGGTTATTGCATGAATAGGCTTTATAAGAGAAAAACAACATAAGAAATACTCCTAAGCTTTAGCTAAAATTTCCCAAAATTATTAATTGGAAATCAAGATTAGCATGAGAATTTTGGACACTTTAATAAAACTCTTTTCAATGTTGAAAATGATATTGGTCTCTCATCATTTTTCTCACCTCCACAACCCTCCACTAGGAAGTAGGTATATTACAACCAATATGTTATTGTTTAACCTTGAAATTTCCAAAATATTTGTAAGGTATGAGATGTCGCACACCCTTGAAAATTATGTTCCTCTCCCTCCTCCATGAGGGGAGCAACTATGATCCTCTCCCTCATATGTCAAGAGGGAGACCGCATTCCTCTCCCATTTATGTTGGCAGTGAAACTATGTTCCTTTCCCTCCTACATCGGGAGAGCATTTGTTTTCTTCTCCATATGGTTTGGTATATCAGGCATAGCTCGATATCCATAATAAATGAAACCCCACTTCTTATGAAGATCACAAAGCCACTGTTTATCTCTATATCTATTCGATAAACAATAGATCTAAATATGCCCCTTGTGTTGTATATTGGACATTAAAGAGTGACTTTTATGCTCTCATTGGTACTAGATTTTCCTTAAACGATGACATGTCCCTTCAATACATATGGAATTGTCACTCTTGTAGCTCATACAGTTTGTGAATGGTTTCATACCTATTGTTGTGGTGAGTTACATGGAATGACATTATTGAAAAGGCCGATGCACTTCATTATTATTTTTCCAACAAGCATCTTAACTTTGTCACTCAACCCATTATTAAAAATCATTGATTATGGTTTGGACATCTTTGAAAACTTACAATGGATGGAATTAATACATGCCAAGCCTAAATATGTTATTCATTCTCCTCAAAATATTTAAAATTGTATACCAATTCAAGCTTCATTACTCTTAAGTATGTTAAGACAAATTTTGGTTTGATATGAAAATTATAAAAAATTATTGTCAGACACTCTTCATGCTTTCCCAACCTTCCATGTGCATGTATTAGAGAACCAAGGCTTAGACCTTGTACAAGATAAAGGATGCAAGTTCAATTCATGTATAGGATATCCTTTATTTAGAAAATTCCAGTTGTAATAATACTTTGAGATAGCTAGTACAATGCTCTTAATCATGGATGAAATATGATGTTTGCATGCTCCTTTCATTGGTTTTCCATTAACTTCCCTATGATGCAAAAGTGCATTTCGTTACTTCCACTTCTCAATATTACAAAGGGAGGGAATATTTGTTATTGCATTTTACTCTTGTTTAGCTTTTTGTATCACAATGGTTGACAGTATTACTTTTCACACCTCACCATAGGATATAAGCATTTCTTTATTGCAATATGACTATTAGCCTACAACGAGCCAAGATCCATATTAACTTTGGATCTATCAAGTGCCAAGAGGGATCAAATATCTCAAGGTGCAAACCTATTTTTTGATTGCAAAATTTGAGGAAAGGTTTGCACCTCGAGAGAGTTGATCCCTCTCTGCGCTTGATAGAATCGGAGTTAAGATGGATCTAGGCTAGTTTAAGTCATGTGCAGCCAAAGAAAATATATCGAACATATGATTAATTTTATCAATAATATATAAATTCATCTAATATTAATATAATCATTTTAAATATGATAAATACGTATCAGATTAATCTGGTCATTTTAATTTTAAATGTGTTTGGTTACCTCAGTTTGTTGAGATGATAAATATTGTTAATAACTTTAATGATGAAAAATGATCAAATAAAAATTTTGAATGTAAAGTGACAATGTAATAGTGTTGAATGACAAAGAATGTGAATAATAAGAATATAGTCAATTACAAATAGTCCTCATTGTGATTAATCTCAAACTATTCTCTTCTACTATTCTTAATGTCACCCTTGTTACTTTTGTCATATTTTCATATTGATTCTTATCTATTGATTATTTGAAAAGGATAGGTTAAATCGTAAACCAATTAAGTATTTAGCTTGAGCTATTGTAGTAAAAATCATACCTTGTCTCTCTTTCTCTCCAATATTAACAGGTTAAATTACTATAACACAAAAATCAATTTACATTATCAATAATTTTTTGTGCTTACATTGAAATCAATGCACAATGTTAATCCAATCACTTTAAAATTAATGTACCATTGTACATCCAATTACATCAAATAATAAATCAACATATGCAATGAAATAAATACATCTAATGTAAGAAATAAAATAAAATTAGAAAGCAACATTTACACTGAAATCAATGCATCTAATGGAAGCAATCAAATAGGATTAGAAATCAACATTTACACTCAAATCAATGCATCTAGTTCAAGTAAGAAAATAGGATTAGAAACCAACATCTACACTGAAATCAATGCATCTAGTGCAAGTAAGAAAATAGGATTATAAACCAACATCTATACTGAAATCAATGCATCTAGTGCAAGTAATCTAATAGGATTAGAAATTGTCATCTACACTGAAATCAATGCATTTAGTGCAAGCAATGAAATGGGATTAGAAATCATCTACATTGAAATCAATGCATCTAGTGCAAGCAATCAAATATTATTAGAAATCAACATCTACAATGAAATCAATGCATCTAGTAAAAGCAATCAAATAGGATTAGAAATCACCATCTACACTGAAATCAATGCATTTAGTGCAAGCAATCAAATAGGATTAGAAATCATCTACATTGAAATCAATGCATCTAGTGCAAACAATCAAATATCATTATAAATCAACATCTACACTAAAATCAATGCATCTAGTGCAAGCAATCAAATAGGATTAGAAATCACCATCTACATTGAAATCAATGCATCTAGTGCAAGAAATATTCTTCCCTCTCTCCCCCATCCATCTATATCTATATCTCCCTCCATCTCTCCTTTTTAACACACACTCTCTCTCACTCAATATCTATCAATCTCTTTATCCCTCCCTCCCTCTATCCATCTCTCTCTTCTTCCCTTTCTTCACTTTCCATCTATATCTCTATCTCCCTTTGTCTTTTTGTATCACCCCCAAAACATACACTCTCTATCTCCAATCTATCTATCTATCCCTCCCTCCTCCTCTCCCTCTCTCTCTCTTCCCCTGCTCTCCCTCTCCCCCGCTTCTATCTCTCTTCCCTCCTGTTGTCCTCTCTCCCTTTCTCTCCATCTTCCTTATCACTCCCTCTCTCTCTCTCCACCTTTCTCTCTTTATTTCTTTCTTCTTACCTCCCTCTCTCTCCCCCTCCAACTCCATCTCTCTTTCCCTCCCTCTCTCCACTCTCTCACATCCTCTCTCTCTCTCCACCTTTCTCTCTTTATTTCTTTCTTCTTACCTCCCTCTCTTTCCCCCTTGAACTCCATCTCTCTTTCCCTCCCTCTCTCCACTCACTCACATCCTCTCTCTCTTCCTTCCTCTCTCTCCCTTTCCTTCCCACCTCTCTCTCTCTCTCTCTCTCTCTCTCTCTCTCTCTCTCTCTCTCTCTCTCTCTCTCACCATCCAACTCTGTTACTATATCCCTCCCTCTCTCCTCTCTCCTTCTCTCCCCCATTCTCTCCATCTCTCCTTGTTTTTCTCTTTATCTCACCCCCAAAGGTACACACTCTCTCTCCATCTCTCCCTTGTCGCTCCCCCTCTCTCCATTTCTTAGTCTCTATGTATTTCTTCTTCTCTCCCTCTCTCTCTCCCTCCAAATCCATCTCCCTATCAGATGAAACTCATCAATAGGTAAATTATATGGACCTTAATTCCACTCTCCTTCTTATTAAAATCAAATTTTATCACATTTATTTACATAATTTATTATTTTTTGCTTAGTGAGAAGGGTAAAGATGAGATGTTATGTCATGTGGCCTAATGTGCATTAATTTTTAGGATTTGGCACAATTTTGGCTAATTTAAGTGCAGGAACTCGAAGTAGACAAGAAAGAGGGATTTTAGGAGATTGGATCTCCCTCCTTAACTCCTCAATCACTCGAAGATTCCTCCACTAGATCTCATCAACTCGAAGTTACAAGCAGCCAAGCCCACTGAGGTCATTGGCAGCCAAGTCAGTGATATTTGAAGACAAGTTGATATCGATTTGGGAGCCAAGCCTCCCTAAATTTAAGGAAGTTGTTGGTAGCTTCAGTTGTATAAATAAGAAGGCCTAGGGCCTCATTAGGATTCAACTTTTTTTGTTGTAGCCAAGAGGTATTTTCAAGCTAAGACATTGTGACTGATAACTCTTATGTATTTTTGACATTTTGATAAAAATGAAAAGCATTCCCTTGATCTAGCATTGATTTGACTCAGAGGGATGAAGCTCTTGGGTTAGGGCCCAACCCTAGCAACAGAGGTTCCTCTTTATGTACATGTATGCTTAGATTACATTCATAGTTAGTTTCTGAAGTGATTTTGGTTTTGTTTAATCTGCAAGTATTTGGATGATTACTTAGTTTGCTTCCATTTGTGGATAGATAGATCAGTGGTATAATAGTGACAGTAAACACTTCAAAAAATCTTGTGGTAGTGGCCTTGCCTCATCTCCTATATGGGATCATGGTTTGAGGGTTCCATTCACACAACCCAAAAATAGATTTATTGTTTGATCATTGCATAACCTAGGGTTTCTTGTTGCATAGATCATTGTTTCTAAATTTCTTAGAAGTACCTACAATTTTCATTTTGGTCTCTTGAGTTTGTTATGGTTTAGAAGAACTTCCATTCATAAACTTAGTCATTAACTATTAAAAACTTTGTTTTTCCTAAATTCAACTCATATTTTCCATATATAAATGAAGAAAAGAATGTATGTTGTTGTAGGAGTTTCTGATCTGCAAGGAGACCTCATCTTGCCAGCCTCATCCAAGTCTTCTTCACCTACACTTCCAAATCCCACCAAACCCTAATAAGAATTTATGTTTTGTAGCAAAGTGGACATTTTCCTTGAGCAAGTCCAACCATCTTGAAGCCTTGGACTGAGCCTTCAAACACCTTACCCACACTTCATTCTACCTTTCCTACCTCCCTATAAGCTTTCATCCTGTTAGCTGTAGTAAAACAGGGCATCCTGTAGTAGAACTAGGACATCCTATAGTACTACAAGAAACCCTGTAACAGATTGTTTTTAAGCCCGAATTCAGTAGAAATGGTCATCTAAGATTAGGTTAGGCCTCCACTTGGCTTCCATACCCTCAACACCATTCCAGACATGTTTCCCCATACCTATCTCCCCTACCAAGAAAAAACTAGTTAAGTTATCATTTGCATTCATAAAACTGAAAATCAAAAAGGCTTTTTCTGTAATTTCTCATTAGCACATGCATGCAGCAGTCACAGTAGTTTTTAGATAAATTTCCATGCTTATTTAGTCTAGATAACTAGATGTTATATGCAAGGTTAAGTTAGGTCTCTTGTGAAAGCAATATGTGTAGATGCTTAGCTAGATGATTTCATGTCACTTTATAGCACCTTCCAATTCAGCACTTTCATTTCCTAGAGTAGGAAGCATTTCCTTTCTACATTAAGAGTAATTTTCCCTTTGCTATTTGGTAGTCAGACTCCTTCTAGTCAATAGAAGATTGGTTTGAAAAACCCTAGTGGTCTATCGCCCCAGTTGAAAAGTGATAAGAGTAGACCATTGCATCTACTGTGTATACATCACTATCACCTCCAAGTTTGTATGAACCCCGGGTTGATGAAGTAAAATTGGTAGCCCTAGGAGTTGCAACATTCTTTTTGTAATACTGGAGCTCATCACTCTCCCTCCCTCTCTCCCTCCCTCTCTCCTCCTCTCTCTCAAGTCCACTCTCTTGTACTTCCTCTCTCTCCCTTTCTCTCCTACCTACATCTCTCTTCCCCCATCTCTCTCTCTCTGCTCTCCAATCCTCTCTCTTCCTCCATCACTCTCCTCCTCGTTTTCAATTCATATCTCTCGTTCTTCATCTCTCTCCCTTTCTCTCCCTTTCTCTCCTACCTCACTCTCTCTTCCCCCATCTCTCTCTCTCTCTCTCTCTCTCTCTCTCTCTCTCTCTCTCTCTCTCTCTCTCTCCCCCCAACTATGTTACTATATCCATCCATCTCTCCCTTGTCACCCCTTCTCTCTCCTCACTTCTCACTCTTTATGTCTTTTTTCTTCCCTCCTTCTCTCCCCCTCCAACTCCATATCTATCTCCCTCCCTCTCTCCTCCTCTCTTGTAATTCATCTCTCTCATCCTTTATCTCTCTCCCTTTATCTCCTTCCTCCTCTCCCTTCGCCATCTCTCTCTCTTTCTCTCTCTCTGCCCTCTGATCCTCTCACTATCTCCCTCCCTCTCTCCTTCTCTCTCCCCCCTCCATATTTGTGTCTCCCTCTCCCTCTCTTACCCTTCTCTACCTCTCTCACTCATCTCCCTCTCTCTCTCTCTCCATTCCTCCTCTCCCCTTTCCTTTAGTTTATCTCCATCTCTCCCTTGTGACTCCCCCTACCTCTCCACCTCTATCAGTTTATATCTTTGTTCTTCCCTCCCATATATATCTAGAGTTAATATATACCATGATATATTAATATATATTATAATATAACAAATTTAATATTGTATTAATCCAAAGTTATTAAAACTTATATAGCCATTTTAAACCCTATTTTAAAATGGCTATATAAGTTTTAATTAATTATTATAACTTCGTAGTTTATAATAATTTTTAATTAGTTAATTCAATCTAGTTAATTTTTGGGGATTTGAATAGGACCAAACCATTAATATTGATATTTTATAAAATTCATTAATGGGGTTATAAATGGTCTTTAATAAGTTTTTATTAATCAACTTATTGTAACTTATTAGTTTATAATATCAAAAGTCGTTTTTTATTTCTTGAATTAGATTACCTTACCCTTTTTGGCCAAAACCTTTTCTAATTTCTTCCCTTATTCAAACTAGTTGTTAACCCTAACAGCTAGTTAGGAGCCCTCTACATCTATTTATTACATTTCCTGGATCTGGTTCCTCATCTTGTCGTGAATATGAACCACACTGGATGGTTTGAAACGCGTCAACGAGAATTTTTCTTATGTGATTTTTGCCAAAAGATGCTGGTACAATTTATTTATATTTTTCTTTATTTATCATACCTCTCGAGTAAATATACAAAAAGGTTATATTTTTAGATCTTAGTTTTTTGTGATCCATATTGTAAACAAGTTTGTCTTTCGGATTAATCACATTATTTTTCTTTGGTCGATGTTTTGAACCAACTAATGTGATTCATCCTCAGGACAAAGGTATGGTAGGACTAATGTGGTTATATATTTATTTACCATACCTCTAGTTTATTTATATATTTTTTTATTTACATACCTCTTTTTTGTTAGTAAACCTCTTTATATTTTAAATTTATATTGTGTTTATACATAATAATAATTAGATTGATTTTTAAATAGGATCGACATTAGATTAAAAATGTTAAATGTTAAATGTTAAACAGTATGTTTATGTTTACATTTACATGTTCACGTTTTTATGTGAGATCTACCCCCATATGATCTCTTGCAACAGACTCCATTATAGTCCATTGTAGTTGAGAATACTTAGAAACCTTGGTTTCCTAAATCTTGACCACATGTATGATTGCTTAGAATGTCTAATATATTGTAAGTTTGACACCACTAACACTAATTGGCATTGTATTATGAATAGTTGTTTGTAATTGTAGGTGATTTGATTTAGGTTTAATAGAATGTAATTGTGTTCTGAAGATTTTTTGTGATTGTAGGTGATTTGACTTAGGTTTAATAGAATGTAATGAAGTTGAATCCTAGTCTAGGCTAGATATAAGTACCAAAACCTTGGGGATGATACAACTCCCATCACCAACCTTATAGCACACCTTGCATGGTATGAAATGATGAGTAATGTTAACTCCATTGGATGTGCCAGAAATGATGCAAGTACAATGTTATTGAGAATCAACAAAGCCATTAAAAAATATGAAAACAAATTACATCTTCCACAAAATTGTGCCTAAAATGATGACTCATAATGGATTTAAACTACTAGGAGAGGGAAATCCTTTGAGGTGAAGATTAGCCATGCCAACACTATCTTTCGGGGAAATATTATGATATGGCACTTGATGTTGAAGAAATTTCATGAGTAACCTATGTGGGCTTGACTAAAGGTGAATCTTTATTTGGTTTGATCTTATTGAAAACCATGGGATTCTACTCTATATGTGGCTTCTTATGAATTGGTTTTGATGGTCTAACAGACTAATTCAACTTTGGCTTGTTGGTGCCCAAAGCTCAAGTCCTAGCAATTATTCCCTCTTGTTGCCCATCCACTCTATGTTTCTTATCTCCCCTTATCTCCATATTTTTCTCTAGCAAAACTTTTGATTTTAATGCTTTAATAATTCTCTCTTTGGCTTGAGTAATTACCTCAATATATGCTAGTCCAACAGTTGATCTAAGGAATTGCTTTATTCAAGTCAACTCTTGTTGAGTTGATTTGTACTTTTATTGTGTGAAATTTGTTCCACCTTTTTTTTATTTGTGGATCCTCCAAGTCAAGAGTCTTGAAATTTTAGGGGATCTCTTTCTAGTTAAGATGGGTATTTGTTAGAGATATTTATTTCCTTACTACTTGTTTTATTTTTCTTGTAGCTTTTCTTCTTGATGAAGAATTGCAAAATCTATCCAAGTGAGCTATGAATGAGAAATTCTATAGTTCTATTTAATTTTCTTCCTCTACTTATGTATTTGTCAATGGTATAATCTTTTATCCTTATTCCTTCAATGCAACAAATGGAATTGAAAAGGAAATATTTTTGTATTGTTCTTTCTTGGAAAAAATGTATTCCTTGATTGACTAACATGACAAGTATTTTGATAGGACAATAGTGTCATCAATGTACTAGAGCATGGTCATGTCAATTAAAAGTTGTATGTGGATTGGATCAGGGAGTGTTCGTCAAATTTCTTGCAACTTTGGCCATCTATGAGACACATTTCTCAAGTTTAGTACCTATTCCTTGAACACCTAGCTGACTATTAGGGACTTAATAGTTCCCAATGCACTAGATTTAAAACATTTGTAATTGTTCAATGTTGTCTCTTAAGGTTTAGTGAAAATTGTTTCTCCAATTCGATTCACTTATCTCATAGACAGTACTTGAATTGTCCCATTAACAAAATGCATTCCTTAACCAATCATGATCGTTAATGTGTATCCAAACCTTGTAGTAATGTTTTCACAAATAAACTTGGCTACTACTTTGTTCATACATGATTCGACTAGTTCCACCTCTACCCAATTTGTTAACCTTTTTTACTATTGTAATGATATATGTTGCTCCTATCCATTTCACCCTTTGAGTGAAAGGCTGACAAATCTGATAGCCTGGGTTTAAAAATGTAAATAAGGGTTGACCAAACTTAAGGGAATTCCATATGTCCAAAGAAAACATCCCATTTATTGACAAGTATCACATTTCTTTACTTTTCTCTGACATTCATTGTGTAAATTCTAGCACCAAAGGCTAGTTTGAAATATCTTCTTTATTGTCATGTTGATTTGATAATGGAAACCCGTGGGACCAATGTTTGCTTTGTCTATTAGTCCTTCTTATTCTTTTTTCCCCTAGGAAAAATCGTAATTTTATTAAAAATAACAAAATTACATTTTGTAGATGCAAAAGCGCATATGCGAATCAACGAATCAAAAGATTGTTGTCAAGAAAAAAACCAGAAAGAAAAAACAGGCGAAATAATGTACAAGAGGGGAGGAAAATTATGTTTTTCTCCCCTTTTTCTTCTCAACCAACTACCACTCCCCAAGAGGCTGTGAGGACGAAAATAGTACGAAGGAAGAGTCCACCAGGCAAGGATTGTCCTTATTTGAATCTGAGTGATCTAGAGAATGATGCCTTTTGGCTCCACTGCTGTCCTCTGTATCTGGTATTTTCCCTGGCAAAGAGTCCATTGGATCCTGTGCTGCTAATTTCTCAGGTCCTGACGACGTGTGAGTCTGGTTGTTTGCTATGGGGGTTGTTGTCGTGGCTTCTTCCTCAATAGGAACATCATCAAGATCTGGTGGAGGGATAGTTGCCTCCTCATCCTCTTCTATATCCAGTTGTTCCATTGTGCATTGCCAGCCCCTTGGCTTTTGTGCTTGTTTCTTGTTCCTTCTGGTTTCTTTTTTGGCTAGAGGGCAGTTACTTAGAAGGTGACTTGTTTGTTGACATCCCCGACACCTGAAAGCCATGTTCTCATAATCAAGTGGTTGTTTCCACTGTAAGTTATTATGGATCAAAATTACGTTGTTAGGTAACCCTTGACTAAGGTCAACCTCAACACAAATTCTGGCAAAAGTATGTATGCCTTTTGATATTCTGTCCATATCTTGCTTGATGAATTTTCCTATCTCATTCCCCATTGCTTCAAAAACTTTTGATAGCTAGAAATGTAGCGAGAGATTATGAAGCCTGACCCAAACCGACATTTTTGACACCACCATAGAAGTGGGGTCAAAATCCAGGAACTAGGGGGTCATAAAGAGTCCTACATTGCCCCAGAACCATGGCCCCTCATGAAGGACATATTGACTGTGTCAAAATTGACAATAGAAAAGCCTTTGGAGCATAAATAGATATCACAATTTGTTGTCCAAGTGGAGTAGATCCATTGTTGTAATGCATCTGTTTTGGGCCAAAAGCCATTAAATCTGCAAATGATAGCCCTTGAAGAGAAGTTAGTATAAAAATTGTTTACCTCTGGCAGAGCGATTGTCAGTACTGGAGTTTGCGATCTTTGCTCCACAATATAGGGTCCAGGTAGTTCTTGTGTTGTTGTTGGCTTATTTGTGGCTTCCCCCTTCCCTTTTATTGCATCCTTGAAAGAAGTTGTGCCTTTTGAGCCAGATCCAAAGCTTCCCCCTCTCAGCCTCGTGTTTAGTATGATGGTTGAGTTTGGTTCAATTCCATAGTCCTGCAAAGTACATTGATTCTGTAAGATTTTTCCTGTATATATCAGACTTTGCATATTTGCTGATATGCTTGTGGATGCTTGTATTTCATACTTTATGTCTTCTATCAGCTTCCCCGACCAGGTTTGCTTGCAAATCGATTTTCCTGTCAGGGTCCGAATAAATATTTGTATCAGACCCTGTTCGGAGTCCTTGATAGGGGATGTTGTTTTTTTCCAAGTTCCATCTGCTATCTAGGCTGCTATAGTAATAGGATCTGAGCGCACCAGTTTATGAATTTTACCTTGCAGTTGCTGCATGTTGATCTCTGCAGCCGCACTATTATTTCCTTGTAAATGACTAGAATCGACAATTTGATTGCTCTCTATCTAGTAACCCTTTGCTGCCTTTCCAATGGGGACAGAGCTTGTAGATCTCTGCTTGTCAGGTAATCCGAGAAAAACTTTACGGAACTTTGTCTTCGCTTGTGTGATTGCATGGGTTTCTCTTGGGAACCATGGCTTCAGGGGATAGCAGAGCGAGTTCTCTGCGAACCCTGATTTACCCCACCTTTTCATATATTGTCTACTTCCTGGTTCCACTAGATTTGGAGTATAAGGGGCATTTTTTAAGTGCTCTGTCATTGCGTCAGTATATAACGAGTCCGCTGATCCCGGCCCCTTTCATTTGCATGGGTCCCCAGGTCAGATGTGAGCCAGGGCACTGTAAGCCCCACTACATATATCCACTCCCACGGCGGCATGTTGGTGGCGGAGCTGTTGCCATAGGATGGCGCAGGCCGGACAGAAAGTGATATAATGGTGCCATCACGCTGCGAGTCAGAAGCCCAAGCAACAGATTCACCTTCCTAAGGCATGGTAGGTCGTGGTTCATGCACAAGAGAAATATTCAGGTGTATTTTTCCTCTGCCAAGGAGAGCGGGAGCTTGCAGGTGTGGTTGTAATAGAGTAAACCCATTTAGCTTATAGAAAAACTATAATGTACCCCTTCTGGATGAGTTTCTTTACCCAAATGAGAGGAGATGCTAACCGGCTCGTAGACGCCCTCAACTGGTCTGTTGTAAGCCTGTTGGAAGGTCCCTGCAAGTTGAAGAAGAGAGATCGCCATTGAAGTTGCAGAGCATAGTTCCCGCCTTTCCTCTGCAGCTTTTCAATGGTCTATTATTCCTTCTTATTCATGATCAAGAGCATATCTTTTTAATATGTTGTTTGATTCCATTTTGTACAATTACTTATTCATTAGCGTAAACAAATTGACCTTCATTGCAAGTACTTTTTGGTTATTTTCGGGAAGATTTCAAGGTGTCTTCCCTTCTTCTAAAAATTCCGCTATGCTTGCTAAGACCATAGTGCTAGCCTCAACTCAAAATAGGTGAGCATCAATAGATCATTTTCTATCCCTGACAGTTCTTCGCCTATGTCAAGTTAGGAGAGGTGGTCAACTCTGACATTTTTTTTCCCTAGTCAAACTACTACAAACTACTATATCGAATTCAAATTTTTGAAACAATAGCAACCATCAGCGAATTATTCCTTGATGCATTGCCTTATTTACCAAGAATTTCCAAGCATGATGGTTGGTAAAGAATGTGAAGGGGTTGGTCAACAAATGATCTGGATCTCTTCAGCAAATGAAATTAACCAAGATCTTTTACTTATGTGATGTCAGCAAAGTTACATGTAAAAGAGTATGAAAAGCCACATGTGCATATTATAAAGAAAATGAAACATAACGACAACTGTCAAATCAAAAACATAAACACATTGATAACGAAGTTCACCTAATGTGGGTACATCTTCGAGCCCTAGTGTCAAGTGTGGGGAGACTGCTTCATTAAATGTTGCAATATGATGATGAGTACATAGTACATTCTTTATCATTACAAGGATAAATTCCCCCAACCAGAGTGGCATGTCTCTCCACAAGATGATCTCCCTATAGGAACTCTCACTCAAATGGGTCCTCCTTCAGCATGACAAGCTATTAAATTCTCCCATGACGTGGCATACAAGTATCCTTTAATATGATGGAATCAAGGATCTCAACAACAAAATCACCATATCATAAAATCAAAAGAAAAGCATGGCATATCTGCATTATGTACCTCCACTTTCGGGGATGGACTAAAAATTCAAAGATCAGCTAACGAAATGGACTGCACCATTGAATTCATGGCATGAAATCGTGTCAAACGACTATAAAATTGGCCCCTTTCTGACACCATCCAAACCTGGACCCTCGGAATCTTGAAGATTCCCCCAAAGGTTCCTTCCTAAAGATGGTCGAAAAATATGTTGCTCGAATGAATATTTTGAGCAAACCAAAGTGCTCCTTGTGAAATTATGTGAAGAATGACTATAAGTTTGGCAACATTTTGCCTCAGTCAAAAATCAACCTCTAAGGGAATCTTTTAGATTCCACAAGGTTCAGAAAACATTCCTTGATGTTGGCCACCTGAATTTTTGCTGCTCATATGGGGAAATGGACTACACCATCATATTCCCTACTCAATTTTAGTTCTTTTGAGTATAAAGGTTTCATGTTTCCATCATTGTGAAAAATCACCCTCTAGGGAATCTTATAGATTCCTCACCATTCTGCAAAAAGAATATTTTGTGCAATATTCTAGGGAATATTCCCATGAAATATACCATGTCTCAAAATACATGCGCTCAGGGCTCCACCTCGACTCTGGGATCTGGCGCATTCAATGTTACTTGGCTTCTTTCCACCTCCACTGGTCCCAATGCAGAGTGATTAAGTGTTTAAATAAATGTAATTTGGTGGGTTTATCAACAACAAGTCGTTGACTCATTAGTGAAACTTGGCAAGTGGTTATCGTGGGGTCAGGGGTTCAAATCCCTACCCGACCCAAAATGGCATGTTTGTTTTGATTTTGGGCATGTTTTAAATTATGTGGTTCGTTTAAACGGCAGTCGGCACATTTAACATTTTGGAGCAGAGTGTTTGGTATACGGTTATGGTTCAAGTGTTGGCGGTTGAGATATGGTTATGGGACCACCATGTGGATGGGATGACCACTCGGCCAGCCTAGGTTCAAGCCCCATAGGTCCCACTCTATGATTTGAACCATTTATTTTGGCCAACATTTATGTTACATCTATGGTGGCGGCATGTGGAATGGTCATGGGTCATTGGGTGGGGTCCCCGGTCACCCGTGAGCCCTATATTAAGACATACTAGTCAAAAACTGTCGACCAAAAATTAGGGGTCACCGATAATTTTAAATAGGCAACACATTGGCCCGTTCCATCCGTCGGATTCCGTGCGCCAAGAAATTTCCAAATTGTTGTCTCATTAGTGGTTGCCACTAGGCCTAGTTTGACCAGAAATTTGACCTACTATATCTTCAGCATACGAACTCGTTTGAGTTTCGTTTGCACAGTTGGAATTAGGACAACGAGCACTATGATCTAGTTCTAGTTTTACTTCAATACGACAACTTTTATTTTTGATCTTTTCCATAGCCACTGGTAAATTATGAGTGTGTCTGAAGCCACCTAGATCAAAAGTTAATGGTGAAACTTATGTAAAGCATATATCACTCCCATATCTTCTCTTTTTCTTGTCCAATAATTTCTTTCAGCCTTATTTAATTTTTCACTAATGTACACATTTGGATGGTTAATGGTGTCATTATTTTATTGATCCAGCATTCCTATGATTGTGATGTTCAATGCATCAACATGGATGTGAAATTTCTTTCCCTAGTCGATAAATCTCATTATAGGTGCCTTGACTAATTTTTTTGGAAGAGTTCAAAAGATGCATTGCATTCTTTGCTCGATACAAATTAAAAATACTTTCTAAGGATCCCATTGATTGAAAAAAAATATATTTGAATAATGTCAAATGAAGTTCCTATAACATCCAGTGTTCCCCAAAAATATTTTGATTTTTTTTTTATTTGATGGGAGTTTCAAGTCAAGGATAAATTTATTTTTGCCATGTATACTTGTATTCCATGTTTGCATACAATGTGCCCTAGCAATATTTCAATAGGCATTGCAAGTATGTATATATATATATATATATATATATATATATATATATATATATATATATATATATATATATATATATATATGGAAAGGTGGATTTGTAAACACCTTTTCAACATCATCCTTAACCATTGTATATGTTCTTTTTTAATATGGTAAACAATCCAATCATTAAAATATATTGCCATCATTTTATAGGTATATTCTTGAAAATAAAGCTAGAGAATTTTTAGACCAAATGGAATCATGTTATATTTTAAAGAGCCAAATTCAGACAAAAATGTTGTCTTGTCATGATCCTCTTCAATAATAGGAACCTGATTATATCCAAATAATTCATTACTAAACAAGTAACGCTCATGTCTTCTCGCTTCATTAATTATCTCACAACGAAGGGAGTCAAGAATGGATATGTTATTGTTATTTTATTTAGGTCTTACAAGTTGATGCAAATTCTTTCCTTTTTCATATCATGATTCTTCAATTGGAAAACCATACGAATTTCATGTTTAAATTCATTGATAGGGTGTATGATTCTAGTAGATATCATCCCTTCTATTTCCTTTTTATGAACGGATATACTTATGAACCATTTTGTAAGGACAATTTTTAATACGCATAGCACTAGAGATGAGGTTGATATTGATCCCTCCCATATCGTTTATAAGTCCTTTCAAGTCTTTGTAGTATTGATCAAATATGTCTTGATACTCCTTTAATATGTCGACTATTTCTACTATTTTCTTTTCCATCCAATAGTCACCTACACAAGCCATTTTTGGTTGATCATCAGTTGAAATTTCAATGTATTTTGTTTTTAATTTAACATTCATCCATTCTACTAGGTCAAATTCATCAAGTGTCCTTCCCCTTCTATGATTGGATTGAAGGTAGGATGGAAATCAAGCTTATTTGGATTCTCTTTACTTTATTCACTAGATATTATCAGGGTTGTTTTTCCTTCTTTGCTCTCTTCTATTTAATCTCTTTTCCATTTGAAAGTTGTTCCTTAAAAACTTACATTTTCCATATATAAACAATGAGTATTCAATTTCTCGTGATTCTAACACAACACAAAGTTGCAAGTCAAAGTTGATCCCATATTGATTTTAGCTTTACCTTCTTCTATTATTTTTGTAGGATTTTTTTTTCAATAAACATTTTGATTTCTGAAACTGGTTCAACAAGTTTGGCTTCTTCATGTACATTTTTGAAGTCCTTGATAAAAATTTCCTTAACTCCATTCCAATAAAAAGTATCTCCCCTTTCTTCCTCAATTTTGTATCACTTATAGGTTATGTCATCACATGTGCTTGGAAACATATGGGGCTATACATGTTCATCCTTGTAACAAATTCTTCATCATTCATTTTCACACTATAACACATGGGATACAAGGTCAAATCCTAGCTTGAATTTTGGGATGTTGACTTGTAAAAAGAAAAAATTTACCACCAGAATGTTACACAAAGTATGCAGTGGTTATTTTCCATGTTTGTAGTCACAAAGTGTGCATCTCCCCTCATCATGCTATATGGCTAGTGAATGATTGCATCAAAATCTACATTCTTCCATTTTATCTCACTGATTTTGATACCTCATCAACATGGGCCAACAAGGAACTTTATTCTTTAAACCTCAATGAAGCTAATAGTCCCAACTCTAACTATGTAAGTATGAGTGTCAACACTTATTTAATTTTCTTTTCATAAACAAATAGTACCACTTTTACTAAAAAACATGAGCAAAATTTTTGAATAGTTATGGCCTCAATCAACTAATACTCTTTTTTTTTTTACTCATAGTTTTCCAGTTGCCATTTGTAAACTTCAATATTTGAATTTTGGCCAACTAACAATAGTGACTCTCTTAAAATTTCTTCACACATGTTTGTTTTGACATTGTCTCTATCCCCATGCATAATTTGATATAATTATATAGCTTTTGTATCTCGTCCCACGTTTCAACCCATGGTTTCTCTTCCCTTGGGTCAAAAGGAACTATAATATTTTTGTTGTTTCCTTTAAGTTAAGAGATAGTCACTTTCATTTTTTTACCCCATAACCATCCAACCAATTCTAGATAAGTAGGTTTTCCTTTGACTAAGCCAATAACTTCAAAGTATCTTAAAGCCAAAATCCCCATTACGAGAATTTCAATGTTTAATCACATTATTGAGTTTTGGTCGACATTTCGAACCAACTAATGTGGTTCATCCTCAGGACAAAACACATTAGTTGGTTTGAAACGTCAACCAAAACTCATTAATGTGATTAATTTGAAAGACTATTGATATGGATAATAAAAGTCTAAGACCTAACAATTTCAATGTTTCTTAGAGATTCAGTGGGCTTGACAAATATTTGGTTCATTAATTTCATGTAATTCATCATTTGTGAAGTTGAGACCATCCTAATCTTAACCATGTCTCACTTGAAAGAATGTTGACTTGGGATCCAAAATCGACTATAACTTGATTTACCATATATCCATTGATTTCAAGTTACTTGTGGGATAGTCCTCTTATAAGGATTGATCCCCTACTCCACATATGTTGCAAAACTTGAGAATAATCCTCTCTTTCAATAGGTAGTCAAGGCTAATATGGTCATCCTTCTAGCATGTAAACCAATATCTGCAACCCCAAACATAGCCTCCTCTTTCATATCTTCCATTGTAGCAACCTTTATTTCCTCCTCTTCCTTCATATCTTCCTTTTCCATGATATCCATTGCCATAGCCTTGATATTCATCATTGTTTCCTTGATTGACATTATGGTTAGTCATTTATGTATGGTAAATTGTGTGGTAATTTGGCTTAACTCAACCATTAAATGCAATTTATATGTTGAGTGCATTGCTTCTTCATGTATTACACACTAATTAGGCATTGCATTCTCTAGATAATTGGGGGACTCTAGTACTATGACTTGTAATAGATTTACAAATTACACATTATATTTCTTCTTGAACTGAAAAGACATTTTGATCTATTTCAAATGGGTCATTGTATTTGTAATTGTTATTTATGTAACATTCACTTATACAATTGGTCCATCATATTTCATTTCTTCTAATAGATAAATTGTCAATTATTGTTTCAACATTTCTAGTTTTCTTCTAGTTGTTTATCATTGAATCACAAAGTCAACTGCTAGTCATTGTCAATCTCATTATGCTAAGATTTTGTTAATGCTTATTCGAAAACTAGATTTCATACATTTGTAGTGACATACTAATTCTTTGAAACAATCTACACACATGTCATTGAACCAAAAATTGATCATCTATGGTGTATGGGATTTTCCTATATAAATTCTTAAACCTTTTGTCATACTTGTTTAATGTCTCCTGGATTTTGAATAATTTCTGTAATTTTTTGAGAAGTAAGATATTTAACATATTTTACTTTAGAGAAAGAAATAATATTATCTTTCATTGTTGTGTCTATCTTTATTTGGTTCTCCATGAAGTTCATAAAGCAAGTTAATACTCTTTTCCTTAAGGTATCGAAGAACTGAGCCATTTACATGTCTTGATTAGTTATCTATCGCATCCCAAAATTTCTCACACACAAACTAGTTTCCTTTGGGGTCCTTATCACCCTCGTAAAGTGGGATGTGGTTCAAGCCCGTTTTATCTTTTATTAGAGGCCTTTACTTCAGATTATACGATGAGTTTTTGTTTGTTGATTAACTTGGAGATTCAATTATGAAGTTGGTTATATTTCAAATGAAGTAATCAACCATGGGGTGATTTACTAAATTAATGCAATTGATTAATATATATATATATTTTGTGTATGTTTAGTTATCTCTTTCATGTCATCATTTTTTGGGATTATTTCATCAATTTGGAAACCCTTATCTATATATTCTATGAATTTTATTTCCTAGAGAAATGGTAATTCATCTTAACTATCTATTTATTTGGATCGTCTTCTTCAATAGATAAATTGGCTGGGGGGGCATCCATGTGATCCTTGATGTGAAGGAGTATGTTTTCATCTCCTTGAATTCTTACCCATATTTGATCTATTGGTGAGATTTCAAAATTTTGTTATGTAGGTTACCTTTTTCATCCATTTTATACCACACTTTGAAAGGCTTAGGATCTATATGTACTCTTTGTTGAAGGAAATATATAATGTGGTGATTGGAATCTCTAATTTGAGATTGTTGCAATGCAACTTCAAATTCATCAACATCCATACTTTCTAGTGTGTCTACGAGTTGAAGGGTGCCACTTGCCACATAAATTAATTACAAACTTGCACCCTTCATAGAAGTTATCAGGGAAGCTCCTCACAACTATGGTTGGTTGTTTCCAATCACATATTAGCCCAACTCACCAATGATGAGTCATTGTTGGATTATTTATTTCCAAACTCCAAGGATCCTTTGTGTTATGCATCTCTTTTCATCTCCTTTAGATAGTGCCTTGTCTAATTTTTTAATGTCTACTAAATGTTTAGAGTGTTTCTTTCAATGCACAGTCTTTCTCCTTAATTCTTATTCCAATATGTATGCTCTTTCGTTCAGCTTCCTCCTTGTCTCTGACATTACACTCTTTGGTGTGGATGATTAGATGTAGTCTATGTGAGACATATCAAAAATCATTAACCCCACCTTCATTGGTCCTGACCTACTATAAGCTGGTGACGATGCATAGATTTCCACATTTATTTCTTTACAAATAAATCTTGAGCTTCATATGTGTCTTTGCAATCGACTTTTCATAATTATTCCCAATCAGTTTTCTTTTACTCCTAGTTAGAATGTTTTGGTGGTGTATATAGAGGGTTGCGGTACTTGAAAATTTGACCAACTCCCTTGTTCAATAAAAATTGTGCAAAGTAGTTAGGTATTGTAAGAAAGAATCCATCATGGAAACCATCATAGAAAAATTCTTTTATTTCTGTAACTAATGTTCTTCCTTTTATTGCTTGTTCCTCACGATAAAATATAGAAATTTTTTCAACCCACTTGTGAAAATTTGTTCGAAACCCATTAATAATTTTAAGCATTAACCATGATCTATGGCAATTTTATGCATTATTGGGCTACTCTGTATATTTGTTAATTTCCTCATGGATGGCTTCCAAGAATTTTTTGTGGATCTTTGTGAAGAATTGTGCTCTTTCTTAAAACAAGGTTAGTTGATCCTTGTATGGACAGTTTTTAAGATAATTATTGAGCTTGTGCTCCCACAACTCACATATATCTTCTCTGATCAACATCTGCTTGTGCATTATTTAATGCACTAGTTCAAACTACTAATAATAGAACCAATGTTATAATCTAAAAGTTTGTAAGGAGAAAATACCAATAATATCCTTAAGCATAGCAATAGACAATATTATGAAGCAATATGTAGAAACATATAGAGAAGAGATGAAAGAGAATAGAGGGAGAGGGAAGACTAGCAATGTGCACTTTAATGATATAGCATAACTCCAAAAACTACAATCTTTCTTTTTCTTTGTTACATGATCACATATTAATACTCAATATTCAATTACAAGGTAGTTATGATTGTCTGACTACCTTGGTTGGTTAACCTAACTATGTGGCCAGTAGACTTAAAATTCTAACTATATCATCAATTATTCCTTAACTCTGGTTGACTATTTGATCTAGTCGATAGAGAAAACTATGAATTCCAACAATAGGAGTTTTTCTAGAGAGTATTTTGAGCTCCAGTATCTCTAAGGTCTCCTATGTCAGGAGATTTATGGTGCTCCTAAGTTAATAAAGGTCTTTCTGGTCAATTTATCAACAATGTGAATACTCACTATGGGGCCACCTAGATCAATATATTTAATAATAAGCACTTTTCCATGCATAAGATAAGCAAATTTTCAGATGATATGGATGGTTTGTGGATCTTTCCTTTTTTTCCTTGGCTCCTTTAGGAATGGTCCTTTTAAAACTTTGTTATAATAGCTACAACCAAAATAGCTTGAATTAGGTGTATTTTAATACACATTTTTAAGATACCCCAAAAAGTCAAACTCTAGTTGAATTGTAGGTGTAGATTGGTTTAACCTTCTTGGGAAAGATGGGTTATTATTTGATTGATGTTTTTCCTACTAAGAATTCGTTAGATATGAGTTTCAATATTTTGTAATTACTCTTGATCAACATATTCATTGATGATTGGTGGCAAAGGTTTTGTTACCAATTTCCTTGAATAAAATTAAATTTCATTACAATCAAAGGATTCTATAGAATAGGTGTTGTGATTTAGCATCTCATTATTACATACTTGTTGTTGGAATGAGGATCTAGATCCAGTGTTTAGAAGCCTTGCCAAAAAATATCCTTTAAGCATTATCATTTTAATTCTTTAGAAACCGAGAAGATCTCAGCTAAAATTCTTATACGAATTACAAAAACAATGTAGCCAAGTTCTTCATATTTATAACAATATTATAAATCATGTTTGTTCATATCAAAGAATACATAAAAAGATATTCATATAGACACATTCAACATCAACATACAATATTTGGAAAGAAAGAAGCACCTAATACTTTATTATCTCATTCGTAAGGCATATATCTACAATGCATACATCAAACCAAAAGCCTTTCTTGGAACTTTCTCAACTCTACATAAGACTTTTTTCCCATGAATCTCTCCAAGAACTCTCTGCTATATATATATATATATATATATATATATATATATATATATATATATTTATGCCAAATTCATCCCACTTTCTCCATTCATGGTGGCACAAATTAAAATTTCCATTTTATCCCCTTGGAATAGCTTTGATCTCATTGTGGTGGATCCCTATAATCCATTTATTATGACAATAGAATGGATTCTCAACTTTTAACAATGCCCTTAATGCTTATCCTAACCCCCTATGTACCCAAATTTGACACTGCAAATTCATGAACAAACCGCAAATTTGTAGCTCGTTAGCATTTGGCGCCTAACACAACATCATATGACCAGTGCTTTGATTAACTGCTTAATCCAAAGGAATTATGTCCTATTGGGCTCACCCTGTCAATTTTTTCCAAATTATAATTTAAAAAAAAAATGATCAATATTGAATGCCTCATGATAGATTCAAACCCCAAGCTCTATTGGATGGTCAATGCTCCAGTTTATTGGGTCAAACCTCGTACCAAATTCGGATCATCTTCTACTTCTCATACTGCAATACACCCCAATAACTCCAAGCCCAATCTGAAATGTTCCATCCCACGAACTCCAAAACATATGATTGAAAAGCCTTTATGTTTCCACTAGATAACAGATCCTAATATCGCATTGTTCAGCTCTAATGCATATTGTGATATCAAAAATAATTTAAAATTGGGAAACAATATGATAGAACTCGCTTGACACAAGAAAATAAACACTATCAAAGTTAAAAAATCAAAACATAATTATTTTTCATACCTCATTAGATTTGCATCTTCAACTTCTACTACAAATCCATCATTGAGTTGTCTTCTAGAACTACTTCTTTGTCTTGATCTCTTTGAATTTCAATCACAACTTCCTCTTGCAAAGTCTTTTTATTTAGTTTCTTCCTTCATAAAAAAAAATACTCTATCCAACTATCACTACATTTCATGAAAAAAATAGATCTTCCTCTCGAAGAACCTCTAAGTTCTTCACTACAAACTCCTGCAAAACTTTTACTACTACCAATATTTTTAAAATTGTCATTAACAATTTTATCCAGCTCCCATCCTTCATTGGAATTGCCTTCAATCTACAGGATATTCATTGTGTCCTAGCCTTCCTCTGCACTTTATCCTCTATGCTATGTTTATTTCCTCTAATCAAGTAGGCATGTACTCTGATACCAAAAATGGATGCCAAATGCATCCCACTTTTTTTTTTCATGGTGTCCCAAATCAAATAATCCATTTTAACCCCTTGGATAAGCTTAAATGTTGTTGAGGCGAATCTCCATATGCCATTTATGATAATTGTAGATCAATTTCTAAACTTTTAACAACACCCTCGTTTCTTTTTTAATCCCCAATGTACCCACATTTTACATTTCAAATTCACGAACAAACCGCAAATTCATAGCTCGCTATTACTTGACTCTTAATACAACTTCATATGACCATCACTTTGAGCAGCTGCGTAAGCCAAAGGAATTAAGGGCTATCGGGCTCGGTCTATCAGTTTTTTTCAATGTTATAACATGAAAAACAAATAATCAACCCCAAATCTCCTCATAATAGAGTCAAACCCCAAGCTTTATCGAAGGGTCAGGGTTAGCACTCCAATGTATTGGATCAAACCTCATACTAGATTTGGATCATTGGCTAATTCTCATACTGAAATACACCCTGATAACTTCAAGCCCGATGTGGCATGTTCCAATCTACAAAATCCATGACATATAATGGAAAATCCTTTACATTACCAATAAATAATGGATCATGATATTGAAATGATATATAAACTAGCGTGCATATTCCACTTGATAGTTCATCACAACAGATCTAATAACATTATATTTAAAATTTGAAATTCTACAATATTACAATTTATTTATTTTTAGATTTCTAGATCTATAGAATATTGTTAATAGTGTATGCATGTGAATTAAAATTATGAAAAAAATAGAGAACGGTGAAATAAAACTCACAAACACATTTGACACAAGATATGACTTGGGAAACCCTTTCGGGAGAAAATCCTAGCTGGAAGGTAAGGTTGCTCTCCTATCTTTCTCTAAATATAAAATGGTTGTGAGTGCAAAGAAGTATGGCCTATGGATTGTGGGCTACTACAGTGCAAAATCCTATCTATATGATCTATATTTTATCCGTCTCATCTATTTTTTGCTTATTTGTGGAACAAATGCAGTAGAAAGATGGAACCCATTTTCTTCCTAGTGTCTCGATTACAATACATCCTGATAGACTACTAGTGGTTAGGTCTGACTACCTCAACTCTTAACCAAAGTTACAATATGCACTCTTCTAAAATTTTCTTCATCATAATCACCTATCTATCCCCTTTTTCATGAAAAATGGGGGTTGACATGGCATCCTCTCAAATTATCACAGTGAAAACAGGAAGGTCAACTTCTGAGTGTTATAACTTTTGTGTATGGGCTCCAATTGATGTTATTCTTGTGATGTTGGAAAGGTATTTGTGTATATAATAGGAAAAAGAATAAAAAAGATGCCCCCACTAAGGTAACAAATTTTTACCCTCGAAAAATGTCATTTGGTGCCTCAAAACTCTCCCAAAATGTTTCAGACCTCGTTTTTCCACTCTGAAAGCATTGAGATAGATGGAAAAAAAATATAATGATCAAATCTGGATCACGAAATGTCAAGTTCCAATCAATATTGATATATAAAAATTAATTTAAACTCAAGAAATAATCCAATATGATTCACCCAACACCGCATATTATGAGAATTATTTTCACAACAATCCATAGATTACCTTCTATCTATGCTAATTGATATATGTTACTATCGATATATTCAATTTGATGTAAGTATCAGGTCGTCAAATTGTTGCATGAGTTTGATGTTGATAAACAATAAATTTTGTGAGGATTTTCACTATTTTGTCAATTAATTGCACACTCCACTAAGTTGATGTTTTGGTGAAGTTCTCCATTATATGAATTTTTACTCTGATACGAACTATTCCAACATGTGGAGCCTCCTACTGTGAATTGGACCTTAAGCCTATGAACCCAAAATTGGAAACATGTGCAGAACCATGATTAGTTCAATTCACCATCATGTTTTCTCCTTTATGTGTGTAAAAGATTCAACCTCACCACTAGTGATTTACATACAAACCTTTTTATTTATACATGATCTCAAACAATTGATCTTTTCAATTACTTCCATTTTTGTCTCTCTGATGAGTGTTGTTAAAAAAATATCTGGCAACATTTTTCTATCTCGAGTGATAGTCTTTTTCCATGAATTATGAATTTAAGCACCTGTCACACATAATATAAACATACTAACTCAAAAAACAAGGTTTATTCATGCACACATCATAAAATATATTCATAATATTTGTATTCACAAACACACACTTTAGATATCTGACTTGATTTACAATATTTGGCCATTTCCTTTGTGCTCTCTCTCTCTCTCTCTTTCTCTCTCTCTCTCTCTTGGACCTCTCTCGACCCTTTTCTTCTCTCTCTACTCTCTCTATTATCTCCCCTATTATATCTCTTTACATTCAATTTATACAATTCAATAAAGAAATTATTTTGTTCCCAATTAGATGGGATCATATCCTCTATTTTAGAGAAAATCACACCTAAGTACCTAACCCATTTAATAATTTTCCAAATAGAACAAAAATGATAGCTCATCCAAACCTTTATAACAACTCTAGATTCTCTCCTAGGGCTAAGACAACTTATATTTACATGAGAAATTCACTTTTCTACTCTAGCTAAATTACTCTAGATTATACAAATTCCATTAAGGGAACCCACACCCTTCAGTAAATTTCAAGACACCTTTAGATCTTGTCACAAATTATTGACTTGGGGTTTATGTTGCTGCATCTTTTTTCATGCCAAAATCTCTTTATCTTATATAATATTTACTATTGAGAAATCAAAGGTATTGAATATTAGTGTTTGATTCCTCTTACTTGATAATTACTTGTGAGATTTGTTGGTGTTTAATTATTCTTTTATATCTTCTTCATTAAGAAATTACCAAAACCAAAAAGTACATGAAGATCAAAAGAACAAAAAGGAACACAGGATATAGGCTCTAAGCCAAGGAAAAACACCTCCAAGGGGAAAACCTGGAAAAATTATTCTCTTCTTCAGTTCAAAGTGAGACATTCAAGACCCAAATACCAATATCAAGACCTCGTCAAGCACCAAGTTATCGCTCCAAACAAATATTCCTCAAACAAGTCAAACTGCACAGGGTCAAAAACTTCAAAACTAACCCAGCTTCAGAATTTTGACCCAGCTTCATAGAATTCAGGCCCTACAACTTCACAGAAATTTCAGGCCTGCATTTTTAGAGAAATTTAGCGCTTCAACTTGAATATATGCCCTATAAATTCACATGTGTGAACAAAAGATGGAAAAAAAAGATCTTCTTCTTACTTTCCCTTCCTACTCTTCTTCTTGACCTTTGCACTTGTTTTTGCTTCTCTTGCATGGAGATCAAACTTGTGAGTGTGTGTGTCTAAATGAGGTTGAATTCTCTCATTTATATAGCCTTCTATGTGGTCGAATTAAGCCTCCTTTAGGTCGACTTCTATTTGGTAGGGCCGACATAGTCTTAGGGTTGGATAGAGTCTTCTAGACTCAAAAATAGTATTTTCTTTTGATTACAAAATGTCTGAAAGGGACTTTGACTCATGAAAAAATTTCTTATTGACTCAAGAAACCCTAGAAGCATGAATAACATGCTTATCAAGACAAATAATAATAATAATGAGTTTTTATTTTTCTATTTTATTTTCTTTTTCACAAAATTTACATTGATACAAGTACAAATATATTTATGAAGATTGATCCTAGTTACATTCACTCCCTCTTAAATAGGGAGGTATTCATAATTTCATAATAAGGTACATAAATTCTCAAATTGAAAAGTTATAATAAGAAGAGTCGGATTAATAAGCCATCTTATAAGCATTAATATCATGACCAACATTATCAAATACCAACATAATGAGCCCTTTTGACTAGCAAGCTTTAACTCTCCTCAATATTAGAACATAATGCTAGGAGGCACACACATATGGACACCTCACCCTCTCAACGCACATACCCTGTCAAGATATTCACAAGGTATGTCCTTCCAAGACTTATTCTTATCTTTGATTCCAATCCTCAAATAATATTAGCCCTCTTCGACTACTCTTTTCTTGGATTTCCTACCACATCCTCAAGGAGTATCAGTCCATGGGTCTACTTCCTTTCTTGTATTCCCAATCCTCAAGGAGTACTAGTCTCAAATTCTTATCAATCCTCCATTATCCCACCTAGTGTGATACACTATACGTATGGTGATAAGTCATGGCCTAATGCATGACACCTATGGGGAACATATTGTCCCATATTACTCTCGCTCAATTAGAGAGGAGATGTCAACAAGTCCAAGCTTGTTTCTTAAGTACTCAAGCTTCTTATTTGGGAGAGACTTTATCAAAATATCAGCTCCTTTTTTGTCAGTGGAGACGTAATGTATCTTCACGATCCCATATTGCACCAATATTTGAATGAAAGGATACTTATTATCGATATGCTTCATCTTGGCATGAAATATTTCAAATACATGTGATTGGTCTTCTTTAATCTGATAGGATTGGTCTGCTTTAATATGATAGGATTTCCCTTCTTTAATCTGCGGACATGTGATTCCCTATTGTGGATTTTGAACCCCTTGGGTTATTCAATGTAGACTTCCTCATCTATCGTTTCATTCAAAAATTAATATCCATTTGGTGAATGTTCCATCCCATAGTGGTAGCCAAAGACATTAATGATATTATAGTTGTATATCTAATTGTAGGAGAAAAGGTTTATTCATAATTGACTCCTTCCTTTTGAAAGAATCCTCTTGCTACGAACTTTTCTTTGAATTTTCCAATGCTCCCATAAACTCCATGTTTAATTTTGTAAATCCATTTGGAAGTGAAAATGGATTTGTCATTCAATCTAGGAACAATTTCCCAAGCATCATTCTTCATTATAGATGGATATTCTTCGTACATAGATTTTATCCATTCTCGATGTCTTGTTGCTTCTTCATAAGTATATGGTTCTACTTCAATGTTCTTAGTTATGTAAGTTGCATATCATGAATATATTTTTGACTTCTCGCTTTCTATATAAAAAAAATCTTGTTGTTACATGTCCTTTGTATTCCTGAGTTGTTGCTCTTAACCAAGTTGGCCTTTTAAGAGTTTCTGGAATGATGACTTACTACAAGGGTTCACTTGGTCCTTCAAATTCTTCATGATTTGAGGTAGGATCTTGATTATTGTCATTTTCTATTATTTCTTCAAAGATTGGTACTTCTTCTTCATCAGAATGGATAGGAATGTCCTTGGATTTCTTATATGCAATACTTTCAGCAAAGATAACATCTCTACTCACATCAATTATTCACTCTTATTTATTGTATTGAAACTGACAAAGATTCAACTTCTTCCTTTTGTCTTTTAGAATGTGAATATATATACAATGCATCCAAATATTCAAAGATGGTCAACACTGGGCTTATTTCTTGAGAATGCTTCTTCTAGAGTTTTGTCATTGAGAATTTTGTGAGGGCTTAGATTTTGAATATATATTGTTGTTATTGTTGCTTTTCCCCATAATATTTTTGGTAGGCCTTGATCATGAAGCTTGGATTTGATACATTCTTCAATCAATCAGTTCTTCCTGTTAACTACACCATTTTGTTGAGGATTGTAGGGAATTATTATCTCCCTCCTAATTCTTGCTTCCTTACAAAATGCCACAAGATCTTTGGAAGTGTATTCTCCCCCATTATCTCAAAATCTATATCTTTCTTTCTATAATATTTTCCACTTTTTCCTTGAACTATTGAAATTTTTCAAACACTTCATCCTTTGACTTGAGTAGATAAACCCATGTTTTTCTAGAGTGATCATCTATGAAAGTCACATAGTATTGATTCCCTCCAAGATATTTTTCAACCATGGGTCCATAAATATCAGAATAAATGAGGTCCAAAATTTCATTGGATCTAATGTCACTACTTGCAAATGGTTTCTTTATATTCTTTCTAAGAGCACATCCTTTGCGGACTCCTTCGTGCTCTTCTTTCAGCTCAGGGATGCCATTAACCATATGATTCAGAGATGACAAAATATTATAATGAAGATGACCAAAACTTCTATAACGAAGATCACAAGGACTTATCTCTAAGTGTACTAGAGCTTAATGAAGAGGAGTAAGAAGTCTATACAACCTCCCTTCATGAATCCCAATAGTCTTAGCATCTTCAATACTAGATCCCTTACCCCATACAATTACTTTGCGATCAAAGAAGTAAGCCCTATCACCTCTATCTTCCAAACAAGAAATAGAAAGCAAGTTTTTCTTCAAACCTGGAACAAAGAGGATATTGTTGAGATGGATGTTTCCTCCATTTTCTACCTCCAACGAAGTAGATCCAATTCCCTTAACATGATAGCTCTTCTTGTCTCGAAGTTCAACTAAATGGGAAGAGATAACTTTTGATATAGTTTGAATTTTTCCACATTCCCTTATCATATTTCAGGAGGCGCCATTGTCAATTACTTAAATATCATCATCTTTAAAAGTACCTGTGAGAGAAGAAAATAAACTTCCATCCATGATCCTTTTTTATAGCTTGGAGATGTACTTCATAATGCAACTTTTTATGGAGACAAAGAGACTCCTAAGAGTCTTGAGACCTTTCATTATACAACTTTCCATTGAAGAGGGAGAGAGAAAATAGATGATTGCTTCAAGAGTGTCTTCCAATAAGATAGCCAACAATGATGTGATCTTCAACCTTCCTTCCTTCACCTTAGCTCTGATACCATGTTGAGAAATCAAGGGTATTGCAGATTAGGGTTTGATTCCTCTTACTTGATAATTACTTGTGATATTTGTTGGAACTTTATTATTTTGTTATATCTTATTCATCAAGAGATTACCAAAACCACAAAGTACATGAAGATCAAAATAACAAAAATCAACACAGGATATAGGCTCCAAACCAGGGAAAAACCCCTCCAAGGGAAAATAGGAGACAAATTCTTCTCTTCTTATAGAATTAGTTCAAAGTGATACATTCAAAACCCAAAGACCAATATCAAGACCTTCTCAAGCACCAATTTATCCATCTAAATAATAATTTCTCAAACAATTCAAGGTGCACAAGGTCAATTACTTCAAAACTAGCCCAGCTTTAGAATTTTGGCCGAGCTTCACAGATTTTTGGCCCTACAACTTCACAGAAATTTTGGCCCTGCAATTTTAGAGAACTTTGGCCCTGCAACTTGTATAGATTCCTCAGAACTTCACATGTGTGAGAAAATATGACAAAAACATTTAATTTATGTATATAGTCGTGGGGTCAAATAGAATCTTCTAGATTCAAAACTTATATTTTCTTTTAATTACAAAATGCCTAAAAGGAACTTTAACTCATGACAAAATTTCTTATTGACTCAAGAAACCCTAGAAGCATGAACATGCTTATCTAGAAAAATTATAATAATAATGAATATTATTTTTCTCTTTTCTTTTCTTTTTAATAAAATTTACATTAATACAAGTACAAATATAATAATTACAACCAATCCTAGTTACATTTTTCTAACACTCCCTCTTAACTAGTGTAACACCCTCCTCCCACATCCACCCAAGTAACCATCCAACCGAGGTAAACATGTGATGAGAAGATACTATGATATGATTCAACCTCCTAGGTGACTTTAAGGAAATGGAATCAACAAAAACACATCAAACATACCTTCCACATTAGCAACAACACTCCCAAGAGCCATGCCAACCACTCAGGTATCATGCCCCTGGGTCCCAAGTTTTTTGACTACTTGCCTCTAGATGCTCCCATTCTATGGGCATGCCAGTGTCCAGAGAGATCTAGACACTCCCACAAGCCTGCGTGCCTACGTCTAGAGGCTATTTCCAGCAGACCTATGCCAGAGTTTGTGGGATTTAAGGCACTTTTGAATCCCTGAATTTCGATCACTACCCAAAACTTGTTGTAGGTTCTGGAATCCATTAAACACATCATGACAAGACTAATAAACCAAAAACTAACTCCAGGACTAGGCCTGACCATCCCCAACTGGGACTAACATTCTATCAAACACTTGGAATCAATGCAATCTATAGGTATAAAAAACATATTTAAGCATAGGGGTATCATACTTATCTAAGAATTGCTAAGAATAATTGTTCCCTTACATTATTAGTTGTAGTACCATATATTAGGTCATAGATACATTTTCCATTCATTTACAAATAAAAACATGAGGAGATCCATACATAAACTAATACATTTATACATAAGATATCAAGGAGAGAACCCCTTATTAATGAATGAAAAATATAACCCAGTATGGGACTACTACGTTCCACCCGACCATAGAATGGTTGAGCTAAATCTCTCTTCATCCATTCACCCTTGTGCCATATTCCAAGCATGAATGTGGGATCTCATAAAACACATCAATCAAAAATATTTTGGGCTTCCAGAGACCAAACCACCTCAAACCATCAAATAGTGATTCCACCTCATGGTCATACATCACAAACCATCACCATATTGGTCTCTACCCAAGCCTTTCAGGGATCCAGAGCATTTGTTCCAACCAAGGCTTCCAAGACTAGTAACTCAACCCATAGTTGTCGTCGGGCTTCTAGAGCATTTTTCCATCTAGGGCTTCCAAGACTAGTAACTCAACCCACCAAGGGATTCAAGAGAATTTTTCCAACCAAGGTTTCCAGGACTAGTAACTCAACCCAAGTTGTTATAGGGATTCCATAGTGTTTTTCCAACCAGGGCTTCCAAGAACTAGTAACTCCAGCCAAGCTAAAGGAAACATGAGAACCAATTAGGAAAAAAAAATGAACCCACAACACCATGTTTTTCCAGGAAAAGTCAAGGCTAGACAAATCCACTGTCAATCCAGGAAATCATCCATGCTAGTGACATATCATGACCAATAAACCACATACATATTCCATGCATGTCGAAACTAATGAGGAAAACATACATGCAACTTGGTACCTGCAAGCAAAACTCATTGTAATTGTTGACTCATATGTCCTCTTGCGCTTTTCTGCTCTTCCTTTGCCCTCTTTCTTCAAAACTCCATGTATGCCACACTCTCCAAGAGTGCTCCAAGGAAACTCTAAGTATCCAAGAGTATGAGAGAGAGAGAGAATAGAAGAGAGCTCCACCAAAACTTAACTGACCAAGCTTACCCATTGATCCTCATAATCCTTTTTATTAATGAGGCCTCTATTTTCTTCAATTTCCATTATTTTCCTTTATTTTTATCCTCACATGAAACATGTGACCTTTCACCTCCCTTTTCTCCTAATTTCCATTATTTTCATAAATAAAATGTCAATTAATGTCGCTTTCCTTTCCAAAGCATTTTCCATTTCCTTTTCCAATTTCCTTAGCCATAATAAACCAAATGAACACCCACTAGGATGTTTTCCCACCATTCAGCTTGGAATACATGTCCCATCACCATGGCCTTATATATTTTTACATGAATTTTTAACCAGAGTTGTTACAGAACCCTCCGCCTTAGGGGAACATCGTCCTCGGTGTTCAATGACACCTATAACCAACAAGACTATTGAAAACAAAACATACTACCCACAGAGATTTATAACATAGCTCGTTGCAATATTTATAATGACCACTACTGAAACATGACAATCATACCACTTACTAGAGCTTTATAACATAGCTCATTATGATATTTACAATAAAAACCACATATACTTAAGCACATTTCCTCCAACCAGCAGATAACCATATTTTCTATGGAGCTTTATAAATTCAACTTGATACAGTATTTATAATAATACACACATATACACATATGCACATTTTGTCAACCAGCAAATAAAATGATATGATGCATGCATCCACAACAAGGGAATCCAGAGGCTCACACCTCCACCCTCAAAGTAATACCAGCATTAACCTCCTTCCCAGGAAGTCCAGAATACACCACAAAATCAAAGTTGCATCCAGTGTCCAGTGCTACAATCCTGCACCACTTGTCCTCTCAGTGAATAGTTATCGGCTCATTGTTCCAGGGTGCACTCCCAATGTGCATTTGATTCCATATGGAAATGCTAATGACCAAAACAAATATATCCATGACCTTCCCTTCTTTGTTACACAGTCCTTCAGGAAATTTGGTTGCCCCTTCCATGCAGTCACACACCTTCCAAGTTCCATTGGCACCCCCATCCCAAGAAGTCCATCCCTTGGAAAGGATTCCTCGCATCAGAAGATACAAAAACCAAGGCATATCCCTACCTTAAAACCATCATATTGGTCATAGCATGCTCATGGAAATCAATGGACACTATTGGGTACCAGTGTCCCACAATGACCCTACTCCTGAATGCTTTACCAACATATTGCTGCCTATTCCAATTCCTTTTGCTATTTTTTCTAATGCGTGTTGTCAGTTTCAACCACCCAACTAGCCACATAATACCACATAATATCGAGTGATACCAAATGTTATGAAACTAGCTCACAAAATAGAAGAAGAGATAGATAAACGACTTCAAAATAAGCCTCTTTGAGGGGAAAACCTCCTTTAAATTACACAAATGAACAATTATTTGATGATACAAATGACAATACCTCATTTCTATATATAGGAGTCTAAGGGGTCATAATATAATGAGAGCCGACATAACAATAATAATATAAGGGCACAACAATAACAATAGTGGGCTTCTATGGAGCACAATAATAACAATATGGGGACTACATGGGCACAACAATACAATAAGGGGGTTGCACTAATAATAATAAGGGGATACCCTAGTAGTATAGGGACCTAACATAGGCATTTCATGATTTCTTATACCAAGCACATAATTTCTATTAGATTCAAACTAAATTGAAATAACTTCAAATCATACCCCATTGATAGCTCGTCAATAAGGTACATTTGCAATCTGTTTACTTCCTATCAGAACAAGTCAAACTAGCATATTTTACCAAATCATCATGTATAAACACATCACATTAGGTTAGCTCGAAACAAAATCATCGTAGATGAAAATCATAAGTCACATGTAACCATCATAAACCATAATCATAGATCACATGTAATCATCATAGACCATAATCATAAATCACATTCATAATAAAACTAAAATAAAATATTAATACTCATCCTTTAATCAATCCTTAGCTTCTACCTTTGTCTTTATTTGTATGCACTCTAGATCGGTTGCCACACCCGACAAACACCCAGTGATTTTTCCTCAACCATGTGCACATACAAATAGTGTGCATCACACACATACAACCACACATGACATACAACACCATGCAATACATGCACATACACCTAACCTACAACTCATACGCCTACACCCAGGGTACAACACAACACATACATACACCTACACCCAGGATACAACACAAAACATACATACACCTACACCCGATGTACAACACAATACATCCATCTATACCTGATGTTCGACACCGCACAATACATGTACCTACACCTGGTGTACAACACAACACAATACATCTATACCCTATGTACAACACCACACAATACATGTACCTACACATGGCGTACAACACAACACAATACATGTACTACACCTAGTACAACACAAAAAGTACACATGTCATGATACCCCAACTACACAATGCACATACATAGTACCGCATGTACACAACACAACATGTACAACATGCACATAATACCACATGTATACCAGCACCACATGTACAACATGTACATAGTACCACATATACACAACACCACCTGCACAATGTGTACATAATACCACATGTACATAACACCACTTGCACAATGTACATGACACCATATGCATGACATGTACATAGCACCACCTGTACACAACACCATATGTACAACATGTACATGGCACCATATGCACAACATGTACACAACACCACCTGCACACAGCACCATATGTACAACATGTACATAGCACCCTATGTACACAGTACCACATATCCAACATGCACATAGCACCATATGCACACAATACTGCATATCCATCATGTGCACAATACCACATATCCAACATGTACACAATACCACATATCCAACATGTACATAACACCATCTATACCCACCACTGCATATGAAATATTCACACAACACTATTTGTACCACCCTATACATCACATTGCATAAACAACATGTACACACACTATATATACACAATATTTCATGTGAAAAAAATCATAGATGCAACATGTACAACATATACAACATATGCACAACAGTAGTACCACACATCCAAAACCACATTGTCTCTATTAGGTAACCTTGCTTCTAGTGTCTCTCTGTTATCCATGCTTATCCTAGCATGTCGTGTATCTCACTGCTTTCATTCAGCTCATGTGTCCCTCAAAGTTACCTATCATAACATAAACATAGGCATAATACAAGCATATAAGATCAATTCATATCCACATGATACTGACCTCATATATTTGTCATGATTACTCTTCCCAATTGATTCCTCATAAACCAAGAACCTCTCCATGCCATTCACTAGCATAAGCAATCATTCCTCCACAAGAATGATCCCTAACAACCCTGTCGGACAGTGACATAGATACATGGATACATACCTACATATACATAAACATTATCATAAAACAATCGTGATCCTGTCAGACAACGACATACATACACACATATATATACATATAAACACTAGCCTTAAACAACCATGATCCATGATGACCCTATCATACATGGCATACATACATACATACATACATGTATACATATATAAACATCAGCATAATCATGATCATAGCATAATTACCAGATAGCATAAGGTTAAGGTTAAGAGAACTCCCATTATCTATGCACACCATGAACAACATTGAGAACAAACGTTCCCAATATAGCCAAGGCATCTGACACCTCAAATCCATTTACTTCACCTTTCTTGTTACCTTTCTCATGACTGTACGGCCACTATCCATTTAGACTAATGGACTGAACCAATCCAACTGATTGTCATATTCTTACCTTCAACTTCCCTTACTCATACATCGATCTTCATTCAGGTCTTACATTACCTACTAGGTTTCATTCAAATCTCCTGAGCTTCATTTACTTCATGGTTTCCCAACCAATTCCCAAGACACTCAAAACATAAAAGGTGAGAACAAGGATAAAAAAGAGAAAACCATGAAAACTAATTGCAATACGACATCACAAACAAAGTGGTATGGCCATGCACTAGACATGAACAAAGCTGCAAATAAAGCAAACAAAGCACAAATAATTGAAATTGCAAAACTCTCAATAGACACCATGACTCAATCCCCATGGTTCCCAGTGCTTCCAAAGGAAAGTTCAACCTGAGCCTTCTTCAAAATTTCATGGCAGTCTCTTTGCCATGCAATCCCTGCATCATATTACCATAAACACATAACTCTCAATGCATAAATAAACATAACAATACACCAATTACCTTATCTTGATTTTCTAAGCATGCTACCTTGTAATCGTACACATCCATGCCATCTCTCAAGGGACTCCAATTCCTTGACGAATCTATCTATGACTAGAAACTAGCTGATATACCTATCAAATACATGTTCATGACTATAGCACATATCCACATAATTGCAGACAAAATCAAGGTTAAGAAGACTTTATGTATGCAAAGCACTCATTTGTTTGGAATTAGGGTTTCCAAACATAGCCAAAGGTATTATTTCCCAATTCCTTTCTTTTACCTTTTTACTTTGTTGCAATAGAGTCTTGTTATGCACTGTCACATCACCCAATCATTAATTATATAACACATCAATTATTACCTTGTCAAGCTAATACCAAACATGTTACCCTGCAACTTCTCACACATTTCAATCTCACGTTCCAAATATCAAGGCATCATGTACGTTAATTTGAAATCAACCTTTACCAAGTCTAACAACCATGTCATACTCAACAATCAACTCATATTCATCGATCATAATACATACTGCTACAATTATCACCTACTTACTCTTAAGTACATATTAGTTATCTCAAGACATATGTGTTAGTACGACCATATCAAAACAAGATCATTTATTCATGCAATCTTACAGACACATACTCATATCATGCAATTAATAAAACATTCAAACAACTATAAACATACCATCTTAGATAAATCAACTAGACGACATAATAGACACCAACCACTCAAACACCAAATAAACGACATATTCAAACATTCAAACAACAAATAAACGTCATAATAAAATTCATACCTTAATGTATCTCAAGGGAGGCTATATTGTCTGTACAATCAAAGCGTGATATAAATTCACAACATATCAACTCAAACATAAATAATGGCATAATATCCATAATAGTCACTAGCTAACATGTTCACATCATAAACTCATAAACAATTATCATTCATACATAATAATCACATATGCACAGTTAGTCTAGATTAGTATGACATAATATCACAATGTATTAAGTCATACTTGAATTTCATAACCCTAACCATTAGCATAGACCAATCCAACGTAGTATGATACATATAACATCAATATCTTAATGTAATAACCCTATTCATCAAGTTACTAGCATATAAAAACAACAAGTTAACCTATAACATACTCAACAACAACATATAACATAATCATAAAAAGTTAACCTATAACATACTCATCAACAACATATAACATAATAATAACAATTTAACCTATAACATACTTATCAACAACATATAACATAATCATAAAAAGTTAACCTATAACATACTCATCAAAAACATATAACATAATCATAAAAATTTAACTTATAACATACTCATCAACAACATATAACATAATCATCAAGTTGTCTAACATAAAACAACAATAGCAATGCATACAACCACATGTAACTATCATTCATGACTATCCAACACGTGCATATGACTACACTAATCAACTAGCATCTATCATGTATGTAACCATAACATCAATATACATGTACATAAACCTAATGTATATAACCCTAATGCATATAACAATCCATTAACTAACATACCTGCATGCCCAACATCCAAACTTGTATGATGACATGCTCTTACCTCAAGGTCCAATGCTGCAACTTCACTTTAATGATCTGCATCTCCTGCTCTATCTCAGCCAACACATCAGCATCATAACAACCAACAACATCATGATGACCTAATTTCATACAATGAACTCACAATGCATGTTTGACCTACCATACATGCATAACCATAACCATAACCATGACAATGCATGCATAACAACATATAGACACCGACATGCATAACAAATGCATATACAACCATACACTCATGATGACACATTCCACAACAACAACATCAACCTTCACATGGTAACATCACTACAACCATGATCAACACCATGCAAATGCAACAAACCCATGGACTACAAGCATAAGGAACACATATGAAACCGACATGAATGCATGACCCAACAGACCACCTATTTAGTCTGATGGGTGAACCATGCTTTGATACCACTCTCTAACACCCTCCTCCCATGTCTACCCAAGTAATCGGCCAACCAGGGTAAACATGTGATGAGAGGATACTATGATATGATTCAACCTCCTAGGTGATCTTAAGGAAGTGGAATCGATGGAAACACATCCAACATACCTTCCGCATTAGCAACAACACTCCCATGAGCCATCCCAACCACTTAGGTATCATGCCCCTAGGTCCCACTTAGTTGTTGACTACTTTACATCTGGATGCTCCCATGCTATGGGCATTATAGCATCCAGAGAGCTCTGGACACTCCCACAAGCCTGCATGCCTGCATCCAGGGACTATTTTGAGCAAACCTGTCCCAGAATCCATGGGATTTAAGGCACTTTTCAAGCCCAGAATTTCGTCCAGTGCCCAAAACTTGTTGTAACTTCCAGAATCCATTAAACACATGATTACAAGACTAATAAACCAAAAACTAACTCCAAGTCTAGGCATGACCATCCCCAACAGGGACTCACATTTTTTCAAACACTTGGTATCAATGCAATCTACAGGTATAAACAACATATTTAAGCATAGGGATCTCATTATTATCTAAGAATCGCTAAGAAGCATTGTTCCCTTACTTCATTAGCTGCAATACCATCAATTAGGTCATAGATACGTTGTCCATTCATTTACAAATAAAAACATGAGGAGAGCCATACATCATCACTATCATAAAGCATGCTTATAACTAGCATAATAACAACAAAAATATCAAGGATACATCAGCCCTAGAATCCACAAATAAACCAATACATTTATACATAATATATCAAGGACATAACCTCTTATTAATGAATGAAAAATCCAACCCAGTATGGGACTACCATGTTCCACCCGACCTTAGAATGGTTGAGCCAATTCTCTCTTCAGCCATTCACCCTCATACCATATTCCAAGCATGAATGTGGGATCTCATAAAACACATCAATCAAACCATCCAGGGCTTCTAGAGGCCAAAACACCTTAACCCATAAAACAATGGTTCCACCTCATGGTCGGATATCACAAACCATCACCAGATTGGTCTCTACCCAAGCCTTCCTGAACTCCATAGCATTTGTTCCAACCAAGGCTTCCAAGACTAGTAACTCAACCCACCAAGGGATTCCAAAGCATTTTTCCAACCAAGGCTTCCAGGACTAGTAACTCAACCCACCAAGGGATTCCAAAGCATTTTTTCAACTAAGGCTTCCAGGACTAGTAACTCAACCCAATTTGTTACAGGGCTTCCAGAGCGTTTGTCCAACCAGGGCTTTCGGGAACTAGTAACTCCACCCGAGCTAAAGGAAACATGAGAACCAATTAGAAAAACAAAGAAATGAACCCACAACACCATGGCTAGACATGAAATGGCAAGGCTAGACAAATCCACTATCAATCCAGGCAATCCTCCATGCCAATGACAAATCATTACCAATAAACTACATGCATATGTCATGCATGCCGAAACTAGTGAGGAAAACATACATGCAACTCGATACCTACAAGAAAAACCCATTGTAGATGTTGATCCTGATGTCCTATTGTGCTTTCCTTCTCTTCCTTTTCCTTCTTTCCTCAAAAATCCAAGTATACCACACTCTCCAAGAGTTCTCCAAGAAAACTCTAAGTATCCAAGAGTGTGAGAGAGAGAATAGAAGAGAGCTCCACCAAAACTAAACTGACCAAGCTTACCCACTGATCCTCAAAAGCCTTTTATTAATGAGGCCTCTATTTTCTTCAATTTCTATTATTTCCCTTCATTTTCCTCCTCACATGCAACCTATGACCTTCCACCTCCCTTTTCTCCTAATTCCATTATTTTCATAAATAAAATGTCAATTAATGCCTCTTACATTTCCAAAGTCTTTTCCATTGCCTTTGCCAATTTCCTTAGCCATAATATACCAAATGAACACCCACTAGGATGTTTCCCCACCATTCATCTTGGAATATGTGTCCCATCACCATGGCCTTATATATTTTTACATGGATTTTTAACCAGGGTTGTTACAACTATGGAGGTATTCATAATTTCACAATAAGGTAGATGAATTCTCAAATTGAAAAGTTCTCATAAGATGAATCAGATTAATAAGCCACCTTATAAGCATCAATATCAAGACCAACATTTTCAAATACCAACATAGTGAGGCCTTTTGACTAACAAGGTTTAACTCTCCACAAGATTAGAGCACAATCTTTGGAGGCACACACGTATGGACACCTCAGCCTCTTAAGGCACATACCCCATTCGGATGTTCACGAGGTATGTCCTTCTAGGAATTATTTTTATCTTATATTCCAATCCTCAAATAATATTATTCCACTTCGATTTATCTTCTCTTAGATTCCCTACCACATTCTCAAAGAGTATTGGTCCACGGGACTTATTCTTTCTTGGATTCCCAATCCTAAAGGAGTATTAATCAGAGATGCTTATCAATCCTCCATTCTCCCTCCTAGTGTGATACACTATACATATGGTGATTAGTACTAGACTTGTGCATGAAATTTATGGTGAGTATATTATCCCATATCACTCCCTCTCAATTAGAGTGGATATGTCAACAAGTTCAAGCTTGTTTCTTAAGTACTCAAGCTTCTTATTAGGGAGATACTTAGTCAAAATATCAGCTACTTATTTGTTAGTGGAGATGTAATGTTGCTTCACAACCCCATCTTGCACCAAGCTTCAAATGTAATGATACTTATTATTGATATGCTTCATCCAAGCATGAAATATTTGTTGATAATGCAGCACGAAAAATCTCAGTTTGATTTGCCTTGGTCAAACTAGAGAAAATTCGAATTTCCATTTCAGTAGACAACTTGGATGAGTTAACTTAAGCGACATGGCTTGTGTCACCTAATTAGCTTATATAATTCAAGTTGGAAGACTTGAGTTCAGTTAAGAATGCGTGATTTCCAATTTGTAGAAATATAATTTAGTTAAATTGAGTTATTGTCAATTAGACTAGTTCTAATTGTTAGATGAACTAGTGGAAGGTCAAGTTGTGCATTGTGACTTTAGTAACACTCAATGATAAACCAGTTAATTGATCAATCATCTCAGAATAATTGTTGCATACAGAGAATTCGATCTACCCATTTGAGGTGGAGGTTCCAAGGCAGTGTACTATTAGTTGTAGACTATTCCCATGTGTATACGTTGTGCATGCAATCAAAGATCAACCTAAAGGAATTGTGCAATCCAATTGAGGGAATTTCATGATTAATAGGGGCCTAGTTCCTCAAGGAATGTCGCAAGGAAATAGGAGCTTGGAGGGCTTGAAAATTGAATAAGTGTTGGCCAGATTCAGTCAGTCGAGAAGAGGGATAAACTATGCACTTGCAGGTTTTGCTCAGGCTTGATCAAGCATATGTTTTTGTTTGTATTCTTTGATTAATGTAATAAAGATAGCAAGGGGTTTCGAGCAATTTCTTTCCCCAAGATAAATCTCTATATATGTGTGTAAATTATTGATGCATGTCTATGATATGTGCTCTCAATCGTGAATTGAATTCCGCAGAGCAGTAGAGTATATTTGAGTCTTATGATTTAGTAAATTTCATGAGAAGTTTCATATCTACACATTAATATCTACATGGTATCAAAGAAGGATTCAAAGTAGAGAAGGAATTTTGAAGTTGTTATTGTAGGAGGATTGAATTTGCAGGATCAATTCTTCAGAGCTAGAATGATGGATTTATATGGACTAAGACTTGAGTATGCCCTTAAGGGTAGCTTGAACTTTGTTGCTTAGAATGACTGCATGGAGACAGTGTTGGAAGAGAATGGTTTGAAGAAATTTGCTGAGATGGACACTCTAGAGCTAGGATCAGCTAATATGGAGGATCTAGCAGAATGGAGGAAGTGTGTATCCAAGGAAAGGAAAACCATATTAGAGGGAGTAAATTACCACATTGTCTCAAACATCCACAGGAAAGTAACTATGTATGTAATGTGGAAAGCACTAACAATTTGTTTCTGGAATAGTAGCGACCACAGGAACATGGAACTCAAGGATAAACTTTGAAATATCAAGATGCAAAAGAATGACTCTATTCAACATTACCTGAGCAGTTTCACACAATGTTGTGATGAACTTGGTGGAGTTACTGTTACTATTTTAGAAGATGATTTGGTAAGCATAGCCCTTCTAGGTCTTCTGAAGAGTTGTCATAGCTACCAAGATTCAATGAATGGGAGGGAGAAACTACCAAACTAGGAACTCTTATGGTCTAATTTGTTACAAGAGGAAATAAGGAGGAATAATTGACATGGGAATTCATCCAAGTGTGAGGATAAGGAAAATTGTAATTTGGTTGGAAAGGAAAAGGTGGGGAAAGGGAAGAAATTCCAATCCAAACCACAGACCATTCAAGGGGGCAATAAGAAAGACTTGTCCAAATTAAATGCTTCAATTTTCATGAACTCGAGCACTATGCCACAAAGTGTCCACACAAGAATACAAGCAAGAAGACCTCAAGAGGAGCGGCAGGTGAAGATTTGGCTTCACAGTTAGAGATTGAGTTCACCCTTATCGCATGCATGGTGAGCAAAATGATGGGGAGCATGTGGTACTTGGACAATGGTGCCTCGTTCCACATGATAGGGAACAATATTTTTTCAATGACTTGGAGTAGAAATACCACCAGATGCACATGGAGATGGGAGATGATGGAATGTATAGCATGACTAGTATTGCTACAATCACCTTTCAGAGAGGATTTTGGCTCCCCTCTCAAACTCAAGGATGTCATGTTTGCTCTGGGCCTAAAGAAAAATATCATCTCAGTTGTGATGTTGGAAGATTGTGGTTACAATGTGATCTTCAGCAAAGGGAAAGCATTCATAAAACACATAGCCAGGGGATAGGTTAATCAGATTGGGGTTTTTGTGAAGAACATGTACAATCTAGATGTGGAAGACTATGATGCATTACGACCGAAGGCAGAGAAGGTGCAGAGTCGCGATGTCAGTGACCTATGCCATAGAAGACTTGGCCATTTGCATCATGGCACCCTAAATATTATGTAGCAGATAACCACAAACCTCCCCAAAGGATCACTTGATTAGCAAGATACATGCAAAGGGTGTACCTTAGGGAAGTACATAAAGGCCTCATTCCATGATCAAGACAACAAAGCACATGTAGTCCTTCAAAGGATCCATTGTGATGTATGTCGACCTTTCTTAACATCCTCCACTACCAGGCACAAATATTATGTTATCTTTGTAGATGACTTCCAATAGAAGTGTTGGATCGTATTCATGCAGAAGAAGAATGAGACATTCTCCAAGTTTGTATAATTCAAAGCACTAGTAGAGAAGGAAACAGACAAGAAGGTGAAGGCTCTCCTAAGAAATAATGGAGGTGAGTATGTGTCGAATGAGCTTAAAAATTTTTGTGCAAAAGAAGGCATTCAATATGAGTTGATAGCACCCCACAACCCACAAAGAATGGGGTGGTTGAGAGGAAGAATAGTAGTGTTGTAGGAGCAGCGAGGGAAGTGTTACATGACTAAGGTCTACTACTACATTTATGGGAAGAGGCATGCAACACAGCATTATACTTACAAAACTAGAGTCCTTATTGGATTCTAGGAATGATTACACTGGAGGAGGCTTTCTCAGGGAGAAAGCTATATGTGTCTCACTTCAGCATTTTTGAAGCATCTCTTTACTACCTGTAGGTTTTAACCCCATACAGAAATTACCTGCATATGAATTCTAAAACATAGAAAATAAACAATGTGAGAGCATAACACATAAAACACATATACATAGAGATTTTCCCCTAGATCCCAAAACTGGGACTACTAGATTGATTTTTCATTATTTTCCCTTCAATGTTACAATACATATTTATACATGCCGAAGCATCGAATACCATGGACCTGAAACCATCGCATCCAAAACCATGTGCGAAAACCATGCACAAAACCATAGGTAGGTCCGCCCAACCTAATATAGGGTCCAAAAAAAATTCCCTCAAGGCGCTGCCCCGGACCCCATAGAGGGGGCTAAACGCCCCCCTCGAAGCCCCCGATTAACTACATGGGCTAGTCGTGGAAAGAATATAACACAACCCAACATTCTCCCACTTGTTGTTTTCTTTCCACGGGAGAGCTTAGACATTTATCCATCCTTGAAATGCCCATTGTTTCTGTTATCACTTAAGAATTCTAATGCCAAAATTTCTCATACTAGCTTGATGATAAAGGTCGGTGTTAGTCTAAGTTTGATTTTGTTTTTCTTAAGATTCTGAGTCTTAGGGGGTCTTGAGTCAAGTATGCATTCTCATTCGTCACTGTTCATTCTCATTCATCACCGGTCTCATAGCCATGGGTTAGTTTGGTTTAAAAATTACTATGTACCACAAAGCCTTTTAGGTGATTTCGTAGCGCATGTAACCATCCTGAAGTGTTTTCGCAGCGCATTAATCCTTTTTGGCAGTGTCGCAGCGCAAAAGTTCATTAGGTGATTTCGCAGCGCGAAATTCCATTAGGTGATTTCGCGGCGCGATACGTTATTAGGTGATTTCGCAGCGCATAATTCAAAATTTACACTGACCGAGCTGCGAAATCGAAGATTCGTGCATTCCATAGCGAATCTTTCCCAACTTTCAAATCTGTCAAGTTAATCTATGGCTGCGTCATTCATTGTCAGTTTGTGCACTCCACATATCACGTCCAACCGCTTATCTCCATTATTACAACCACCAGGTATGTTGATACACACGGAATACAAGTTCCAAGGAAAGCAAGGTATGAACAGTTTTAATGATGATTGTAAGCCTTGCATGAGAAACAAATCTGCAAGATTTCAATTTGAAAAAGCATTGTCATCAAGCGAGGAAGCAATTCAGGCGAGGCAGCAATTCAAGCGAGGCAAAGTTTGGAGTTTGAGCAGTGCTAGCATTTCCAGCCTCCATTACACTCAATCTTCATGGAGGGATCGGTAGAAAGGAAAGACCATAGATCAGGAAAATGTATGAGAACGAGCCTGAAGGTTTAGACATAACCTTGAAGAATAGAGAAGTCGAGCATGCATTTAAACAAGCTGGATGTTGGAATTTTTGCAAGAAGCTTCAGGGAGGTCATGCACAAGTTACTAAGGAATTTGCACTGAATTTCACGGGACAAAACTCAAAGGTTGGCATGCTGGAATTGCAGGTCTCACCAGACATGATATCCACAGTTACAGAGATTCCAAGAGGGCAAGAAAATTGGTTCAAGAATTTCAAATTTGACATGAACCCATGCAAAGAATTTCTAAAGCAGGAGTTCATTAACTCAGATTTGAGCAAGTCTGTTCCTAGAAGTTATGTCAAAGAATCATATGCCCATTTGCTTACTTGTATACAGAAGTACCTGACCTATGAATGGAGATATAACAAAGTGTATTCATACCATTTTAAACTTTTGTTGCTTTTCACAGGGAAGACATCTATTGATCTACCTTTTTACTTATTCTGCAGCTTAAGTAAAATGTGTGACAAGGTACAACTGAGAAAAGAAGCTTGTGAGACTTCATTGTTCCACCATGGCTTGGTTAAGTTGATTGTTCTACATGAACTCCAGAGGGTAGGCAGAGACTGGGACACATTCATATTCATGTCTGGTTTCAAGAGCAAGACCGGTCTCAGCCCTCAAGATGCAAAAGAACCTTCAACAACAACCGGTCCTTAAGCAGAAACAAGAGCCAAGAGGCTTTCAAAGTTAAAGGCAAGGAAACAAGTGAGAGAATCTACTAGGCCACTGACTATTCAGGACACACCCCAGCAGTCCATTAAAGAGAAAACTCAAGTCAAAGAAACTACACATGAATCAAGCACAGGTGGAGGAGTTCAAAGAAGAAGGACTAGGAGCCAGGTGGCTAAAGAAAAAGGTAAGTCAGTGAGTATTGAAGAAAGCCCTGTTTCAAAGGGAGACTTAAATGATTTATTGCAAGCAATTGACATTGAAGAGTCCCCATTAGTTCAAGCTGATTTGATGCAGTCAGGAAAAGAGAAGGCCAAGAGGGTCAAGGCCTCAAAGAAACTCAAGTTTGATGATCAAGTTAATCAATTTGTTTTTAAACCTAAGAGACCCATAACAAGGAAGTTCAAACAAGTACAGGAGGTACCACCAAGAGCTGATGAAACAGGGGAGGTGACACTGCCTCATGAAAGAAAGGATAAAGGCAAAACAGTTGCCACTCAAGAAGAAGGTAGTGTGGAAGACTTGAAAAGGAGATTGGAATCTGCCAACTTTGAAATTGCTAGACTGAAGAAAACTGCTAGGAAATATGCAGTTAAGGAGGCTTATTTCAAGCAAATGCAAGCTCAGTGGGAGGACCAAACATTTCAAATTCCTGAGGTGGTTGATTTTAATGTCCAATTCCATAGCTGGACTACTCCTGCAATAAAAGAAGCCCAATTTATCAAAAAAATCAATACAAACCTCAGGTCTGGGATCAAAGTAATGAAGAAACAAATTGAAGACTTAAAGATACAGTTGTGCCAGCGAAAAGAATCTCCATAAAGAAATCTCACTTCAAGTAAGGATATGTTTCATAGTTTTGATGGTTTTGCTTGGTATAATCTTTTCAAACATTCCCATTCAGTTTTGGAAGGTCTTGGAACAGTTAAAAGAATGTTTAAATAGCAAAGTGCTCAAATAGCAAAGTTTTGGGTTGAAACTGTGATTTTTGAAACAACTCAGCAGTTTCGTAGCGCGCTACGAAACTGCTGAAGGTGATGACTAGAGCTCAGCAGTTTCATAGCGCGCTACGAAACTGCTGAAGCTAAACAATCTAATATCAATCAACCAGTTTTGAAACATAAGCGGGAATTTTGAAAGGGGAATATATACAAGGCATCATCTGAAGCTATCAACATTCAACCAGGTCAAGACAGGTGGAGAAAATATGGATTCGAATCCAACTTTAAATTTTTTGTCATAAAGTGAGCACATTTACCACAGTTCAAGATATGTCAAAACAGCTTGAAAGAGTTTTTGCCTTTACACATAAAAGAGGTGGACAACACATCAAGGACGTGGCCATCTGTTACATTTTGGATAATCAAAGATAAAGGACATGCTTCTTTGGATTCAAAAATTTTGAGGAAAACTAAAGACAGATGAGCAAGGGTAGTTTCCTATGTTTCAGGGCAATGGAGAAGATGTGACATTGAAGACCAGCATGAAGTTTTAACATTCATCACAGCCAAACTAAAAAGGGACCAGATGTCAAAGAACGAGAATGTTTGTAATCAAGGATATTTTTAGCATAATAAGGAGTTAGACTCCTACTTGATTTAAATCTCTAGAAAGTCTAGTTACAGTTTGTTATATTTAATAGGTAGTTAAAGGTTAAACAGGTGTCATTAGAGGTAGATTTCAAATTCCCCTAATGTTTAAGGAGGAATCTCAGTCAGGTCTATATATAGGAGAAAAGGAAATGTAATAGGGGTTGGAAGTTTATGTAAAAAAGCTTTGTTGTCAAGCTTATGTAAAGACTCTGTTTCTTTTGGTAATACAGTAAATGGGTTCTGCTGCTCAAGAATCATAGTGACTTCAATGTATGAATTCTTCTTGTTGTCTTTCATGTTGTATGCAGTATTATGAGTACTTGATTACTTAGAAATCACTTGCAGTGTTCTAATTTCCTTCATATGCTCAAATACTGTCCGTTTGTGTCTTTTGTACTTTATCTATATTGAAGTCTGAATGCCTTGATTTTATTGCAAAGCCAATTCACTGTTGATGCTAAATAATGGCATATGACTCCATGAGCCCAATGGATGCTTGTTAATTTAGATTTTACCAGCCTCATTCCTATTTGTTTTATAAAGAGTTAGCCATCTCAATTATAATCACAAACCTTAAATCCTTTGAGAGAGCCCTCTCAGGCTAAGGAGGCTAAGCCTTAGCTAACAGATTGGTCTGAAATAGTTATTTGAAGTCTTCCTGGTCTGCAGCCTTCCAGGGCTTGATTTTGAGATAACAGTTTCTCTACATGAAGAGAACTTCTCAGAGCTCACAGATTTTTTCAATGCATCTGCAGTATTCTTCAAAGTGTCCACCTTTACCAGCAACACCTTTTTGTCTTCTATCATGTCCCTCACAAAGTGATACTAAACATTAATGTGCTTTGTCTTTGAATGGTAAGTAGGGTTCTTTGCCAAGAAAACTGCACTTTGGCTGTCACATTCTATGCTTATAGCTCCCTGTACTAACCCCATACTTGAACACAATCTCTACAACCAAATTCATTCCTTTATTTCATGAGTGGCTACCATGTATTCTGCCTCTGTAGTTTATAGTGTCACTACAAATTGTTTCTTACTCATCCAACTAACTGCACCTCCAAACATGTTAAACACATACCCACTTGTAGATCTTCTCTGATCCAGATCTCTAGCCCAGTCTGCATCAACAAAGCCATGAATATAAAACACTCTGTCCAATCCTAGTCTTCTGTTGGGTCCCTATAATACTAGTAATTACCCCATTACTATTGTAGTTATACCCATTATTATATTGATGTACCCATGTAGTGCCCATATTGTTACTATTGTGCCACATAGAAGCCCACTATTGTTATTGTTGTGCCCTACAATATTATTATTATGTAGGCTTTGATTGTATTAGGAACACTTAGAATCCTATATATAGAAAGGAGGTATTTTCATTTGTATCATCCAAGAATTGTTCATTTATGTAATTTAAAGGAGGTTTCCCCCTCAAAGAGGCTGAATTCTAAGGCGTGGATCTCTCTTTTCTATCTTTTTGTGAGCTGGTTTCATAACATTTGGTATCAGAGCTTTGGATTCTAGGGTTTCGCTGCTCCAAACAGGTCATCGTGGCATTTTCGCTATAACTTTTTTTCTGTGATGTTTCAGAAGTCGCAAAAAAAACCCATTTGAGAAGAAATCACGCTGAACCTTGGATCCGAATTTCAGAGCTTTTTGAGCGATATCTTCGGAGATATGATCTGAGGAAGTTGGTCTTTTTGCAGACTCCTGAATTACACTCAAAACAGGTGACCTGGGGAAAATCGTCATAACTTTCTTTCTGAGCATCGGATTGAAATTTCGTAAAAAGGTACAGAAAGAGGACGGACTGTAGTTTTTTTTATATATTTTTTAGAGTCAAAGGTTGAAACAGTGACACGTGGCACTTCATACAAGTTCGCTCTACTGAAATAGTCTATAATCAGGTCACTGCGGGAGATTGTGCATAACTCTTTCTTGGAGAATCCAATTTGGATCAGACTAGTGGCATTGGAAAGAGGACACAGAAGGCTACTACAGGTCACAATTTCAGAACTGGATGATTCGAAATTACAGAGATACATCAAATTCAATATCAGGCTTCTAAAAAGTAAAAAAAAAGGTGTGTAGTTTTTTTAATTTTTGCATAAGCTTGGTTTGAAGGAATTCAAAGGGCATAGTAAAGCATTATTATCGGTAACTGATGCCCCGAGGAAAGAAAATGCAAACACCTAGTAAGGAACCTGAAAGCTCTAGCATGACTCATGAAGAAGAGGAAGAAATGCTACATGATATATCAAAATTACAAGAACAAGTGCAACAAATGTCACGCTCACAAAAGCTAACAGAAGCTAAGATAAGTGGCGTGGAATCTAAGATAAATGGCGTGGAATCTAAGATAAAGGGCATGGAAGCTAAGATGGAGGATTCGATGGAAGAATTGAAGAAGTTGCTACAAGAAAGGGTCACTAATGGTGAAAAGGTAGTAAAGGAAACTCATGATGAGAACAAAAGAAATGTTAATCATGATTCCATAGACTCTAATGTTGGATCGAAGACTCACCATGTTCCAAAAATCGATATGAGGAAGTTTGATGGCAAGGATCCCGCCACATGGATATTACAGATGGAGCAATTCTTCGATCTCAATAATGTGCAAAACACACAAAAGGTACGTATGGCAACTTTATATTTGGAACCAAATCAGTTTGTATGGTATCAATGGCTTTGTTCTCGTAAACAATTTATCACTTGGGCAATTTTTACGGAAGAATTGATAGCACATTATGAGGATACAAAAAGCAACACTTTTTTTAGCCAATTGATAAGTCTCAAACAAAAGGGTTCAATAATGGAGCACATTGAGGAGTTCCAAAAATTGAACATAAGGGTAAAAGATATTCCAGAGGAGCATAGGATTGATGTGTTCATAGGGTCTTTAAAGGATAATATCCAACATGATGTTCGCCTTTGGGAACCTGATTCATTAGAGAAGGCATTCAGGTTAGCAAGAAAAATGGAAAGCAAAATTATGGCAACTAGGAAGCATACCATTCACAACTATAAAGACGGAAGTGTTGTTGCCCATAGTCTTCCACAACCTACAAGGTTGACACCACAACAATTGGAAGAAAAAAGAGCAAAAGGGCTTTGTTACAATTGTGATAGCAAATACACAAAGGTCATAAGTGTGCTGAGAAGAAATTATTCTACATAGATTGTGAAGAGGAAGAAGAAAAGGAGCAAGAAAGGTCAAAAGAAGAGGATATATTCCAGGAACAAAGCCTAGATGAAGAACAAATAAATCCGACCATATCTTGTAATGCATTGGCGGGAATTACCACTCCTCAAACCATCAAGATAGAAGGACAAATCAAGAAGAAAAAGGTAATAGTGTTGATTGATTCAGGAAGCACCCACAATTTTATTCATTGTAGGGTAGCAAAAGAATTGAATTGCTTCCTATATCCAGCACCAGAGTGTCAAGTGATGATTGCAAATGGAGGAACAATAAATTGTTCTGGAAAGTGCCATAATATCAAGCTATCCATGGGAGAATATGTATTGACTAGCCCAATGCTTTCCATTCCAATGGGAGGTGCTGATGTTGTACTAGGAGTCCAATGGCTACAATCCTTGGGTACAATAGCTTTTAATTTTCAAGAACTTTTCATGAAATTTTCTGTGGAAGGAAAGGAAGTTGAATTAAGGGGTATTGCAGGGAAACCAGGAAAGATAATCAGCTCTAATGGCATGACAAAGCTTCTAAAAAAGGAGCAAAGAGGTGTAATTGCACAATTATGTTCGCTAGATGTTTCCACATTGGAATCATCTATTTCTCCAGATCTCCAAAAAGTCCTGGACAATCATTCCAAGGTATTTGAGACTCCCAAAGGTCTCCCACCTATGCGTGATCATGATCATGCTATTCATCTGATTCCAGGAAGTGTTCCTCCAAACATCAGGCCGTACAGATATCCCTATGTCCAAAAAAGTGAAATTGAACGTATGGTTGCAGAAATGCTAGAGGCTGGTATAATTCAACCGAGTCAAAGTTCTTTCTCAGCTCCAGTAGTATTGGTGCACAAGAAGGATGGATCATGGCGCATGTGTCCAGATTATAGGGAGCTCAACAAGCTCACTATTAAAGATAAGTTCCCCATTCCTGTCATTGATGAATTACTGGATGAATTGCATGGATCAATTTACTTCACCAAGTTGGATCTTCGTTCGGGATATCATCAAATCAGAATGAAGATTGAAGACATTCCGAAAACGGCATTTAGAACTCATGAGGGTCATTATGAATTTTTGGTCATGCCTTTTGGCCTTACCAATGCACCTTCAACATTTCAAGGTTTGATGAATTCAATTTTCAAACCATTCCTTAGAAAATTTGTGTTAGTATTTTTTGATGATATACTAATCTACAGCAAGTCTTGGAAGGATCATGTTGAACATGTTGACAGGGTGCTACAACTATTGGAGGAGAAACAATTATATGCAAAAAGATCCAAATGTTTCTTTGGAGTCCAGGAGGTGGAATATTTGGGTCATATTGTATCTCATGAAGGAGTTAAGGTAGACCCTAGCAAAATTAAAGCCATTAAGGAATGGAAAATCCCCACATCCATAAAGCATCTGCGAGGATTTCTTGGGTTGACAGGGTATTATCGCAAGTTTGTTAAGAATTATGGGAGAATAGCAGCACCTCTAACAACATTATTGAAGAAAGATTCATTTTCATGGACTCCGGAAGCAACAAAGGCCTTTGAACATCTTAAAGAGGCAATGTGCCAAGCACCGGTCTTAGCTACACCGGACTTCACAAAAACCTTTATTGTGGAATGTGATGCTTCAGGAAATGGAATTGGTGCTGTTCTAATGCAAGATGAAAGACCCATTGCTTTTGAAAGTCGTCCAATCAAGGGAAAGTTTTTAAGCAAAGCTATTTATGAGAAGGAAATGTTGGCAATACTCCATGCACTTAAGAAATGGCGACCCTACCTAATGGGAAGACACTTCAAGGTAAAAACGGATCATGATAGCCTTAAATACTTTTTAGAACAAAGATTATCCTCTGAAGAGCAACAAAAGTGGGTCACAAAGATGTTGGGTTATGACTTTGAAATCATCTACAAAAAAGGGAAGCAAAATGTGGTGGCAGATGCACTCTCAAGAAAGGATGAGGATGTGGAAGCATTGTTGTGTGCCATTTCTATTATCCAACCAGATTGGATAAACGAAGCAAGGGAGGAATGGAAGAATGACGAAGAAGTGTGGGCACTTATTCGAAAGCTACAACAAGATTCCAGTACTTCTGATACATTTAGCTGGAAAAATGATTCGTTATGGTACAAAGATCGCTTATACCTCTGTAAGAATTCCCAGCTAAAACAAAAGATTCTTATGGAATTGCACACTTCTCCCTTAGGAGGGCACTCAGGATTTTTAAAAACTTACCACAGGGTTAAGAAGGAATTTTTTTGGGATGGCCTTAAATCAGATATTCAAAAGTTTGTGGCGGAATGTTTGGTTTGCCAACAAAATAAAGTTGAAACAATTAAGACACCGGGTCTATTACAACCTTTATCCATTCCAAGCCAACGTTGGGAGGAGGTTTCAATGGATTTTATCACAGGTTTACCCAAGTCTGAGGGAAAGAGTGTCATCATGGTGGTAGTTGACAGACTTACCAAGTATGCACACTTTTGTGCATTATCACATCCATTTAAAGCCAGTACAGTTTCTACTGCATTTATGGAAACAATTCAAAAGCTACATGGAAACCCAAAGATTATTGTAAGTGACAGAGATCCCATTTTCACTGGAAATTTTTGGACAGAATTATTTTCTTGTCTTGGTACTCAGTTAGCTCATAGCTCATCTTATCATCCTCAATCTGATGGGCAAACTGAGATAGTAAACAAATGTTTGGAAGGATATCTTCGTTGCTTTGTATCTGATAAACAGACACAATGGGTCAAATGGTTGCCTCTGGCTGAATGGTGGTATAACACTTCCTTCCATACAGCAACAAAAATGACCCCATTTATGGCACTTTATGGGTATCAACCACCATCCATCACATCATATTTAAGAGAAAATTCTAAGGTTCAGGCAGTGGAACATCACATCGAACATCAACAACAAGTCCTCCAACTCTTAAAGGATAACCTCGTGTTGGCACAAAATAGAATGAAACAACAGGCAGATCAACATCGCAGTGAAAGAAGTTTTGATGTAGGTGATTGGGTATTCCTACGGCTACAACCATATAAGCAAATGTCCCTAAAGCAAGCTAAGAAGGATAATAAATTATCACCGAAGTATTATGGTTTGTACAAGGTGTTGCAAAAGATTGGTACTATGGCATACAAATTGGAGCTTCCTGCAGCTTCTCGATTGCACCCAGTTTTCCATGTTTCATGTTTAAAGAAGGTTATAGGCGACAAGCTCCCAGTTCAAACAATATTGCCAGAACTTGACGAGGAAGGAAAAATTATATTGGAACCGGAAGCAGTCACAGAAACAAGAACTCGACAGCTACGAAATCGATCAATTTCAGAGTATCTTATCAAGTGGAAGAACTTATCCGCTGAAGATTCCACATGGGAGGATGAGAATTTTATGCAGAAGTATCCAGAACTACTCAAGCGTTGAGGACAACACTTTTTTGAAGGAGAGGGGCATGTTGGGTCCCTATAATACTAGTGATTACCCCATTACTATTGTAGTTATACCCCTTATTATATTGATGTACCCATGTAGTGCCCATATTGTTACTATTGTGCCCCATAGAATCCCTCTATTGTTATTTTTGTGCTACAATATTATTATTATGTCGGCTTTGATTGTATTGGACCCTTAGACTCCTATATATAGAAAGGAGGTATTTTCATTTGTATCATCCAAGAATTGTTCATTTATGTAATGTAAAGGAGGTTGCCCCCTCGAAGAGGCTGAATTCTAAGGCGTGGATCTCTCTTTTCTATATTTTTGTGAGCTAGTTTCATAACATCTTCCTTGGTAGCACAAACCATAATCACTAGTGCCACGCAAATACCTGAAAACCTACTTCACTGTTGTCCAGTGCTCCTTCCCTGGTTTTGACATAAACCTGCTCAATACTCCCACTGCATGTGCAATGTCTGGTCTAGTACAGACCATTGCATACATCAGGCTACCGACTACACTCGCATATGGAACATGGGACATGTCCTCTTCCTCTTCTTGTGTCCTGGTACACTATTCGGTAGATAACTTTACACCTACATGAATAGGAACCTTCACCGGTTTACTATCTTGCATATTAAACCTCTGTAGTATTGTCTCGACACACTTCCTCTGGTTTAACCAGAGCTTCATCTTTGCCCGATCTCTTTTATTCCATGCCCAAAATATGTTTGTAGCACCAAGATCTTTCATGTCGAATTTGGAGGAAAATTGGATCTTCAAATCTTGGATAATTTCTTTGTCATTTCCAACCAGCAACATATCATCCACATACAAGACCAGATAAATAACATGGTCACCAATTAATTTAAAATACACACAGTGATCTACTTTTATTCTGGTGAAGCAAAGTGCCCATATAAATGTATCAAATTTCTGATACCACATCCTTGGTGACTGTTTTAACCCATACAGAGACTTCTTTAACTTGCATACCAGTTCTTTCTTACCCTTCACTGCAAAACCTTCAGGTTGCTTCATGTAGATCTCCTCTTCTAGATCCCCGTGAAGAAATGTTGTCTTCACACCCATCTGTTTTACCTCAAAATCAAAAGCAGCAGCAACAGATAAAGGTAATCTAATAGAAGCTACCTTGGCAATAGGAGAAAAAATATCGCCAAAATCAATTCCCGACACCTGGGAATAACCTTTTGCTACCAACCAAGCTTTGTATTTCTCCACCTTTCCTTCTGCATTTATCTTCTTCTTGAACACCCATTTGTTGCCAATGGGTTTCCTTCTAGCTGGTAACTCCACCAAATCAGAAGCCTCATTTTTGTGTAAAGATGCCATTTCATCAACCATGGCCTCTTTCCAGAGTTTTCCATCCTCTAAAACTACTGCTTCCTTCATAGTTTTTGGATCATCATCAGTAACAGATAAAGAAAAATTTGAACAAAAAGCAGATGTACTATACCTTTCTGGTTGCCTTCTTTCTCGAACTGATATTCTCACACCGGAAGTTTGTGACTCTTAATCTTTTGATTCCTCCTCTACTGTAGAGTCTGCTTCTTCCTCCTTAAGCTCAAACTTTATCTTCTCAGGTTCCTTTGATGGGACTTCATATTTAATAACATCTTTCACCTTTCTAAACACCACATCTCGGTTGTACACAACCTTCCTTGTTACTCAGTTCCAAAGCTTATAACCCTTTAAACCATCCTTATACCCAATAAAGATGCACTTTTTAGATTTACTATCCAACTTGGTTCTTTTCTCCTTTGGAACATGTACATATGCATCACATCCAAATACCCTCAGATGTGAAAGAGATGGTTTCTTACCAGCCCATACCTCTTGTGGAGTCTTATCCTCCAACACTAATGAAGGTGATCCATTGAACAGGTAGCATGATGTCTCCACCGCTTCTGCCCAAATTCCTATCCTAACCCAGCACCACTGAGCATGCTTCTTGCCCTTTCCATCAACGTCTTGTTCATTCTTTCTACAACTCCATTTTGCTCAGGTGTGTATGGAGTAGTATTATGTCGTGCTATACCACACTTCTTACTGAATTCTTCAAATTCCTTGCTGCAAAACTCCCCACCATTATCTGACCTCAACACCTTTACCTTCTTATTTGTCTGCTTTTCCACCACAGCCTTAAATTCTTTAAACCTGTCAAAGACTTTAGATTTCTTCTTAAGGAAATATATCCATGTATTCCTTGAGAAGTCATCTATAAATGATACATAGTACATAGACTTACCCAGTGATGGAACCTTCAAAGGTCCAAACACATCACTGTGCACAAGCTCTAATATTTGTTTTGCCCAATTACCACCAGAGGGGAAACTCACCCGATTCTACTGCCCATATACACAATTTTCACAGAAATCAAAATCCAGAGAGTTATTACTCAAACCTTCTACCATACCTTTACCATGAAGTATTCGAAGGCCCTTCTCTCCAATATGTCCAAGCCTTTCATGCCACGGCATGGTCTTCTCTGTAGAGACCACTAGATTTTCTGCTCCACTTTCAGGTTCCACAGAACTGTTGCACCCATCAACAACAGTGCTACCTTGCAGATTGTACAAAGTTCCAATCCGAACTCCCCACATCAATACCAGTGTTCCCCAAACCATCTTTCAGGTATCTGTCTTGAACATTGTTTTTACACCTGCATCACCCAGCTTGCTTACAGAAATCAGATTTCTGGCCAATACAGGAATATGTAGAACACCCGGAAGTGTTCTAACCCTTCTGCCTTGCAACTTCAACTTTACTTTTCCGCAACCAATGATTCTAGCCTTCCTATCATCCCCTAAGAAGACATCAGCACCATCTTATTTCTCATACTCGCAGAACCACTCTCTATGCGGAGTGAAGTGAAACGATGCACCTGAGTCAATCAACCATGCTTCATGATCTACATGTGTACTTGAAGAACCCAAGTACACATCCACACCTTCATCTGAGGTGGTTTTTCCCTCTGTAGAAAGAGCATCATCGGATCCCTTTCCTTTGTCAGGAGCTTTATATTTATAGTCCCTTTTGTAGTGCCCTTCCTTTCTGCATTTCTAGAAAACCACCTTTACAGGTTTTCCTGGAGATTTAGATCTCCCTCTAGATTTAGATCTCCCACTCAATGACTTTTTTTTTTTTTGTTCTGGAACCATCCTGGTACAGACAAGGCATCACCATTCTGTCTCTCCATATTTTTCATCTCATCTCCTCCATCAGCAAGGATGAGACTATTTCATCAAACTGCAAGGCAGTTGCATTACTACCTATTGCAATAACCAGAATATCCCATGAATCTGGTAGAGAACGCAAAAAATTGATGCACTTATCTTCATCTGAAATTTTAATATCAATAGATAATAACTGACTTACCACAGTATTAAATGCGTTCAGATGTTCTGTCACCGAGTCTCCATCTTTCATCCTCAGGTTATACAGCTTTTTCTGTAGGAACAGTTTATTCACCAGAGACTTAGATTGGTACAAAGTCCCTAACTTGTCCCACAAATCCTTCACCGTAGCTTCCCCTGATACATTCAGAAATACTGAATCTGAGACACACAATCGTATTGTGCTCTTAGCCTTCTGATCCAACTTCTTCCATTCTTCATCGGACACTCTCGTTGGTTTAGTACCCAGATCTACCACAATACACTGATCTTTATCCATCAACAGATCCTCCATCTTGAGTTTCCACAACTCAAAAATTTGACCATAAATTTCTTGATCTCTATCTTTCCACTGCTTTCCATCTTCTTTCACCATCAGAATTGATCGCGCAAATCTCCCACTGAACAGGGTCTACCACAGGCCCGAGCGAAACCCTCAGCAATAAAGTTGTCCCCTTGAAGCCAAAATAACTCTGATACCAAATGTAGGTTTTAACCCCGTACAGAAATTACCTGCATACGAATTCTGAAACACATAAAATAAACAATGCGAGAGCATAACACATATACACAGAGATTTTTCCCTAGATCCCAAAACTGGGACTACCAGATTGATTTTTCATTATTTTCCTTTAAATTTTATAATACATATTTATGCATGTCGAAGCTTCCAATACCATGGACCGAAAACCATCGCGTCCAAAACCATTTGCGAAAACCATGCACAAAATCATAGGTAGGTCTGCCCAACCTAATACAGGGTCCAAAAAAAATTCCCCAAGCGCTGCCCCGAACCCCGTAGAGGGGGGCTAACTGCCCCCCCCCCCCCCCTTCAAACCCCCCGGTTAACTAGGTGGGCTAGTCGTGGAAAGATTATAACACTACCATGTCTCCAAAGACTCTAGAAAGAAGCTTGAGCCAACATCTGAGTTGGGGGTATTTGTGGGTTATACAGAAACTCCTCACAACTACCGTGTGTAATTACCATCCCTCATAATGATAGTTGTGCAAAGGGATGTAAATTTTGATGAGGAGGAGGCAATGATATGTTCTCTTGAGAGGGAGATTTAATTGCAACTAGATCAAGATCTTTTAGCTCCAAAGGAGTAACCTCAGGAAGTTAAGGAGAAGCCACAAATTGAGGAACAAAGAGAGGAGACAACCACTCAAGCAGAAACATCCAGAGAAGGAATAAAGTGAACCAGAGAAGGTGAGAGGTTATTCCATGATGTTAGAGAGACTATGGGAACACCCACTTCTCAGTGCAGGTAGAGAAGGTCACTAGAACAGTACACTAGCTATATGGCTCCAATGGTTGAGCTACTAGAGACTGAGTCATCCTCTTTTGAGGAAGAAATAGAGAAACATGTATGGGTTGATGCAATGGTAGAGGAATATGATTCCATTGTAAAATACAATGTTTGGGAAGTGGTCCCAAGACCAGCAGATAAATTAGTGGTGGGTTTGAGATGGCTCTTCAAGGTAAATCATGCGAGAGACAAAAGCATAAATAAGTATAAGGCCAAATTTGTGTCCAAGGGATTCTCTCAAGTTGAAAGAATTTACTATGAGGAAACGTTTGCACCTGTTGTATGGTATTCATCCATTAGATCTATACTTCCTTTGTCAACATGGAGCGAGTGGAAGATTCACTAGATGGATGTAAAGACAACATTCCTTAATGGATTTATTGAGGAGGAGGTGTACATTGAGCAACCAAAAGGTTTTGAGACCTTTGTTCGAGAATCTCATGTGTGCAGACTTAAGCAAGCATTGTATGGCCTCAAGCAAGCACCCCGTGCTTGGTACACCAAGATCAAAAGTTATCTCATCGGCTTGGGATTTACCAAAAATGAAGCAGATGCAAACCTTTATCATATTTTAGTATAAGGTAAATTGGTGATTATTGTCTTACATGTTGATGATTTTATTTAAACGGGTGATGATAAGTTGATCAGATATTGCAAGGAGGACCTTGCAAGAGAATTTGAAATGAAGGACATGGGATTCATGCACTACTTCCTCGATTTGGAAGTATAGAAAGGAGATGGGGAATTGTTTGTCTCTCAAGGAAAGTATGCAAATGAGATACTGAAGAAGTTTCACATGGAGAGTGGAAAACCCATGGAGACTCGTCTAGCAACTAGTTGGAGGAAAGAGGATGTTACTTAAAGTGAAGTAGAGAAGGCTACCATCTATCGGCAGCTTATGGGTTCACTAAAATATTTGGTGAGCATGCAATTAGATATGTTCTATGCATTCAACATGCTTAGTCAAGCTATGGCTATGCCAACCAATTTTTTTTGGATGGAAGCTAAGCATGTTTTAAGGTACCTCGGAGGCACCACTCGGTTTAGACTATGGTACAGACAGACAAAGGGAGTGAAGTTGTGTGGATTCACAGATGCAGATTGGGTGAGGATTCCATTAGAAAGGAATAGTACATCAGGAGGAATTTTTAGTGTTTAGTTCATAGTGGTTTCTTAGTACAGAGGAAGCAAAGATCAGTGGCACTCAACACAACAGAAGCAAAATACATGGCTACAAGTCAGGCAGCATGTGAGGCAATCTGGATGAGAAATATTATTGTGGGACTCTTTGGTCAGATGACGGATCCTACTATGATATAATGTGATAATTATAGTTGCATCACACTCTCTGAAAGTCCAGTATTTCACGATCGATCCAAGCATATAGATATATGGTATCACCATCTGCGGGAATATGTGCAAAGGTTGATCATGTTGCTAGATTACATTCCAACAGAGGAAAAAGATGCATATGTTTTGAAAAAGATTTTTCAAAGGGATAATTTGAGTTCCATAGCAAGATCGGGGTATCTGATCATCCCTTCCTTGCTGAGAGGGAGTATTGAAAATGCAGCAAGAAAAATCTCAGTTTGATTTTCCCCTGTCAAGCTAGAGAAAATTTGAATTTCCATTTCAACAAACAATTTCGATGAGTTAACTTGAGTGACATGGCTTGTGTCACCTAGTTAGATTAGATAATTCGAGTTGGAAGAGTTAAGTTCAGTTAAGCATGAGTGATTTCCAAATTGTAGCAATCTAATTCAGTTAAATTGAGTTACTATCAGTTAAACTACTTCTAATTGTTATAGGAACTAGTGGAAGGTCAAGTTGTGTGGTGTGACTTCAGTCACACTCAGTGATTAACCAGTTAACTAATCAATCAACCCAAAATATTTGTTGCATGTAGAGAGTTTGATTTACCTAGTGGAGATGGAGGTTCCAAGGGATTGTACTATCATTTGTAGACTATTCCCATGTGTACATGTGGTGCATGAAATCAGAGATCAGCCTAAAGGAATTGGACAATCTAATTGAGGGAATTTCCTAATTAATAGGGGCCTAATCCTCAAGGAAAAACGCAAGGAAATAAGAGCTTGGAGGGCTTGAGAATTTGCTAAGTGTTGGCTAGAGTCATTCAGTCAGGTAGAGGGATAAACTATACACTTGCAGGTTGTGCTCAAGCTTGAGAAAGCAAATGTATTCATCCATATTCTTTGAGTAATGCAATATAGATAAGAAGGGGTTTTGAGAAGTTGATTTCCCCTAGATAAATATTTGTATATGTGTGTTAATTCTTGATGCGTGTTTATGAAATATGCTCTCGATCATGAATTGAATTCTGCTGAGAAATAGAATAGATTTGAGTCTTATGGTTTAGTAAATTTCATGAGAAGTTTCATATATGCCCATTAATTTATACAATATTAGGTCCTCGGTAAATATTACACTGCACTGGCTATAACAACATCTTGTGGTAGGATCCAATGGTCCTTCAAACAAATCTGATAGAAACTTTCTTAACCAAACATATTATCTTCCAACTTTACATGTTACGATGTTTTATGCTTGAACACTACTTAATGCAATTGAATCTTGCTTCATGCTCATCCATGAGATCATATAGGATCCCAAAATATAACATCCACCAATAGTGCTTCTTCCATCTGTCTCATTGCCACCCAAATCAGAGTTTGTATATCCTACTAGCTAAATTTGCTTACTTGCATATCTTATGTAATGATGTATTGTTTCAGGAAGATAACTCAAAATATGTTTAGTTTTTATCCAAATATCATGTCTTAGCTCCATCTAAAATTTTCTAGAACATTTATTGTAAAGCATATATTGGGTTGAGTGTTCACGAGGTACATCAAGAAACAATTAATTTTTTGTAACATGTAGAATCAATAGGACATGATTTGGAACTTCTTAACTTCTTCAAAGTGGTGATCATCGGGGTCTTCATTGGTTTGTTGTCCATCATACCACATTTTTGTAATATCTTGATCACATACTTTCCTTGACCAAGGTATATTTCACCTACTTTATGCCATACCTCCAATCCCAAGTAGTAATGCATAAGCCCAATATCCTTCATCTCAAATTCAATTGTCAATTGTTTCGTGCATTCTTGAATACAATGTTTTATACTTGTAACAAGTAATTCATCCACATATAATAGTATGATCACATGTTCATTCTTAACTACTTTAATTTAAAGGTTTAGATCTGTAGAAGTCTTGATAAAATCAATTCTTAGAATATATGCATCCATTCTTAGATACTAAGCTCTAGGGGTTTGCTTCAAACCATATAGAGCATTCTTTAATATGTAAGCATGTGATTCCCTATTGTTGATTTCGAACCCCTAGGGATATTCAATATATACTTCCTCATTCATCGTTCCATTCAAAAAAGTTGTGTTAACATCCATCTGGTGAAAGTTCGATCCCATAGTGGAAACCAAAGAGATTAATGATCTTATAGTTATATATATAGTTGTAGGAGAAAAGGTTTCTTCATAATTGACTCTTTCCACTTGGGAGAAGCCTCTAGCTACAAACCTTACTTTGAATTTGTTAATGCTCTCATCAACTACATGTTTAATTTTGTAAATCCATTTAGAAGTGACAATGGATCTGTCATTCAGTCTAGGAACAATTTCCCAGATGTCATTCTTCATTATAGATAGATAGTCTTCCTGCATAGCTTTTCTCGATGATTGATGTCTTGTTTCTTCTTCATAAGTAGATGGTTATTCTTCAATGAGCTTAGTTATTTAAGTTCCATATCTAGAATATATTTTTAGATTCTAGATTTCTTTGAAAGTTCCTCTTTTTGTTGTGTGTCCTTGAGCTTCCTAAAGTGTTGCTCTTAACCAAGTTGTCCTTTTACAAGTTTTTGGAATGATGACTTGTAGCAAGGGTTTAGTTTGTCCTTAAACATCTTCATGATTTGAGTTAGGATATTGATTATCGTCATGTTCTATGATTTCTTCAAATATTGGTACTTCTTCTTCATCGAAATTGATAGGAATGTCCTTGGATTTATTATATGCAATAATTTCATCAAATATAACATCTCTACTCACTTCAATTATTCACTCTTCTTTAATGTAGACCTTATAGGTTTTGGATGATAACTGTAACCTAAATGATACTTTTCATTCCTATAGAGTCCAACTTCATCCTTTTGTCTTTTGGAATCTGAATATATACGGGGCATCAAAATATTTGAAGATGGCCAACAGTGGGCTTCTTTCATGAGAATGCTTCTTCTAGATTTTTTTCATCAAGAATTTTGTGAGGGATTCGATTTTGAATACATACTATTGTCACTGTCACTTCTCCCCATAATAACTTTGGTACGTCTTGATCATGAAGCATGTCTTTGATACATTCTTTAAACGATTGGTTCTTCCTTTCAGCTACACCATTTTTTTTAGTATTGTAGGGAACTATTAGCTCCATCTTAATTCCTGCTTCCTTACAAAATGCCACAAGATGTTTAGAGGTGTATTCTCCCCCATTATCGAATATCATAATCTATATCTTTCTTTCTGTCAGATTTTCCACTTCTGCCTTGAACTCTTGAAATTTATCAAACACTTCATCCTTAGATTTGAGTAGATATATCCATGTTTTCCTAGAGTGATCATCTATGAAAGTAACATAGTATTGATGACCTCCAAGAGATTTTTTTGTCATGGGTCCAAAAGCATTGGAATGAATAAGGTCCAAAATTTTATTAGATCTCGTGTCACTACTTGCAAATTCTTTCTTTATATTCTTGCAAATAGTGCATCCCTTACAGACTCCTTTGTGCTCTTCTTTAAGTTCATGGATGTCATTAACCATATGTTTCAAATATGGAAATATATTATAGTGAATATGACAAAACCTTCTATGCCAAATCTCACAAGGACTTATCTCTAAGTGTACTAGAGCTTGATGAAGAGGAGTAAGAAGTCTATGTAACCTCCCCTCACAAATCCCAATAGTCTTAGCATTTTCAATACTATATCCCTTACCCCATACAATTACTTTGGCATCGATAAAAGAAACCTTATCACCTCTATCTTCGAAACAAAAAATAGAAAGCGAGTTTTTATTCAAACCTGGAACAAAGAGTATATTGTTGAGATGAATTTTTCCTCCATTTTCAGCTCCAACGAATTAGATCCACTTCCCTTAACAGAGTAACTCTTCTTGTCTCTGAGTTCAACTGAATGGGAAGAAATACCTTTTGATATAGTTTGAATTTGTCCACATTCCCAAATCATATGTCGAGAGCCTCCACTATCAATTACCTAAATATTATCATCTTCAAAGGTACCTATGAGAGTAGAAAAGAAACTTCCATCCATGATCATTTTTTATAGCTTGGAGATGTACTTCATGATGCAACTTTTGATGGAGACAAAGAGACTCCTAAGATTCTTGAGACCTTTAATCATATAGCTTGCCATTAAAGAGGGAGAGAGAAAATAGATGATTGCCTCAAGATTTTCTTCTAATAAGATAGCCAATAATGATTTGATCTTCAACCTTCCTTCCTTCACGTTAGCTCTGAAACCATGTTAAGAAATCAAGGGTAATCAAAATTAGGGTTTAATTCCTCTAAATTGATCATTACTTGTGAGATTTGTTGGTGTTTTATTATTTTGATATATATTCTTCAACAAGCAATTATAAAAATCACAAAGTACATGAATATCACAAGAAGAAAAAAAGGAACACAGGATATAGGCTTTAAGCAAGCGAAAAAACCCCTCCAAGGGAAAAATCGTGAGAAATGCTTATCTTCTTATAGAATCAGTTCAAAGTGAGACATTCAATACCAAAAGCAATATCAAGACCTCATCAAGCACCAATTCATCCCTTCAAAGAATACTTCCTCAAACGAGTCAAAGTGCACAAGGTCAACAGCTTCAAAACGAGCCCATCTTGAGAATTCTAGCCCCGCTTCACAGATTTTAGACCCTACATCTTCATAGAAATTTTGGCATTGCAATTTTAGAGAAAGTTGTCCCTACAGCTTGTATAGATGCCCTAGAAATTTGCATGTGTAAATAAAAGAAGACAAAAATAGAAAGATTTTCTTCTTACTTGCCCTTGCTCTTCTTCTCTTTCTTGACCTTCACACTTGTTTCTACTTCTCTTTCTTGGAGATCAAGCTTTTGAGTGTTTTAGTCAAAATGAGGTGGAATTCTCTCCTTTATATATCCTTACATATGGTCAAATTAGGCCTCCTTTATCCTGACTTCTCTTTGGTATGGTAAACTTGGTCTTGGGGTCAAATAGAGTCTTCTAAACTCAAAAATAATATTTTCTTTAGATTACAAAATGCCCGAAAGAGACTTTGACTCATGAAAAATCTATTATTGAATCAAGAAACCCTGGAAGCATGAATAAAATGCTTATATAGAGTAGTAATAATAATAATAATAATAATAATGAATTTTCTTTTTCTCTTTTCTTTTCTTTTTCATAAAATTTACATTGATACAAGTACAAATATAATTATGAAGACCAATCCTAGTTACATTTTCTAACATTTACACCCTTTTGTAGTGTGCTACAATTATAACAACCCTAACCTCCAATTGGTTGGTTACAAAATTAATTTCAATTAAAAAAAATAGAAGATTCCTTGGATAATTAGTACAATATCACATACTTAGTTTGTGTGGTGCATGTGCACAATTTATCAATGCAAAGGGAATCCTCGCTTCACACAACATCTCTTGCATGCAACTCATTTATCCTACCACAACACTACACATTTCTTCAAAATTTGACTTGGCCCTATCCTTATGCATTTATGCAACACTTACACATTTCTTCAAAAACTTTCCTTGGCCTTGTCATGGTGCCAACACTTGTTTAATATTATATAGATTTGGTTTGATCTAAGTAGGTAGTTGAGGAAATCTAGGATGTCAGGAATATTTTTTTAAACTCTAGGGTTATTATTGAACAACCACTAGCCTTGTTGGGGTTTCTAGTAAGTAAAGAAAGTTTGTTGCTAATTTTGGAAGTTTAGGTGTTGACACTATTGTCAAGGTGGAAACGGATTTGGCCAAGACTTAGGATACCAATTTGTAACTTTATTTATTTGACTATTCCAATTAAAATTGAAATATTAGGGATGTTCAAGGGATACCTTGTATCATTAATCATGATGGTCCTTTCTTTCTCTAGTTGATGAAGAAACCTTAATACATATTCATCTCCCTTATATAAGGCCTTCACACTGGGAAGTTGTGAATATCATTTGATTTCATTAATGTCTACAAATTTCTGCATTTTTTAATGATAATTCATGGTGATTATATTTTCTTATGAACCTTATATAAATTGCAAAAGCATTGTCAACTTCCTCTTTCTAATTTTTGACTTGAAGAGTATCAAACTATACTACTAACAAATGCAAAATATTTGTATTCATATCCTCTAATTGATTACTAATTTTTTCCTTTCTTGATCTAGTTCTAGCTTTGGAGGCTTATGAAGTAGTTCCTCTTATGCTTTTGTTCTTCCTAATAGCAACTCCTGAGTAATTCTTATAAACATTTTGTTTCTCATCATAGGTGCATTTTGGGATATTTCCATATGAAATCAAGTTTATGGATTCCACAGTCATCTCTTACTCCCCTCAAGCGTGCTACTTAAGATAATCTATTGTGCAATTGATAGATCTATTGTAACTAAAATTAAATCTATCAACGTAGTTCTCTAAAGGACTTGTCTTTTCCCTAAGTAATTTGGAATATTTAATTTATAGAATCACATGATTTGTAATATTTGTAAGTTGTTTTTATTTTTTAAGAGGTGCTTCCTTATTTCCCATGTATGAATATTATGTCCATCAACGCCAGTGAACCTCAAAGTGTTGCTTCCTTCAAAGTGGAGAGGAACATATCCATATTTTCGTAATCATTTTGTAATCACATGTTTGTAGAGGGTTTCAAACCCAAAAAGAAAATTGTATGGATCTTCAATGGCCATTCCATGGAAGTGAGGAAGATCAATTAGATTGATATTCTTCATTCTCACTTGTTCACTTGTTTCTAGGATAGGAAACTCTAATATTATTTTTATTTTCTTCAACTCTTTCCTGAACATTCCCTTCTCTTTTTTTATCCATGGTGACTAGGGAATGCAATCCAAAATATGAGGATGAAGAAGAGAATATTGTATGGATATTCAATGGCCGTTCCATGGAAGTGAGGAAGATCAGTTAGATTTATATTCTTCATTATCACTAATTCATTTGTTTTGATCTATATGTGAAACTTGAAGATTTCTTAACAATTTACAAGTGTAATGATCAAAGTTTTTTTTTAACATTTATGTCAATTTCCTTAACAAATTAATATGTTTTAACTCAATTTTGCAAAAAATAAAGAAGCCATCAGTACCATAATAGAAAACACAAAACAACAAATGATAAAGGAGTTCATCCCTCTCTTAGGCTACATCTCCTGGTCTAGCTTCCAATGTTGGGCATCTTCCATTATGCTCAAAAACATGTGTTTACATCAAGTTAGAGTGCTCAAAATTCTGAAATAATGGATCCAATGGCTCTAGAATAGTCAAAAACCCCTGTTTTGGTTCTTTCTGCACCTCATTTGGTCAAAAAATAAGAAAGTTATGTCTCTTTCTCTCTTTTCCAAAGTTCTACAACTAACCATCCAATAATTCATCCAAAACCTGGCTTGTGTGCCCCGAACACGAAAACAGGGCTCCAAACTTGGCACAATTCCCGGTTGGTGGGTGAAATTGTAGGATAGTTAACGGCGTCATTAAGCCCCCAATCCTAAAAAATATGGCCACATAGTGGCCATGTGACCGAGTTGGGGGTTGACTTTTGGGGTTGTTGTCTAGCCCCAGTCTGGTGCACGCCCTTGGTCACTTTGTGCCCGCATGTGACCTGGGGCTAGCCCCCTCTGGCTAACACCTTATGCATCTTGTTCTAGTCATATTACAAGTCATGTGACATGGGGGTTGGCTATTGTGACTCCTTAGACTCCTATATATAGAAAGGAGGTTTTGTCATTTGAATCATCCAAGAATTGCTCATTTATGTAATGTAAAGGAGGTTTCCCCCTCGAAGAGGCTGAATTATAAGGTGTTGATCTATCTTTTCTATCTTTTCTTGAGCTGGTTTCATAACACTTTGAGCTAGTCAAGAAGGTCATTAATCTATGGATACATTTTCCTGATAGTTATTTTATTTAGTTCCTGATAATTAATGCAGAGCCTCAAGGTCCCATCCTTCTTTTGTACAAGTACAATCGAGCTCCCAAAAGGTGAGGAATTTGGTCAGATGTGCCCTTTTTACAATAACTCCAGGATCTACCGCTTTATTTCTTCATTTTCCATAATAGGGTAGCGGTATATCATCCCATTGGGTAGAGTTGGTTCAAGAGTTAGATTTATCGAATGCTTGACCTAACAGTGTAAAGGTACACCTTGTTGAAATATGTAACTAGGTTTGGTCTTCATAATGACATATGTAATCATGATTTTATGTATTTGATGTAAAGAGAAAAATAAAAATATTATTTTTATTTATTGAGGCATGGGTTTCATGCTCAAGTCTATTTTATTTATAGGTCAAGCACCCATTGAGTGCTTATAAGGCTTTTCTTTGAGTCTACAAGTAAATTGAGTCATTGTCATGTATGGAAGACCCTCTTGGGCATGTTACATATTGTAAAAGAAAATTTATGTAAAGTCAAAAGTGTAAAATAGACCCTCTAAGACCTTCTCATTATGCAAATAACAATTCGACCTAAGGAGAGGACAAGTCAGCCTCATTGAATAATTATTTGACCTCTAAGGAAGACTTTATAAAAGAATCATTGACCTCACCAAAAGATAATTCATTCAAGAATCAAAAATTTTGATCAAGCTATAAGAAGAATCCTAATACTTAGTGAAGGAAAGGAGAGATAAATGAAGGAAGAGAGAAGAAATTTAGGGGTTGTTTTGGGCCTCAATCATCTCACACATGCAAGAAAATTAGAGCTCTTACTATAGTAGAAAGACCGAAAATTACAGTCACTCTAGAAGACTGAATTTGGGTGAAAAAGGGATCATATTGCAAGCCGAATTATTGAAGAAGAAATGAGGACTATTTCTCCAAATTATCATTCACATTTGTGACCTAGGGTTTCTGCAGCAAGGACGATTTGCAGTCAAGAATTTTCAGGTTCAAAAAAGAGTTCGAAGGAGAATTTGCAACTACTAGAAAGCGAGTTTGACTGAAGTTGACTTTGTGAAAGAGAAGTTCATCAAGGATAGGCATTGACTTGGTCTTCGAGGGGCCTTGGTCAAGGTTCATAGGTCTTAGAATTCCTGAACTAAAGTTCTATAAGAAGAGAAGAATTATTGTGGGTTTTCCTCTCAACAGGAGAGATTTTGACCCTCGTTGATCGCTTATATATTATGTTATTTTGTCTCATTATTCTTTATTGTTTTAGTAGTTTTTTTATGACAATAACACTAAATATAATCAAGGGAAAGAGTAATTTAATAAAGTTAAGTAATATACCTCACAAATGGTTATCAGAGTAAGAGAAATCACCTAATTTGTTGCCCCTATATTTCTCAACACCCTTGTGGGCAAGGAGAAGATGTTCCTATATTATTCCATGACCTTATCCATCTTCTTTAATTGTGCATTGGAACCTTTCATGGGAGGATGGATGTGGCCACTATCTTCCAATTACTTTGATAAAAAATCAAAAAGAAAACAAATTTCCCAGTCTCAAAGATGATCTCACTACATTTATTAGCAGAGATCAAATAGATGGTGGTAGGCGGGCTTGCCTCTAGTATTTTGTATAGCTTACTACCCAAATTAATAATAATAGTGTCATACCTTGAATCATACACATCATGACTCTTCCACAAGTATGGTTGGCCTAATAATACATCACAAAATTCAAGAGAAGAAATGTCACAAATTACCTCATCCATGAAGGGTTTGATGTTGTATGGAAGATGACACTACTGAATGACGCAAAGATCTCATCCTTGGTGGAGCCACCTGATGGTGTATGGTTTTCGGTGTGGTGTGGTCAGTAGGCCCAGCCGCTTAGCAACCTCTATTGAGATGAGGTTCTTTTGGATCATGTTGTTGAAAATGAACTATAGTGGAGACCCCTTCACCCACATCTATGAGTGGAAGATATGCTCCCCTTCCTCTAGATGTTCAGGTGCAATCTTCCGGATCTTGGTGGTGGAAACGATGGCGCTAAGATCCACTTCAATAATTTTCTTCCCTTTGTCATCCCCCTTGTTAGGTTCTAACTTAGAGTCAGAACATGCATCTGACTTTGAAGCCTTTAGTTTTGCCACCAGTGACTGCTTGGCTCGACACTCGCTTATGTTGTGAGTGGGGCTCTTATGGAGTTCACACCACTTTCTTGTGTCCTTCTTTGTCTTCTTGGTGTTTTTCTTTACTTTCGAATTCAGAGAGTTGTCATGTGTCACCCCGCCTTGGCTTTCTCCTTTGTTCAGCAGTTTGGGGGTACCTTTCCCTTGCTTCGGATTTGAAAATCCAAAGTCTCACTTCTTTTGTTTAAATTTTTGCTCAATCTTGACAGCATATCGGTAGGTGGCGCCAAGTGAGGATATGTCTAAGAACTCCATCTCATCCTGGATGTATTTGTGTAGACAGTCGCAGTACTTTAGTACTAAATGTTGCTCAAAATCCTTAATTCCCAGCTTCGTTCGAAGGGTATGAAAAATATTTGTGAACTTCGACACGTCTTGGTCCCTTCCTTGCCACAGTGTGGTCCACCTTATGTACTTATCTTCGTAGCTCCCGATATCGTAATAATGTTCCTTAATGGCATCTTAGAAAGAATCCCAAGTGGGTGCAGCTGAAAATAGTGAGGTTTCCCTCTCGATCCTCTACTCACAATAGGTTTCCCACTAGTCCTTAATGTGGGCGGTTACTTTTAGGAGTGCAAAAGTAATATTTTCCATATTAGAAAAATCATGAACCAGAAAATATCCTTCCAACATATTTAACCATTTATCTATGGCATCTGCATCTATCTAGCCTCTAAATAAGGGAATGTCAAATTTGACTTGTACCTTAAAAGGAATGGCACCTTTAGGGTGGTTGTTGGATGAAGATGCCTCGCTTGTGGGCATCTTCCAAAGGATCAGGGCAAAGTTTTCCATCATTGCGTTCCTTTGTCACTCGAGGGATTCTTCAAATAATATTTTGAAAAGATCTCTTGCTTCCTCATATTTATTTTCTTCCACCATGGGAGGTTGTCGGGGTCAGCGAGGCTAGTCTTAAGGTTCAACCAATTTGAGCACTAACTCCTTATAACCCGACTTTGTTGGGGACATGCACGGAAAAATAGAGAAAGAGCAAACCACTCTGATACCACTGATCTAGATTTATATAAGAACAAAATGAAATACAAATTTAAACAAAAACATGGAGCTACAGTGAAAACTGAGCTTCAATTCATTGATAAGAAAATACTAAAATTGTTTACGTGTAGAATGGAAATAAACTTGCATGGGAAATGGTAGCTTATCTCTGAGAAGAGATGTGGTGGTTACATGCCTCTGAACTGTGTTACAATGAAGCTTGCAAGCTTTTTTATTATTGAGAAAGAAGTAAAAACCACAAACATCCAAAAATCTAACCCTAGGAGATGAAGCGCCAAAAGTTTGTGGGCCCTGTTGGGGTTAGTTGGTACACCAACTTCCCAGGGTCGTAAATTTGGCATACGATCTTTGTTTGATGTGTACAATACCTCATTAGAAAGATCTATCCAAGGACTGCAACTTTTGACTGTAATCCCTTGCAATAGTTTATAAATTTGCTTATTTCACAAACAAAATGCCGTTTAGTGCCTCAAAACAACTCCAAAAGTTCAGGACCCAAGAAACTACCAAAAATGGTAAATTGTACTACAATTAAGGAATCTAAAAGAAACAGAGCTAGGGTTCCAAGTGGAATATGTGGGTGGCCACCAATATCCACTTAGATCATTATGATTCATGTTGTAGGTCATCAAGGCATTAATAACATGGCACTTCCACGAAGAATGAAAAGTTATCTCGACACAATTCAAAAGACTCCCCTACTATGAGCACCTAGAAATTGTTCATTTGTTTGATCCAATGCACATCGGGAAGAATGTAGCATACAACTTATGGCAAATCTTAGATGGAAGGAGAGATAAAGACAAAATTGTTAATATTTGTAATGACATTAAGGATGCCAACCATGAATTGAAAAGTGCGTCTCATTCAAATAGCAATGGAGACGGCCAAAATATAAGCACCCTTCCATGGTTATTTACAGAGAATCAAAGCAAGGATGTTAAAGAGGTTATTCAAAAAAAAAAATCCCACTAGACTTTCTTCAAACATAAATAATATCCTAACAAAGAAAGGTGAATTAGGTGGGGTAAAAACTCATTATTGAAATACGTTCATTAAGGTAATTATTTTGGTGCATATATTTATACATTGGTGAAACATCTTATTAATTAGTGTTTTTTTCTACTAATTTGGGAAAAAATAATGATTGATCATTATTTTTGTTACAGTATGTTCTACCTCTATCTCTCCCAAAAAACTTGGACAACAATGTCAAACAATTTATATATGATCTTGGTAAATACATCAGGTAAGTGGATATTTATATGCAAAGTGTAATTTGTTCAATAAGTTGTTGTGTTGCATATTTTTTACTGCATGTGTTTTACTTGTCATCATGTACTATATACTTTTTTTGTTGAAACCTGTGATTTGCTTGCTTCATTTGTAGATGGTTGTCATCTAAAGAAATTGATAAAGAAGATATAAAGTATTGGAGGAAACAAATTCCTCGTCTAATGTGTGAAATGCAAAAGTATCTACCTCCAGCATTTTTCAATGCACAAAAACATTGCTTCATACACCAAGTCGAGGAGATTGAAAAGTGTGGACCTGTACACACAAGATCAATGTGGATGGTTAAGAGGCATTTGAAATATTTGAAGGCTTTGGTCAAACAAAGAGCATGTCTTAAGGGTTCTATGGTAGAGGGATATATGGTATATAAAACCATGGTTTATATTCATCAATATAGTTCTAATATGAAAAATTATTAATTTATTGGATTGCATTTGGGATGTCAACTCCATGAACAAATTTGAAAGGGAGAGCCTAGGAATGGTAGAAGGATTAAAGTGAGATGTAAGTAGATAGTGGAGATTTATAACACATTTGAATTTTTTGTTTTTATGTATATCATACTTATTTAATTTTTAGTCTTCCTTCATAATCCATTATTATGAAGGTATAACATGGTAACTAATTATATATATGTGAATTGTTTTATTTTAATACAATCGGTTGAGAGTGGGATGCAATACATTTATACATTGTGAACAATATTGATTGGATGAAGGTATGGATTGAACGATGCAAACAAGCTAATAATGGAAAATTAACATGCTATGGTGTGTCTACATTGGTCAAAGAAGTTCAACGTAGTGGAGATACCAATCTTACATAGAAGGAAATTGATTTAACATATGGTTTAAAATATTATCATGCAAGCATATTCACCCATACTAAGTATTTTTTAATTATATTGATGCATATGGCATGTTTTTTTCTTAGTTTGCAAATTTTGCAAGTATAAATATGCTTATCAATTGAAAAATTATTTTTTATGTGTTTGACATATTGCAGTTGAAACACCAAAACAAAATGTGGTGCGATGACCACAAATTTCGCATCAAAAGGTTGGATGAAAAGATAAAAATTTCTGATAGTGGGATAACTGCAATATTTCAAGTTATCAATGTTTCCCCTAGAGGTGAAAGACATCCAGAGGTATCTGAAAAGTAAAACTATGGGAATATGCGTGATATACTTGAGTTTGACTTTGAATCCTTCAAAATAGTTGTGTTCGATGTCAAATGGTTTAGGCTATGAATCCATGAACGTGACCTTGATTGAACTATTATTGAGCATGCTAACGGAATTAACATGGTTGATACAAGGAAACCTGAGCCAATATCAAAGTCATATGTTCTTCCGAGGCAATGTGAACAGCGATTTTAAGTAGACATTCCAGGTAAAGTGGGTTGGTCATATGTTGTTAGATATGAGCCCCGAGGAAGACTCGTAAAGTATAATATAGCGGAAGAAGATGATGTAGAGGAGTAGGGGGTCCATGCAGTGTCAGATGAAGATGTCGAAGAAGTTCAAGGAATAGATGTAATCGAGACAATGTTAATTTGGATGAACTAAATTATATTGATGTTGTATCAAATGAAGAACTTGAAGAAGTTGAAACAAATGTAGAAGAGCATGTTTCAAATGATGATATAGACGATGATGATGATGATGATGTTGATATGGTGAATCCTTTGAACATGAATTCGAAACTGGATGATACATATGATGAGTAAGATGAGGAAGAAGAATAATGATATCAAAATTTTGAAAAGTACAAGGTATGTATTTATATGTTTTCAATTGGATTGTTATATTTCATTCACCTTAAATTTTTATTTTCCTGGTTTTTATGTTTGAATGTTACTGTGTTTCTTTCAAATATATTATAGTAGATAGATTTGGCATCGAGGAATTGAGAGTGATGTGAAGGGTGGGGAGGGGCCATATGAGCTTGCATCTTCACATGGTTGGCCTTGTATATTATTCTTGAAATGAAGAGATGTTCCTTTCGTTTATACGATCATTTCCAATTTTAACGTTAGTTCGTTAAGCAGACGTACCAGGCGAGTTGGGAAACAAGTGAACCAGGTGACATGACGGTTGGGCATACGTGAAAGATAAGCAAGGATAATATGTGTGAGCGGTCGGGTGAACAATTGCATATGATCAAATCAACTGACAGGAAAATTCATAGTGTGACATGCACAGCAGGGCGAACACCCACACCCTAGGCAGGCCCGCACGAAGGCGGGGTGCCTAGGCGCCCATGGGGGCATCGCATGTTAGGCATGTTAGGAAGCCCGTGCAACGATTTGGTGGGTCATCCCGACTTGGAAAGGGGTGCTTGCACAAAAGAAGTAAGGTCGGCCCATGACTACCCATGAACAAAATTCCCACCAACGGGTCTCATAATGATTTTTAGAAATTGAGTAAATTAATGTTTAGGTGTTAAATTCAATTTATAATTGAATGATTATGCATAATAGTACTAACAAATGATAATATTTTGTTTTCATTGATGAGCTAATTATTTGTGTTAACTGATTTTCACGACAGAGCGAACGCCCATGCCCTAAGTGAGTACTCACGAAGGTGGGGCGGTCGTAAACCCATGAAGGTGGCGTGTTCTGGGCATGCCAGGGCACCCACTCAATAGGCATGCCCATGTGACAAGTTGGTGGGCCAGCCCGACTTGGAAAGGGGTTCCTATAGAAAATAAGTAAGGTTGGCCCATATTGACCGCCCATGAACAGTTCCCACAAGGGGTCTCATAATAATTTTTAGAAAAATGGCTAAATTAATATTTAAGTGTTAAAAGTTTGTTTATAATTGATTGATTATGTAGCATGGTACCAAAAAATAATAATATTGTGTTGTCATTCATGATCTAATTATTTTTGTTGTATGATTTTCACGGCAAGGTGAACGCTCGTGCCTTGGGCGCATCCGCACGAAGGTGGGGCACCTGGGCACCCATTGGGGTGTCGCGTGTTGGGCACGTTGGGCGGGCCCCTGTGCAACGAGTTGGTGGGTCGGCCCGACTTAGCAAGGGGCGCCCACCGAAAAGAAGTAAGGTTGACCAATATTGATTGGCCATGAAGCTAGTTCCCATAAGGGGCACTCATAATGATTTTTTAGAAAATTGGCTAAATTAATGTTTAGCTGTTAAAAGTTTGTTTATAATTGATTGATTATACAACATGGTACTAAAAATGATAATATGTTTTTCTCGTTGATGAGATAATGATTTGTGTTGACCTATTTTCACAACAGGGCGAACACCCACACCCTAGGCGCAACAACACGAAGGCAAAGCGCTCAACTGCCCATGCGAGCGTCGCATGCTAGGCACGCCAGGGCGCTCGCTCGACAAGGGTGTCCATATGAAGAGTTGGTGCGTTAGCCCAACTTGTTAAGGGGAGCCCGTAGAAAAGAAATAAGGTCAGGACATATTGACTGCCCATGAGGAGAGTTCCCACAAGGGGGTCACATAATGATTTTTAGAAAATTTACTAAATTAATGTTTAGGTGTTAAAAGCTAGTTTATAATTGATTGGTTATGCAACAACGATACTAAAAAATGATAATATTTTGTTTTCGTTGATGAGTTAATGATTTGCGATGTGTGAATTGCATGGCAGGTAGAACACTCACACCTACACGAAGTCGGGGTGTGGGCGCCCACCTGGCAAGGGCACCTGTGCGACGAGTTGGTGGGTCAGCCCGACTTGGCAAGGGGCTCCCATAGAAAAGAAGTAAGTTTGACCCATATTGACTGTGCACGAATAGAGTTCCCAGAAGGGTGTCTCATAATTATTCTTAGAAAATTGACTAAATTAATATTTATGTGTTAAAAGTCGGTTTATAATTAATTGATTATGCATCATGGTACTAACAAACAATGGTACTAGCATGGTTATGGTAGATGCATGAATTGACGATATGGGAGGGTTTTGAGACTCAAATACAACTCACAGAAAGAATTTGACAATCAAATTCTTGAATTGTATATAATTACTCAAGAAATTAATTATAAACCCATTGCAAAATGTATAAAAGGAATTTTAGAAAAGAAAAAAATTAAGCTATTAATGACTTTTGGAAAGTCATTAAGGTAGAAACATTTTCTTCAACAATTTTGGAATGCTATGAACATAAGTATAATCAAAATGGTACTTAGAATCAACAAATTAAAACAATCTAGTTGTTAATAGGATTTACCTGGGTGGTTGGGAGGCATGATTGTTATCATCCCCACTTATGTTCAATTCCTGCAAGTGACATGTTGAGATCTTAATGAGTATATCATTGTAATGGATTCATACTATCCTTGAAATGAATAGCTTGTGATGTGTTGCATCAAACTATTTCTAAAAGAAATATTTTGTGATCTTTTCTTAATATTGTTTTTTCAAATGCATAAAATTCTTAATTATATCATGCCATGACTTGTGATATTGCATGTCTATAACTCATGTGAATATAAATGCTTTATTTTCTCAACTCCATAAAATGACAAATGTTTCAAAGTACAACTTGTATCAATCTATTGGATCTTAGTATAATCTAAAAAAAATAATTAATTAATTAAAAATTAAAAATTAAAAAAAATAAATAAAGTATATATATATATATATACACCTTAGGTTAAATCTCCCCCATAATTCATTCCAATAAATAATCCTACATTTATGACATTATGCCAATGTGTATACAAATTTTCATGAAGCAATAATGAGTAATTTAAGCAAAGGATACTCTCCCATTTTATAATTTGTAAAGGTGACTTCTCTTGTAAAGGATTTCTACATTCACAAGAAGCTTGATAGATTGTCCACTAACCAACCTTGTTTTTTTTTCAAGTGGTCTAAGTTCTCCATAGATTACACCAGGATTGACCTATGGCATGAGAATCTATGACCCAAGGGCTTTTAAGCCCTCAAAAACACATGGGGATGGCACCTGTCCTGGGCCACACCAGCCCTTAATATGACTGAAATTTTTCCCGCAGAGTTTCGAACCGGTGACCTTCACATCATGGAGTGACTTGACAGTACACCCCATCATTGGTTGTTCTATGCCCCATGGGAAACCAACCTTATGATTGAATGGGAAGCTATCATCCAAGGTATTTTCAAGAAGTTTTAGGATGATTGGCAAATGCATTGTATGGCTGAATTGCAAGATATGTTTGAGGACTACTATGTTGATTTTTACAAGCCAATGTAGAGGTTGATAGATCAAATCACAAGACAATACATGAAAATTATCATATTATGAATCATGGATGCTTATGGCTAATTAATGCCTTCAATTGAGTATTGAATGCCATGAATTGACATTATTTGTTTCAAGATACTCTTATACTCACCAAAAGATGGATTGAATGTGTATTAATGATAGTGATTTAAGACATTGTATAACAATTGATAAAATTATCAACTAAAGTCTACCTTTACTAATTCAAATTACATGAATTTTTTTAAAAATTTAACCATTAGTGTAAATTGATTATTAATTAATAAAATTAATCACTATTTTCTATCACAAAGTTGTTGATTTTAGTTTTTTGAAATTAAAAATTACATTATAAGCTATATTATTAAATCAAAACCATACTATATTAATTATTATATTATTAAATTATTATTAATAATTCCTAACTCGTCTCAATGTATGGTTTTGGCATGTCATTAAATATTAGATTATAGACTATGATTTTTCTCGATGGCTCCACTCCCTTATACATTCGATTCTTGCATATTATAGAACGTGAGTTTTCTCAATGGCTCCGCTCTCTTATACATTCGATACATTTCATTCTTGCATATTATAGATCATGAGTTTTCTTGGTGGCTCTGCTCCCTTATACATTTTATTCTTACAGCAGATCTGAGGGTTTCTTGGTGGCTTCGCTCCCTACATTTGATTTTTGCAGCAGACTTGAGGTTTTCTTAGTGGCATCGCTCCCTACATTTGATTCTTGTAGCAAACCTAAGGGTTTCCTTGTGGCTCCACTCCCTACATTCGATTATTTGTTCCCTTGAGTGTTTTTGATGTAGGAGCACCCATCGCTCTTCATTAAAAGAGGAATCCAAAGCGGAGCAAGGAAGAGGACGTGGACCATCGGAACTAAACTAGAGAAATTCTGTTAAAACAGGGCTAAAATGATGGAAGCGATAAGTCTCTAGAAGACTTTATTAAATGTAATCTGCCACATATGTATGCATATAGAAATATTAGGGAGTTGTTAGTGATTTGTTAGAGGAGATCAAGGAGATGATTGATCGGATCTTTCCAGTGATCTGATCCAATATTTCTTATATATATATGAACCTGCATAGACAGAGAGAGACAGAGAGTGACAATTAGAAATTGTGTAAGCCGAGTGAGCAAACTGTAATCGATAGGGAACTTGTTCCTAAGGCTGAAATGCCTTAGATCTATAACTATGATGTGTATAATATAAAGTGTGTTTAAGTGTTGAATTTGTACGATGTGTGTATTTTATAGATAATTGAATGTTTCAGTATTGCTAGATTGTTGATCGACCATCGATCACTACGAGGATCGATGGTGATCTATTGATAAACGAGTTAACTATTATGGATTGATGTCATGTGTAGACAGAGTTTGGTGGCAAAATTGTGTTTTAACGTATAAATCCATCAAATGGCGGATGAATGAGAGGATGCACAGGACCCTTGGATCTGATAGATCAACGAACATGATCAAATCATGTGGAGCAGTGCAATTGATATCACATCAGCAAAGTTCATACACAAGGGGCAGACCTCGAGTCTTGGACAGTTGCGATGAGAAATCACCACTTTATCGCATCGGTGGAAACCTTCCGGAGTTATTGGAACCGACCCTTGAAACAGTGCGATTGTGATCTTGCGATTAATTGTCAACTATCAGATCGAAAGTCAGGATTGACAGTCGCGATCTAATCGTTGATCGCAAATCAAAGAGGGAAGAGCAGAGGATAGTGCGATACATCGATTGTCGATGGGTCGATCCACCGATGACCGATAGTGATAAAGTCGAGTGTCGATTGGAGATCGGAGATCGGAAAGGTCGGCGGAAAGGATTGGAGTGATTAAGAGAGACCCGACGGAGTTATAGTGGCGGGTGTATAATATTTGAGATCCGACCTTATGCTTTCGACTGTGGGTTTTCCATGTATTTCCAGTGCATTTCGATAGTGTTGAAGTCCTAGGCTTTAAGGCTAAATTGCTATTTAAATGCTTCTGATAGGTTTGTGGGCTATAACCCACAGGCCTCAAGATCAAAATTTATAAAGAAAGGGGAAATTGGCTTTACCCAAAAATCTCCTTTCATCATTTGGTATCAGAGTAAGAAAAGGTTTTCCTGCGAGAAAGAAGGAGGAGTGAAAGCAGAAAGAGAAGGAGGTACAGTTGTTGAAGATGGAGAGTTATGGTCTTTACTGTCGTGCAGATAATGGCAGCAGAAGGTGAGAAGCCTTGCAACAACCTAGAGCAAGGAGTTCTCAATTGGTTCCAGAGGAGAGAACCAGAAGGATGCCAAAAGACTAAGCTCAGAGGAGAAAGCTTGGTGACGTATCATGTAGCAGAGAAGACTGTTACTGTAGAGGTTGGTTGCAGCTCATAGAAGATCATGAAGGCAGCTCCACTGAGAAGTGGGTAGAATTGCTAAGGACAAGGAGAAGCATATGAATAGGAGGTCATAAATTTTTGTGCCTCAGGAGTCTGATGCAGGAGCATTCGGCACTCTTCATTAAAAGAGGAATCAAAAGCGAAGCAAGGAAGAGGACGTGGACCATCGAAACTAAACTGGAGAAATTCTATTAAAACAGGGCTAAAATGATGGAAGCGATAAGTCTCTAAAAGACTTTATTAAATGTAATCTGCCACATATGTATGCATGTAGAAAGATTAGGGAGTTGTTAGTGATTTGTTAGAGGAGAACAAGGAGAGGATTGATCGGATCCTTCCAGTGATCCAATCCAATATTTCTTATATGTATATATATATATATATATATATATATATATATATATATATATATATATATATATATATGAACCTGCGTAGACAGAGAGAGACACAGAGTGACAATTAGAAATTATGTAAGCCGAGTGAGCAAAATGTAATCGATAGGGAACTTGTTCCTAAGGCTAAAATGCCTTAGATCTGTAACTATGTTGTGTATAATATAAAGTGTGTTTAAGTGTTGAATTTGTACACTGTGTGTATTTTATAGATAATTGAATGTTTTAGTATTGCTATATTGTTGATCGACCATCGATCACTACAAGGATCGATGGTGATATATTGATAAACAAGTTAACTATTATGGCGTGATGTCGTGTGTAGACAGAGTTTGGTGGCAGAACTGTGTTTTAACGCAAAAATACATCAAATGGCGAACGAATGAGAGGATGAACAGGACCCGTTGGATCTCATAGATCAATGGACAGGATCAAATCACATGGAGCAGTGTTTTGAAACCAGCTTAAGAAAAGACAGAAAATATAGATCAACGCCTTAGAATTCAGCCTCTTCGGCCTCCTTTACATTACATAAATGAACAATTCTTGGATGATTCAAATGATAAAACCTCCTTTCTATATATATGAGTCTAAAGAGTCATAATATAATCCAGTCGACCTAACAATAATAATATAAAGCCACAAAAATAACAATAGAGGGATTCTATGGGGCACAGTAATAACAATATGGGGGCAATAGGGGCACAACAATATTAATAAGGGGTATAACTACAATAGTAATGGGGTAATCACTAGTATTATAGGGACCCAAATGCCCCTCTCCTTCAAAAAAGTGTTGTCCTCAACGCTTGAGTAGTTCTGGATACTTCTGCATAAAATTCTCATCCTCCCATGTGGAATCTTCAGCGGATAAGTTCTTCCACTTGATAAGATACTCTGAAATTGATCGATTTCGTAGCTGTCGAGTTCTTGTTTCTGTGACTGCTTCCGGTTCCAATATAATTTTTCCTTCCTCGTCAAGTTCTGGCAATATTGTTTGAACTGGGAGCTTGTCGCCTATAACCTTCTTTAAACATGAAACATGGAAAACTGGGTGCAATCGAGAAGCTGCAGGAAGCTCCAATTTGTATGCCATAGTACCAATCTTTTGCAACACCTTGTACGGACCATAATACTTTGGTGATAATTTATTATCCTTCTTAGCTTGCTTGAGGGACATTTGCTTATATGGTTGTAGCCGTAGGAATACCCAATCACCTACATCAAAACTTCTTTCACTGCGATGTTGATTTGCCTGTTGTTTCATTCTATTCTGTGCCAACACGAGGTTATCCTTTAAGAGTTGGAGGACTTGTTGTTGATGTTCGATGTGATGTTCCACTGCCTGAACCTTAGAATTTTCTCTTAAATATGATGTGATGGATGGTGGTTGATACCCATAAAGTGCCATAAATGGGGTCATTTTTGTTGCTGTATGGAAGGAAGTGTTATACCACCATTCAGCCAGAGGCAACCATTTGACCCATTGTGTCTGTTTATCAGATACAAAGCAACGAAGATATCCTTCCAAACATTTGTTTACTATCTCAGTTTTCCCATCAGATTGAGGATGATAAGATGAGCTATGAGCTAACTGAGTACCAAGACAAGAAAATAATTATGTCCAAAAATTTCCAGTGAAAATGGGATCTCTGTCACTTACAATAATCTTTGGGTTTCCATGTAGCTTTTGAATTGTTTCCATAAATGCAGTAGAAACTGTACTGGCTTTAAATGGATGTGATAATGCACAAAAGTGTGCATACTTGGTAAGTCTGTCAACTACCACCATGATGACACTCTTTCCCTCAGACTTGGGTAAACCTGTGATAAAATCCATTGAAACCTCCTCCCAACGTTGGCTTGGAATGGATAAAGGTTGTAATAGACCCGGTGTCTTAATTGTTTCAACTTTATTTTGTTGGCAAACCAAACATTCCGCCACAAACTTTTGAATATCTGATTTAAGGCCATCCCAAAAAATTTCCTTCTTAACCCTGTGGTAAGTTTTTAAAAATCCTGAGTGCCCTCCTAAGGGAGAAGTGTGCAATTCCATAAGAATCTTTTGTTTTAGCTGGGAATTCTTACAGAGGTATAAGCGATCTTTGTACCATAACGAATCATTTTTCCAGCTAAATGTATCAGACGTACTGGAATCTTGTTGTAACTTTCGAATAAGTGCCCACACTTCTTCGTCATTCTTCCATTCCTCCCTTGCTTCATTTATCCAATCTGTTGGATAATAGAAATGGCGCACAACAATGCTTCCACATCCTCATCCTTTCTTGAGAGTGCATCTGCCACCACATTTTGCTTCCCTTTTTTGTAGATGATTTCAAAGTCATAACCCAACATCTTTGTGACCCACTTTTGTTGCTCTTCAGAGGATAATCTTTGTTCTAAAAAGTATTTAAGGCTATCATGATCCGTTTTTACCTTGAAGTGTCTTCCCATTAGGTAGGGTCGCCATTTCTTAAGTGCATGGAGTATTGCCAACATTTCCTTCTCATAAATAGCTTTGCTTAAAAACTTTCCCTTGATTGGACGACTTTCAAAAGCAATGGGTCTTTCATCTTGCATTAGAACAACACCAATTCCATTTCCTGAAGCATCACATTCCACAATAAAGGTTTTTGTGAAGTCCGGTGTAGCTAAGACCGGTGCTTGGCACATTGCCTCTTTAAGATGTTCAAAGGCCTTTGTTGCTTCCGGAGTCCATGAAAATGCATCTTTCTTCAATAATGTTGTTAGAGGTGCTGCTATTCTCCCATAATTCTTAACAAACTTGCGATAATACCCTGTCAACCCAAGAAATCCTCGCAGATGCTTTATGGATGTGGGGATTTTCCATTCCTTAATGGCTTTAATTTTGCTAGGGTCTACCTTAACTCCTTCATGAGATACAATATGACCCAAATATTCCACCTCCTGGACTCCAAAGAAACATTTGGATCTTTTTGCATATAATTGTTTCTCCTCCAATAGTTGTAGCACCCTGTCAACATGTTCAACATGATCCTTCCAAGACTTGTTGTAGATTAGTATATCATCAAAAAATACTAACACAAATTTTCTAAGGAATGGTTTGAAAATTGAATTCATCAAACCTTGAAATGTTGAAGGTGCATTGGTAAGGCCAAAAGGCATGACCAAAAATTCATAATGACCCTCATGAGTTCTAAATGTTGTTTTCGGAATGTCTTCAATCTTCATTCTGATTTGATGATATCCTGAACGAAGATCCAACTTGGTGAAGTAAATTGATCCATGCAATTCATCCAGTAATTCATCAATGACAGGAATGGGGAACTTATCTTTAATAGTGAGCTTGTTGAGCTCCCTATAATTCGGACACATGCGCCATGATCCATCCTTCTTGTGCACCAATACTACTGGAGTAGAGAAAGAACTTTGACTCGGTTGAATTATACCAGCCTCTAGCATTTCTGCAACCATACGTTCAATTTCACTCTTTTGGACATAGGGATATCTGTACGGCCTGATGTTTGGAGGAACACTTCCTGGAATCAGATGAATAGCATGATCATGATCACGCATAGGTGGGAGACCTTTGGGAGTCTCAAATACCTTGGAATGATTGTCCAGGACTTTTTGGAGATCTGGAGAAATAGATGATTCCGATGTGGAAACATCTAGCGAACATAATTGTGCAATTACACCTCTTTGCTCCTTTTTTAGAAGCTTTGTCATACCATTAGAGCTGATTATCTTTCCTGGTTTCCCTGCAATACCCCTTAATTCAACTTCCTTTCCTTCCGAAGAAAATTTGATGAAAAGTTCTTGAAAATTAAAAGCTATTGTACCCAAGGATTGTAGCCATTGGACTCCTAGTACAACATCAGCACCTCCCATTGGAATGGAAAGCATTGGGCTAGTCAATACATATTCTCCCATGGATAGCTTGATATTATGGCACTTTCCAGAGCAATTTATTGTTCCTCCATTTGCAATCATCACTTGACACTCTGGTGCTGGATATAGGAAGCAATTCAATTCTTTTGCTACCTTACAATGAATAAAATTGTGGGTGCTTCCTGAATCAATCAACACTATTACCTTTTTCTTCTTGATTTGTCCTTCTATCTTGATGGTTTGAGGAGTGGTAATTCCCACCAATGCATTACAAGATATGGTCGGATTTATTTGTTCTTCATCTAGGCTTTGTTCCTGGAGTATATCCTCTTCTTTTGACCTTTCTTGCTCCTTTTCTTCTTCCTCTTCACAATCTATGTAGAATAATTTCTTCTCAGCACACTTATGACCTTTATGTATTTGCTATCACAACTGTAACAAAGCCCTTTTGCTCTTTTTTCTTCCAATTGTTGTGGTGTCAACCTTATAGGTTGTGGAAGACTAGGGGCAACAACACTTCCATCTTTATAGTTGTGAGTGGTATGCTTCCTGGTTGCCATAATTTTGCTTTCCATTTTTCTTGCTAACCTGAATGCCTTCTCTAATGAATCAGGTTCCCAAAGGCGAACATCATGTTGGATATTATCCTTTAAAGACCCTATGAACACATCAATCCTATGCTCCTCTGGAATATCTTTTACCCTTATGTTCAATTTTTGGAACTCCTCAATGTGCTCCATTATTGAACCCTTTTGTTTGAGACTTATCAATTGGCTAAAAAAAGTGTTGCTTTTTGTATCCTCATAATGTGCTATCAATTCTTCCGTAAAAATTGCCCAAGTGATAAATTTTTTACGAGAGAAAAGCCATTGATACCATACAAACTGATTTGGTTTCAAATATAAAGTTTCCATACGTACCTTTTGTGTGTTTTGCACATTATTGAGATCGAAGAATTGCTCCATCTGTAATATCCATGTGGCGGGATCCTTGCCATCAAACTTCCTCATATCGATTTTTGGAATATGGTGGGTCTTTGATCCAACATTAGAGTCTATGAAATCATGATTAACATTTCTTTTGTTCAGATCATGAGTTTTCTTTACAACCTTTTCACCATTAATTAGTATTTCTTGTAGAAAATTAGTCAAATCTGTCTTCAAATCTGCCATGTCTCTCTTCAAATATGTCTTCGAATCATCCATCTTAGCTTCCATGCCCTTTATCCTAGATTCCACACCATTTATCTTAGCTTCTGTTAGCTTTTGTGAGCGTGACATTTTTTGCACTTGTTCTTGTAATTTTGATATATCATGTAGCATTTCTTCCTCTTCTTCATGAGTCATGCTAGAGATTTTAGGTTCCTTACTAGGTGTTTGCATTTTCTTTCCTAGGGGCATCAGTTACCGATAATAATGCTTTACTATGCCCTTTGAATTCCTTCAAACCAAGCTTATGCAAAAATTTAAAAAAAAAACTACACACCTTTTTTCACTTTGTAGAAGCCTGATATTGAATCTGATGTATCTCTGTAATTTCAGATCATCCAGTTTTGAAATTGTGACCTGTAGTAACCTTCTACGTCCTCTTTCCAATGCCACAAGTCTAACCCAAATTGGATTCTCCAAGGAAGAGTTATGCGAAATCTCCCACAGTGACTTGATTATAGACTAGTTCAGTAGAGCGAACTTGTATGACGTGCCACGAGTCACTGTTTTGAAATTTGGATCTGAAAAATGCATACAAGAAACTATAGTCCGTCCTCTTTCTGTACTTTCTTATGAAATTTCAATCCGATCCCCAAAGAGAAAGTTATGACGATTTTCCCCAGGTCACCTGTTTGGAATGTAATTCAGGAGTCTGCAAAAAGACCAACTTCCTCAGATCATATCTCCGCAAATATAGCGCGAAAAGCTCTGAAATTTGGACCTGAGGTTCAGCGCGATTTCTTCTCAAATGGGTTTTTTTTTGCAACTTCTGAAACGTCACAGAAAAAAAAGTTATAGCGAAAATGCCACGATGACCTGTTTGGAGCAGGGAAACCCTAGAATCCAAATCTCTGATACCAAATGTTATGGAACCAGCTCAAGAAAAGATAGAAAAGATAGATCAATGCTTATAATTCAGCCTCTTCGAGGGGGAAACCTCCTTTACATTACATAAATGAACAATTCTTGGATGATCCAAATGACAAAACCTCCTTTCTATATATAGGAGTCTAAGGAGTCACAATATAATCCAGCCGACCTAACAATAATAATCTAAAGCCACAAAAATAACAATAGAGGGATTCTATGGGGCACAGTAATAACAATATGGGGGCAATAGGGGCACAACAATATTAATAAGGGGTATAACTACAATAGTAATGGGGTAATCACTAGTATTATAGGGACCCAACAAGCAGTGCAAGTGATATCGCATCGACGAAGTTCATACACAAGGGGAAAACCTTAGGTCTTGGACATTTGCAATGAGTGATCGCCACTTTATCGCATCGACGGAAATCTTCCAGAGTTATCGGAACCGGCCCTTGAAACAGTGCGATTTTGATCGTGCGATTAATCGTCAACCTTCGAATCAAAAGTCAGGATCGACGGTCGCGATCTAATCGTTGATAGTAAATCAAAGAGGGAAGAGTAGCGGATAGTGCGATACACTGATTGCTGATGGGCTGATCCATCGATAACCGATAAGGATGAATCCAAGCACCAATCGGAGATCGGGGATCAGAAAGGTCGGCGGAAAGGATTGGAGCGATTAAAGAGGGACCTTTTGGAGTTATAGTGGTGGCTGTATAATATTTGAGATCCAACCTTATGCTTTCGACTGTGGGTTTTCCATGTATTTCCAGTGCATTCCCATAGTGTTGAAGTCCCGGGATTTAACGCCAAACCGCTATTTAAACGCTTCCTATAGATTTGTGGGCTATAACCCACAGGCCTCAGGATCGAAATTTATAAAGAAAGGGGAAATTGGCTTTACCCCAAAATCTCCTTTCATCAGTTTCTCAGTGGATCCTCCCTACATTCGATTCTTGTAGAACTGAGGATTTCTCACTGGCTCCTCCCTTCATTCCATTCAGTGTTTTCTTGATTGTTTCTCAGTGTCTCCTCCCTACATTCAATTCTTGCAGACCTGCCTTAGCGATTCTCAATTTATCCTCCTTACATTCGATTTGGCGTTCCCTTCCCCACGCTGACTCCTTCAAGATTCCATAGTAGGTGGTATATTCGAGCATTAGGTTTAAGCAATGGTAAGTCCACATTCCTTCTTGAACACCTACAAATCTATGGTTTTCAAAAAATTGTCACAATCTTAATCTAGGCACAATTGAGACCATTTATGCCCTAAAACAAAAACACGCTTTCTGTGGAATTTCTTTGGGGTTCATTGGACTAATCTAAAATGAATTTGTGGAGGAAGTGGATCTCTTGAAAATATATCACATGAATATTCAGTCTTATGTAGACAAAAACAATAATATTTCATGATACTTGGCCAATACCTATAACTTCTACAGAAACTTACGAGCTCTTGATCTAGTTTTTCTAAGCATTCTAATCTAAAAAAATTATTTAATTTTATTAAGATAAATCTGAGGCACAAGACACACAGGTGTATTCAAATTCATTTCCTATGCACAACAAAATAATGAATTTATGTCGTATATGACTTTGGTCCTGTGGTGCAATGATATGGAAACATGTGATAGCACAAAAGGCGATAATTCAAAGTGTGATAAGTCAAAGTCTGAATGGTTGTAGGGTGCGAACTAAATTCAATGACAGAATGCTTTTGATATACTGTGCACAGTACCCATATCTGATTAGTTTATTGTTTTGAGACTTAGATCCAGTATAGAACGAGTTCAACATAGATAACATAATCTTGCATGTTGTTGATTTAGTATGGAAATAATTTTGTATGGCTTGGATCTTTTATGATAACGATACTTGAATGGTAGAGTAATATGTTGTGATTGGGTAGTAAACTTGTTGTATAAGAAGAATTCGGATTATCCATAGTAATATTTGAATTTTGTCAATGTTTCAAATCCCAAAGAGGATCCATCATCACGACAATGCTTGGTGAAAGAAAAGCTAATGTGGATGTAGGAGGAATAAATAATAAAATGTAAAAATAAATAACTAAAAACAAAAAAGAATAATAAAACCATAAATGGTTGGCTTCAAAAAGAAAAAATTGAAAACAAAAATGAATAATAAAACCATAAATGGTCAGCTTCAAAAATGTAATTTTAAATACAAAAATGAATAATAAAACCATAAATGGTTGGCTTCAAAAATATAACTTTTAAAAGAAAAATGAATTATAAAACCATAAATGGTTAGCTTCAAAAATATAATTTTAAAAACAAAAATGAATAATAAAACCATAAATGGTTGTCTTCATTATTTTATTGTTGTATAGCATAAGAATGTTGTATGCATGTGCACCTGAATCATAAAGCTAAAACCCAAGCACAAAAGGTTGTCTCAGTCCTATATAATTTCTAGCACCAATCTACAACAGTCTTGGATTGTTAGTATTTGATTAAAATAGAGTTGGCTTCAGGATGTATCCAGGGTTTGGAGAATATAAACATTAAATCTTCCCTTGCACAGCCCTGTTGATTTTCCATTGGTCTTGTTTGGAGGGGTCTTCCGTAGAGCTAAAACTAGGCTCAAAGAAGGGAGACGAAACCAAATCTTCACATGCAAGACCAAATCTAACAGATAAATGCTACCATGGAGAGGATTGTACTCATCAACCCTAAACCATGGCACTCCTTCTGTACTTGTGACAAAATCACTCCTTCTGTACTTGTGACAAAATTGTATTTAACAGCAGTTGCATATGGGTTTTCTCTACAAAGGATGAAAACCCTAATGCTCGTTGAGAGCTCCATTTTCCAACCAGGATCACCCTGTGATTTCATTTATATGGTTTTGTAAGCTAATTTATAAAGGAATTTTTTTTCTTTGTTTTTAAAGATTTGCATAGAAAGAGTAATAAAGATCATGGTATTGATTTCATATTTTTTTATTTAATATAGAAGTATGGATTTGAATTACTCCTTTTAATATAAAAGTATGGATTTGAATTACTAATTGGACTATGTAATAAAGATCATGGTATTGATTTCATATTTTTTATTTAATATAGAAGTATGGATTTGAATTACTCCTTTCAAATTGTTGGACCTAAGGCATTGATCAAGTTTCTTATACCATGTTTGGGGTCTTACTTTAATCCATATAATGTTTTCACTAACTTGAAAACCTACGATTTTTTACCTTTGGTAATAAAACATTATGGTTGATCCATATAAACTCTATCCATGTCTTCAAAAAAACATCCATTTAGTGGACTTACCACCTAAATATTTTCTTTGAAAACTAAAAAAAAGGTCAATAAATTAAGTTGTGGATGCAAAAGTATCTTCATATTTTATACCTTATTGTTTTTCCTTCTCCATGTTGTATCCCATTGTTAGAAATTAACACTCACAACAAAGAGATAGAAGGAGACTTGATTATGCATTTTTATTATGGAGGACCATACATATGAATACATTTTCATGAATATGTAAAAGCATTTGTATTTCTTTCTCATAAGGGATGTATCACCTAATTATGTTTTAATACGTCATTATGAAATGGATTGATTTATACTAACTTTTTCTTGAATTTTTTAGAAGTCACCTTGAAATATTAATTATAAAATTTGACCTCAACCTTGAAATTTTCTAGATCTATTTCTCATAAAATAAAAAACCTTATGGTTGAAGCTGAAGTATGAATTATAGTAACATATATTTCACTTCTATCCAAGTAGATACATAAGGAAACCCAAGAAATAAAAATCAAATGAGTGTACTTCAAGGGAATTTACTTTCTAGCACTTAGGGAAGTATTCCAAACATATAGTCTATCCAAAATTACTTATTACAACATATTTATTATAGTCATAATTATTCCCACCTAACTTCCATATATTTTCCAAATTTGTTAACAAAATCTACTCATTATCATGTAAAATCAACATGCATAACTATCTCTAGAAATTACTTAATCATTATGAGAACACAAGTTGAAAATTAGATCTACAAGAAGACAAAGTGATAGAAAGGAAATATTCATATATACATAGGATGAAGTTACAATTAGATATGAACAACATAATACTTGAATGAATCTCTAACCAATAGGATGTCTAGCTAATAGGATACTCAGACGAATCTCTCTCTAAGGATTGTATTTTATTATAGCTAGTTATTATAATTATGTCATTGAAAATATCAAAAATTCACTCTAACAATGATACAGGGTTATATCATGGTGACATGATAGGGACGAGTAAGTATTCATTGACAATTCCTAACATTTCCACTCATGGATTTGGAAGTCTACATCCACCATCATTTGAGATTAATAATACACCTAAGGCCTCTCATGTGGCACTTGATGTTAATGTTTTTGTGGGTATGGGTGTCCATAACATGACATGTAGCACTATCCCAATGGAAGGTGGGTCAAACTCTATGTTTGGCACTCTTCATCCTTTCAGTCCATTGGAATGGCGTTAGGGATTCAGGAACATAGAGGTTCATTACCTATTCCAAAACCAAGCCACAACAATCATTGGTATAGGACAAGGACCATCAAATCTCATGGGAATAGTATTGCTCTTGTGGTAGGAAAGGACATCTCTCTTTATGAACTTGAGGAATTTCTCAATAAAACATTAGGTAGTCATTTCTTCAATTGATGTGTTAATATAGGTCATTTGCCTTTATGTATGCAATAATTTGGGTTTCCTTTTCTCATGTATAACGTCATTATTCATTTCATTTTGAGGATGACATGGTTTTATCCTTTGGTACAAGGAGGGAGAATGGAAGATATTGGCCCAAACATGGTTAATGAATCATTTTTTTCTTGGGCTTATATTATGGCACCATTTTTTTGATGTGTGGATACGTATAAGTCATATAATGTTTTGATTTGGGTAAATTTTCCCAATATCCCACTTGAACTTTGTAATAATGTAGATATTGAAGCCATAGGATACACAATTAGATCCTATATTATAGATGATGATGAGTATGTAGAGAATAACTTATGGTTAATGGCACAGATTCTAGTTGATATCAATGCTAGGGTTTATATGAATCAATCCAAATTGTTAGTGGTGATATTTCCTATAATCAAATTCTTAACAATATGGATGTGTCATTTGTTGTTCTAGATTCCATGTAGTGGTCCACTTAATGGTGGATTGTTCTCAATTTTCCATTACTTGACATCATGGTGTGGGTATGTGTAATGGAGAAGTTCTTCCCAAGAACATGAATTAGGGTAATTCACCCAGAATAGTTCTAGTTTTGGATAGTGGACATCTCAATTATTGATCTAGTCGGATATGGCTTATGTGACTCATCCCATGAAAATATTTATTGTGATGCAGTTAGAGGGAGGATTTCGATAGGGTTAAATTTAGAGAACTTTCTTCTAACTCACTTTTACTAGTATAATGTTCTTGTGGTTTTGTCAAGACATTTCTCAACTTCCCTTATGACACTCGCTAACAGTTTCTCTTATTTGATGGAGTGTTATAGGATTTTCAACCAAACAGGGATTTGTCAGATCTATCTTCATTGAGTGATGGAAGTTCAAGTAGGATAGAAGAAATTTACCAAACATCTACTACGTCATCTAGCAGGTAAAGATAAACTAGAGGTGAAAAGATTATAAAAAAATTCCATAGACGTGTGGATTTTTTTCTCGCTAAAGTGGGGTCATGTTCTTATGATAATGAGAGCATATATGACACCAAGGTTGCCTTGAGGTACAAACCTCTAGTGAAACAATAGGCACCCAAGGATCTTCCTGAAATAAACATTGATTTTTCTGTCGATGCATTACCCCATCGTCATTATATGGTTTGGGCCTATTTTCAATGGATGGAATAAATATGTGTTACGAAGGATTAACTGAATTTATGGAGTATGTTGGACCTTGTTACGACTACAATGATTGGGTACGGCTAGTCCAATATACCAAAAGTATGCAAAGATATGGAGTGGCCGCAAATTATATACAACTAAAAGATAATGATAAAAATAAAGGTGCAACTATGTATATTGATGGAAGGCCAAAAGCAACAGGGAATATTGTAGGGTTTATAAATAGTACATAGCCCGTGACCACAAATAAGAAACCCAATTGCATATTTGAGGGGCGTGAAGGAAACTGTGTATTCGTATGTGCCATTAAATCAATAATTGCAGGGGAAGAGTTTCTCATTGATTACAATTTGAATCAAATAGATACAAATATTTATATTATGGGGGTGGTATGTATTCAATTTTACCCAACTTGTAAGCAATGTCTATTATATGTTATGATTTTCATTTACTACAATATATTTTTAGGCATCTTGTAAGTTGAGGAAACGTTTTAATATGCCATGGTTATAGTATTGTGGAAGAGTTATCAAGGTCAAAGGGAACCAACCTCATAGCAGGTAAACATCAATGTAGTTGTACGTAAAATAATATAACCACGAGATTTATTCTAGAGTATAATTTTATCCATTATAGAGTAAGTCAAATTCATATTTTTAGGCATCATATAACTAAATGAAAGATTCACTATGCATATGACCAACTTGAGCAAATGCATTCCTTCATCATTTTCAAAGTATTGTTTCTATACAATATGGAATATATATTGATCCTGTCATAATGCCTCTTCCAAGAGCCTTCCAATATGATGAAGTTTTTATAAATTTAGAACCTTTTATATTGGCCATGATATAACGTGAAGTTTCTATATAAATTTAAACATATGTCAGTAGTGGTTTTCTTATTAATATAATGATGATTAATTTTTGATGAATTACAAATTACATTTATTTGATAAACATAGCGATAAGGGGAAGGCACCAACCTTAGAGTAGTCCACAGATGCTCCTGAGGAAGAGCTTACTGAAGAATAAATTTTTATGTCCGTCGATCTGATCCAAACAATAAAGAAGCTTCAAATGAAAGCAAACAAGAAATTTAGTTCTTTAGTTCTGATTGAGCCTCAAAAAGAAGAGATAAGAGGCCAAATCAAAACCTTGATGTGCCAAATTTGTCAGTATGGGGTGAGAAACTCATTTAATTATCTCATTTATTTGTTTATGATTTTAATTATCTCATCCTTTATAATAATAAAAAACTCTTTATTTTACAAGAGTTTTTGGCAGAGTACAATCCTCATGTTGCGACTATGGGGGTCAGCGTTGGTAGCAACGTCGATGCTCCACCTGTGAGTGACACACCGGTCATTGAGACCGGTACACCCACTCAACCACACATGGTAGGATCTACACCTCCTAAACAACATACATCAAGATCTGCAGATGATGTTGTGGATGCAGAGCATGATATCATTGCACAATTTGAAGTGAGATTTCCTAGATCTTCCCATGTTACTAGCACGAGAACACTACCAATTATGTTTTTGGTAGATGATGACAATGTCCCCATGAAAATAGAGAAACTTCCAGGTATTTAAGAAGTGTTTTAAATATTAAGTACAATCTAATTGAAATTAACGTATAGTTTGTGATAATTTTAAACTAATGATAATATTGTTTTGCAGGAAATGATGTATTTTATAGGCATTTGTATGACCTAACCTTGGAAATATTTGGGCCCACCATTCGCACAAACTAGAAATCCCAAAGTTCCAAGTTGAAATATGAACTTATGACCAGGATGGTTCGCCTGTTCGGTGAGGGTACCTTCAACAAAACTGGAGTTACCTCCAAGGCAAGCTTACATTTAAAATATTTATGGGACCAATATAGGTCTCATTTGGAAATGACAAGGTCGCATGAGCACCCTCTAGTTATTCCAAATATGGAGTGGAAAGCGCTCGTGGTAGATGCAAATGAGAAGGCACTATGAAAAGCATGGAAGACACCACCTGGACCAAGATGGTATGAGGCTACAATAGCTAACCATGAGCAGCATCATCTTGGCAAGGGTGGTTACTCAAAACTGGCCGCAAAAATTATAAGTATATAAAAAAAATAATTTACATCCAAATTATAAATTCTTAACAAATATAATTTGATGTCACAGAAGAAGAAAAAATCATGTTCTCATGAAAAATTGCAGGGGTCACAATTCAAAGAGGCTCTGATGGAGGAAGACCTAAATCTTTCTTTGAAGCTCGACTATCAAATCATGGTTGAATATAGGAAAACCTTGGCGTCTTCACAATCTTCCAGCACCCAACCTAACACTCAGTTAAATAAAAGCGACAAATAGCATTTATAAATGATTACTTTTATAATCTATTGGTTATTATTTTTTTCCATAAATTAATGTACTTGATTGTAAAAAGCAGGCAAGCAATGTAGATACAACACATGAGCCTACTGATGATGGAGTGCCTCTTGAGACTGATGTTCAACTCGGTACTAGAGGTATTTCATGTCTTATAAAAAATTTGTAGTATGGAATAAAATTAAAAATATTTAAATGTAAATGGTGTATTAATTATAACCTTTATTGTTTCTACACTAGATCATGTACAGGATGAGGCCAGAGAAGAGAAGGAACATATGGTCACATCCGAAAGTATTTTTCTTCCCTCCACTACCGAAGTAGGTAAAAAACACCTTACTACTCCTTTTATTAATAAAACATTTGTAATAATAATAAATATTAATATTAATTTAACGTTTCTTTCTTATTGCATTTGATGTTCGGTCCCACTTGCAGTAACATAGTCGTAGGACTAGGTCAACATCAAGACATACACTAAATCCCACAACAACTAAAGGGGTCCAAGATCAAGATGTCCTTGCTAACTAAATATTTAAAAAGAGAAATAAACTTGATAAAAAATCATTGCACTTGTTTATTTAGAGCCCGGTTTTTCAAGGGCCACATTTTTTGCTAAGAGGTTGAATGCCTCATGGAATCTGCACATGTAACTTTTGACTATATTAATAAAAAAATGTGATTTTTCCATTGGAAATTTTAGAATGACAATGTGATTAAAAAAAAAATTGAGATAAAATATTTTTTGGATGTACAAATGAATGACACCCTTTAAGGCATCATAGATTTGTGATCTTTTTTATCGAAATTTGGTTTGAGGCTATGATTAAATTATAATGCAAGGAATTGTTTATAGAGGCTCAACCAAAACCCATGTAAACTAAATAAGGGGAAAAATCTAGAAGACACATTCTAATATTTTGTCTCATATAAACTTTGTGGATTTTAAACATCTTGGTATACAAGTCATTTTCAAATATGTACAACCCTTATGACTACTAGGAAAACCAAGGAAGCTTTCATAGGTTATAACACTAGTTTCCATAAGCTTTATAATTAGAACTACCATGCATTGAACTTGTTTCTAACGTACCAACATTTGTTAAATTAGCCACCCATTTTAGTCTTAGGGATCGAATACTTATAAACATTTCCCTAGTAAATGATTTGATTAATTCAAATTCTTAGTTTGCAGATTAATGGATTATTATAGTGAAATATACATGACCTTTAGGATTTTCCATCCATAATATTGTGTTACAATACTTCTAACGTTATTGTTAATAAAAGAGTTGATGCCTTCCTTTCCTTGAATAATACCCTTCTTCTCTTCTCCTTGAACTACTCCCTTAGCTGTGATGCCTCAATCAACCTTCCAAATGAATAGTTAAGGGTTTAATCCTCTAAGTTTCAGTGATTAAATTGTTCATCTTCATGTGCCCCTTTCAATTACATAATGGTTTCAACTCATGTGATAATTAACTCAACTATCCATTTGAAAAGATCATGATCCATGAAAGACAGGCTTCTCATTGAAATATACCATTGACTCGCTTAGTACTACTAACTAGGCCTCCTAATCTACAACTAATCCAAGTCAATTCAATTAAAAAAAATATTATATCCCATTGTCCAGTCACCTCATGATGGTTCTCAGCCAAATGATGCCCATTCCAATTGAGCTAACTCATTAAATTAGATTTTTTTTATTGATCTAAAATGTTTAATCAAAAGCAAATCTTTGAACATTTATAGTTGATGATGGCCGAATAAAATTACAAATTACACTTATTTAATAAACAGGGTGATAAGGGGAAGGAACCATCCTTAGAGCAATAAACATATTTCATTGAGGAAGTGTTTAGGTAATTTCTTAGTGATCCTGATTGGTTTGATGATGATGAGTTGTACATGTCCCCTGACCCAATTGTAACAATCAATAATATTGTGGTTAGAACGAATGAAAAACTTGGTCGTTCGTTCTATTAACATTAGAAATAAAAGTCTTGATATTAAATATAGGATCAACATGTTCAACCAACATCTTCAGAGATATCAGGTAATAACCATATTTTAAAGTGATTTTTTTTATGTCATAAGTTCAATTATGAATGTTTGTTTTTTAACTTTTACATTGTCTAATCAAAAAAAACATTTTCTTTCTTATATATGATTTTTTGGCAGAGTTCACACCACAACATACAGACACCACGAGCCAACTTTCAATGGCAGAGAGTGTCATACATGAGGATCTTGTACCAGAAGAGGAGCATAGGGAAGTCATTCCAACAGTGTCGACTAGTGCATGAGGTAAAGAAAACTCTAATGTTATTTTTATTAATGAATAATAACAAAAAAATATCAATTTAACATTTCTTTCTTGTTACAGTTGATGATCTACCCCTTTTGTGGCAGCCTCGACAATGTCATGGTTACATGGCCAGACTGTCAAAAATAAAGAAAAAGAAAAGAAAATTATTGTACTGGATATCATTAGAAATATCACGTACCATATTATGAAAACATATTTTTTAAGGAAAAAAAAATTGAGGTGAAGCATTTTGTGTCTATGACTAATGAATGAATGAATGTAATATGTTAATGAATATTTGTTATATGTTTCTTTATGTACACGGCCTTGTTTCATATTATGTAAACATATTTTTTATGATAAAATTTATTGAGATGAAATACTTTGTGGATTTATGAATGAATGTTTGTTATTTGTTTTTTAATGTATATTAATGTCTTGCTTTCAACTATTTCCTATACAGTAGATTGATTGGGTACTGGGGAATTGAGAGTGATGTGATGGGGGGAAGGGCTAGTGGTTGACACTGTTTAGTAGAAAATAAATTAGGATTTGGATAATATTGGAGCAAAACACACTCAATCTAATAGAGCAACAACAAATTCAATGTTGACTTCGATGTTGCTTTGTCGAATGGAGAGCATTTTTCTCTAATATTAAACTAATCCAACAATTTTCTCAAAACCAAGAGGAGCTTATTTAGGTATTTGTTGGTAGGAAAAGTTCCCTATGGTAAGGGTTGACAACCTCAACAGAGAAGAACAATAAAATCAACAAGAAGCAATCAAGTGAGCATGCCAAACATTTGAATTATTAAAAGTGGACTTGGAAACTTACCTAGAGGTCCTACATTTAATGATGTTCCTATAGGGTCCAAACCCTCTGCTTCCTCTAGAATCGAGCAGGCCTACAAATCAATTCAGAGAAGCATATACATGATATATAATTCAATGTGCATACATAAAAGATATGTTAGATCATCATATATAAACATAGAAAATTATATTCATGAGACAATAACATATCAGGAACAAGACATGAGCTTCTTTATTCATAATCAACAATAGGTACAGGAAAGGTACAACCTGATCCAATACAACCTCTCTAACAAATGCAAGGAGATGTTATAAGGATGATGAACATCTCTGCAAAGGAAACAAGGGTTTCCATAGAGACTGGGAGTGCAGGAGGCACGGGAAAATCAGACTTGATCTGGGAGAAAAATGGGTATAATATTGATAGCCCTTCTCTTATTTCCTTTAGGCCTACCCAAGGTGTGTATACATACCTCCTGAAATTAATTAATTCAGTTGTGCTACAGGCTCCTGTAGGTGGTCTCTTGGTAAAACCTGTGAACCTCGCCCGAAAATAGCATAATCTTTTATTTTTTCATATTTAAAAAGGTATGCACAAGTATAAAGTTATAGAACCCAAATATGAACGCCCTTTTGAATGGGCAAAGTCGCGTATGGAATTTGAAATATTTTTTTTTAATAAAGGATCAAGTCTACATGGTAAAAGGCTGCCCAAAGCCATACAAGAGCCTCAAATCTACATAAGTGTTAAATGATGCTATAACAGTATTCATGCACTCAAGTCCTTTAATTATTACTTATTCATGCTATTAAATTTAACATTTGGTCAAATTTAATCTAAGTTTGCCTCATTGGTCTCATGAATATGTGTAGGATAACCATTATCAATTCGGATGTTGAAGTGGAGCAATTATCTAAAGAAAATATCTCAATATGGTAAGGGTTTAGGTAAGACAACAAATATTGTTTGATATTTGTGTTGTATGCCTTGGCCAAGTGGGAGTTACATAAAGATTTATAAGAAATAAGAAATTATTCCATGAAAAAAATTCATGTAGCTGATGCGCCTCCAAATTAGACACAAATTAAGGCCCATCTAACCTTTCCTAAGCACATAAAGACTATATTAAATATCTCCTTCTACACTTAATAATGTTCTTTTAGTTTTAATATGTTCTTATGAAGGTTTAGAGTTAATTGCATATTATGTGCCTAATATTATTTATTTTTGCAGAATATTGAGAGAATATAGAGTAAATTGTAAATGAGATAATATAAGTACTTACTCCCTACTACAGGACGGACCAAGATTGGATAATAAATGAACTGAATATCATGAAATTACTGGCAATTTTTTTAGCTCCACTGATTGAGAAAATCTAGGAATGTGTTCCCTGTCATTTAACGAAGATTCCTGGTGTTGGGACCAGATCCACTTTGTGAGGGATTTTGGAGGGGAATGCTGCCTCCTTTCAGGGAGAATGCTTCCTCATTTATTTTTATAAGTACCAATTCAAACTTTCCTCTAGGGACATGCATTTCTTAGTCTTCTTGTGGAGAAAACTTGTTATTTAGCAGCTCCACTTTCATTTCTACTAGGGATGTATTTGGATTGATTGAAATAGTGAAGTTTGGTGTCATTTTTAGCTTCTAAAGCTTGGTTTCCTTCATAGGAAATTGAGTTTCCTTGGGCTGGCCATCCCAGGAGCCTCAAATCCCTCTTGTACGATTTCTTTATTGCCTTTGAATGTCATTTTCACTTGCATCTCTTATTTCTACATTTACTATTCATGCTTCTTTTCTTGTAGGTCATATTGGTTAAATGATTGAAGTGAGTTGGTTTGAAATTTATTTACAGAGTCAAAAGAATGATGCATCCTTAGAACATATTTTAAAAGTCATATTCATCATTGAGCTACTTGGATTGGTTTACTAGTTCACAATCTAGAATTTCAGGAAGTCCCTTGTAGCAAATAATAGTAATTTTATGCTATTTTTTAGAACGTGTTAATGAGATTAATTTGAGTTGATTCCACTTGTATTAGGTCATAAAAAAATTCAAGTTAATAACAAATTTTACCCCATAGAGTTAGCACTTTATTAGGTTAGGCATTTAGTAGGTTAACTAGCTCACTAGTTATTGAATTTCTCGTTTTAGAGTAATAATTTTTTGTTATTTTTTAGCACATGTTAACAGAGGTATTTGGGAATGATTCCACTTGGAACAAAGTCCTAGGACATCCTAATTAATAACAAAAATTTTCCCATCTCGTTTGAATTTTATTTACTTGGGCATTAGGCAAGTTATCTCGCTCATGTAGCAAAACATGGCCTCTTGTAGCACGTCCTTTAGCACTCTTGTATCACGTGTAAAATTAACCATATTTGCTCCAAAAACTTGGTTTTTTCTTCTTAGACTTGAATAACAACCCTTAGGATCTGAAATCATGATTGAGTAAGATCAAAAACCTCTTAAGCCTTACCTCTTCTCCATTGCAATGCACCTCTGCAATTATGATTAGTGTACAAATTCATGACTTGAAGAGCATAATGATGATTTTCATGATTACTTTATGAAGCACCTTATGAAATTTGTTGACAAAATCTATCTTCAATGCCGTGATTAAAGAATGATTTAATTTTCTTTCTTACATCTTAAGCTATGGTTTCCATTTCCAACATTGCTATGTCTATTGCATAGACTATGATTCCTTTTGATGTACCATTTACACTTCAAATAGGTTAATGTTTACGTTTCTGCATATAGGATTAGCATTTACATCCATGAAAAGTAGAATAGTCTTTCCTTTCTGAAAAATTAACAAGGATTTCCTCTCTGCAAAAGTAATTAGGTTTCCTTTTTGCAAATAGAGTAACATTTCCATTTTTTCAATTAGTTTCAGCTTTCATTCCATGACATTCACTTCATTGCATCAGATCAATGAAAGGACACATTGCATGTTGCACATACAATGTTGACACCTATTAAGTTTGTATGAACCCCAGGTTGATCATTTAAGCTAGTAGCCTCGATATTTGGAACATTCTTGTTGCAATACTAGGGCTCATCACTTTTTGTCGTCATTGCCAAGGAGGTGTCAAAGCATGCATTTTTTTCTTCCCTAATTGATTTATTTCTTTTACTTTCTGCAAAAACACAAAAAATTGCATCAAGAATCTTTCATTTCAAAAACAAAAAATTGCATTGAATTATCAGTTTCATTCAAAAAAAATCATAAAACAAAAGTCTTCAATACTGCAACCCCCCCACTTGATCACGTGGTGCAGTGAGAACCACATCATCATCCACTTTTGCAGGTAAAAGAAGAAGAGGTGGTAGAGAAGGTAGAAGAAGTGGTTGGAGATGATGACAATGAAGAAGATCCTCTTGGATTTCTCTTTCAAGAAACTCATATTAGTGTTCATATGAAGAAAAGCCCTCCATCTTTCCTTCCCAACTTCCATGGTATGAGATTAGAGGATCAGGAAACCTTTCTCTTTGAATTTGAAATCCTTTGTAGATCTTATGGTTACTTACTAAACACTCAAAAGTTGAGATTTTTTCTGGCAACATTGAAGGATAGAACTCTTAAATGGTTCATGAGTTTATGGACTAATTCAATAATATCATGGGATGATATGCAAGAGATATTTTTAGAAAAATACAAAGGTCATGATCTTAAAGAAGAAATCTTTAGAATGAATCAAAAAGAAGATGAGAACCTTGAGGATCTAATAGATATATTTATGTATAATTAAGAGGGAAAAATTACATCATTTAGGATCTGGCACACTAAAACCATCTTACTAGAACAATTATTGTTGAGTGGATTGATATCCTTGATCTCATGAGTAGAGGTGATGTATACCAATTATCATTTGAAGAAATTTGTGAAACTGCAAGCGCATCTCAAGAGGAAGAGAAATGGTAAGTAAATCAACATCAAGATCGATAAGTCAAGATGAACTTGGAAATTTTCTTGGTAACTTTAAAACAAAAATTCTTGGCAATCTAAGTGAACAAGTAGAAATGTTAAGAATGAAAAATGAGCAAAAAGAGGATGTTGATATTTGTGTTATCCATGCAGAATCACATGCTACTAAATATTTCCCATCATTACCGAGGTTGAAGGAAGTTTACCAAGAGGACAATGGAGAAAGTCAATCACCAAAGAAGTTATGTTATGTAGCTCAAAGAAGACCATGGCAGCCTAGTCAACCTGATATGATGCAAGAACCTAATTCAAAATTTTAAGTTTATGCACATCCATCTCAAAGTAATTGGAACACACCATTTCCTTGGAAACCTTGGCCATCTCAACCCCAAAACCAATCTTGGAAACAAGGTTGGAAAGAACCTTATGGGAGAAATCCATAATATCCTCAATATTTTCCTCAATATCCTCCATACCCAACTCCATTCTATCCATACCATCCACCTCTACCACAACCCCAACCCCAACCACATCCATCTCAAAGATCCACTCCCACTCAACTACATGTACCACCATTTCCAAACCCAAACAATGAAGTAACTTAGCCCACTTGTAATGTTGAGGTACAACACTTCCAAACAACTCCTCTTGATCTAAATGGTATTCATATTAGCTTAAGAAGAGTATTGAAAAAAGATATTTTCCTGATGTCATTGAAGAACAACATCTATAAGAAGAAGATCCAGAAGAATCATGTATCACATTTTATGGAGAGAAACCATTGGAGCTTGAGATTGAAGAGTTTATGTTATGCTTAGCATTATATCCTTTATGTGTGGAATGGGCTAATTGGAAAAAAAAGTAGAAGATTTGAATGGCACAGAAAAAGAAGACATGAAGAATGATCCAAATGAGCAAGCGAACCAAGGGCATCAAAACTATATTGAGGTTTGGTTCCAGAAAATCAACAAGATGGAGCATCACTCTCTTCTTCAACAGTGCTTGATATCATCAAATTCAAATCATTTGGTCTCTAATATTCAGATACATGTCAAATCATATGTTTCGAGCATACACATGAGTTTATCTGTCATCTTGATATGCACTTGGCTCCATTGGAAGTATTCCTACACTTCAAAGTGATTTTTTTTTCAAGTAGTGATCTGAATTGGATCCTAAAACACTCTCTAAGTTTCCATGACTATTTCAAATTATGCCTAAAGATTCAAGTCTTAGAAAAATCAAAGCTATCAGAAGGAATCCTTGTAACAGTTGCAGTTGTGGCCAGAGCAGAGCAACGAGGACCCTCGGTCGAGCGCGGAGACCGTTGGCCCATGGTAACGCACACTGGCGTAAACTGGAAAAACCGGAGGCCAAATCAAGAAACAGGGGTGGTTTCTGATACGCGATTAGCGCTAAAGCACTAATCACATATCGCAGGGCGTCCTCCTCAATGAAGGAAAGCCTCGAAGTGACCGGACTCGAAATCACTATAAAATTCAAAAAAAGTAACGCATTCGGTTCCGTAGCGCAGGATTCCACAAACCGACAGGATATCGGAAGGCCTCGAGGTGGTAAGTAATTTTGACTGAGTCCCACCCGATTCCACACATCGAGCGACACGCGTCTAGTGGATGAGAGAGAAAACCGCCTGCATCGGACAAGTAAACATCATGTGACTTGTCCACCCGATATGAAGGACGACCGTAGGATCTAGGGGGCCCAGATCAACGGCGGAGATGCGTCCCGATAACTAACTGGATGATGAGTTGGAAAATGATTCATGTTTCATGGGAAATCTTGAAGCAAACAGAATTAACGGCCATTCAAAAATGATTCAAGGAATCTGACACCTAGTTCATTGGGAAACAGGTGGCCACCTCCCCGCGAGGCGTTACCCAGTGATGATTACGCAGAGTAGAGGAATTCAAACGGACAGTGGTAAGGAAACAAGAAGGTCAGGTAGCGGAAACGAACAGTCAAAAGAACAGACTGGCTTTAAATCCATGACCTGACAGAAGCAGAAAGACAACACAAGAAGGCAGATAGCTAAGAGCAGAAAACAGAGAGTAGAAGCCAAGCTAACATGAAGGCAGCATCGAGCCAGACAGAGCTAGAGAGAGTCAGAGAGTCTGTGTACTCCATAGAAGTTTTGAGAGGTTCAAGCAACTCCTCGGCATAGGCCTGTCATACTACTGTGACTATCAGAGGTCGAATTTCAGTTGGAGAGTCTATGCACTCCATTCCTACTGACTTTTATTTGTTTAGTGAGACTCGAATTGAGGTCACTGTTGTAAAAATCCTGCTTAAAAACATAATAGAGAGGCTATCACTGAGAGCTGGACCAGGAGACGTAGCCTAGGAGTATTGGGTGAACTCCTTATTAAACTTGTTGACTTACATGTTTTCCTATTATGTTTTCTCTAACTGCCTCAGTGTTTGTGTATTTTGCAATCTTATCGATCCATTGCATAAAGTAACATAGGCAAATCCATGCACATGAGTCTGTAATACCTTTAATTCTTTATCCTGGATAAATTCCAGATCAAGTAGTATCAGAGCTCTAGGTTACTAAGGTTAGACAAGCTTGTGCTAGATCTGTTGTTGAATTCTAACTAGGTCAAAGCTTAAATTAGGAGAAGGAGAGTTGGCTGAAACTAACCCAGAAATTGGAAGAGTCTATTCTAAGAGGAAAATGTCAGAAGAAAATCCCTTGGAATCAGACCCCCAGTTCATGGATAGTTTTATGACCATGAGATCCATGGTGGAGGAAATGTATAGGGACTTTAAGAAAAATAGATATGAAGATTCATCCAACTCCAAACAAGACAAAGGAGTAGAAGAATCTATCCTCCATGACCACTCTAAAAGGGAAAAGTGTATAAGGTTACACCCAAGAACTTAGGAAAAGAGCTTTCATTCTAGGAATTTCTTTAGACTCACCTGAGACTCTGTTGAAGTATATAGGTGGTCTACGCAGCTACATGAGGCACACTATCCTCATGTTTAATCCCACTAGCATAGATGAGGTATCCGTTAAGGCTACGCACCTAGAAGCTAGAGGTAAGAATGGGAACTCAGAAGTTGGGGGATCATCCAAACCCACTGTAATCAAAAATAAGGAGAAAAGAAAACAGAAATGGAAAGAGAGGAAGACAAACATTGTACAGAAAAGCAAGTCTTCATGCACTCATTGTAAGAAGGAGGGGCATGATGATGAACACTGTTGGATTTTGCATTCGAAGCTGAAACATAAGAAGTTTAAGGGAAAGAAGAAGAAGATTACTGCAGCTATTCAAAAGGATTTGGGGTCAGACTCAGGAGATGAAGCAACAATCGCAACCACTGGTATAAAAGGTAAAAATTTTGAAGCATCTACTAGTAATTTTGCACAATCTACTAATAATGAAGAAAATGAGAGAAAAAGACATGAGCTTTTTCATATTCGAGTTATTTCCAATCATCAAAAGATTGATACTTTGTTTGATAGTGGCTCACAAGTAAATTTAATCTCTAAAGAAATTGTAAAGAAGTTGGGATTACTAACCACACCTTATAAGAAACCATATCCATTATGTTGGTTATGTGATAAAGCAAAGCTACAAGTGACTAGACAATGTAAACTTAGGTTTTCTTTTGGGTCAGCATTTGTAGATGAGGTTGAGTTAGATATAGTTCCTTTGGATATATGTGGAATTGTATTAGGAAGTCCTTACTTGTATGATAGAAAAGCTATTTTCTATAGATCTGAGAACAAGTATCTACTCGTTAAAGATGGAATCGAATATATTGTAACAGCTCACAAGCTCAAGAATAATTATACTCTCATAAACTCAGGGCAGATGAAACAAATTGTAAATTCATGCAAACAATTTTTACTGATTGTTGTAAAGGAAAAGAAACCTGATAAAACCAATGTATTTGAGGGTTGTGATGCTAAATAGCAAGCTGATTTAGAAAAAGTTGTTTCAGAATATGATATAACGTTTCAAGAACCTAAAGGTCTGCCACCCAAAAAGGAAATAATACATGATATTAATTTGCAGTAAGATGCTCCATTGCCTAATATCGAACTGTACAGGTTGTCCGCTTTAGAGAATGCAAAAATCAAGAAGCAACTATAGGAGCTGCTCGAGAAGGGGTTCATCTGACCTCGCACATCACCATGTGGGTCTCCAATTTTTTTGGTGAAAAAGAAATATGGCTCGTGGAGAATGTGCATTGATTACCGAGCACTGAATAAGATAACGATCAAAAATTTGTTATCCCATTCCTCGCATAGACAATCTATTAGATCAGTTGAAAGAAGCTGTTTATTTTTCCAAGTTAGACTTGCATAGTGGTTATCATCAAGTCAGAGTTGCAGAGCAAGATGCATGGAAGACTGCTTTCAAAACAAAGCAAGGATTCTATGAGTGGTTGGTTATGCCTTTTGGCTTAACTAATGCTCCTGCTACTTTCATGAGAGTAATGAATGATGTATTATAACTTGGAAATCGGAGAACCCACAGTAAAAACCATTTTTCCGTCAACGTTTCAAATCCCAATAGGGATCCATCATCAAGACTATTTTAAATGTTGATAGTAGAAGAGCTCAATTGCGAGATTTAAATGGTTATGAGGTGAGCTATTTTGTTTTAAGGAAAAATGAAGGTCAGCTGCTTAATAATTGATTTTATCCAAATATTTAGGTTTTTATCAATTTTTAGGTAAATTAATATTAATAATAAATAGTAAAGGTGAAAATTCATTTATAGTAATTAATAGTTTTTCATAATAATTAATAATTTTTAAAATAAATAATTTATAATAATTTATAATCAAAATAATTTATAATTTATAATTTATAATAATAATAATTTATGATAGTTTATAAAAATAAAAATAATAGTAATAACTAATAAGTATTATAAGATAAGATTGATAGACACCAACTTAAAGGAGTTTATAAAATAGATTGTTCCTGTGGGAAAAGTTACATTGGTGAAACAGGTCATTCTTTGCAAACAAGACTGAAAGAACATATAGCAGATATTAGGAATGACAGGTCCCGTACTGCGGCCCTGGCAGAGCATTTCTCTAAAACTAAGCACCATCTATGTGTGGAAAATGCCTCAATCGTCGCAAGAGAAGAATATCATCATAGGCGAAAGATTAGAGAGGCTCTTGAGATTATGAAACATCCACGTAATCTGAACAGGGACAATGGCATTGAGATCAGTGGTAGTTGGTTTCCCTTAATCAAAGAAATTAAGACCTCCAATGCTTCCTAGGTTTAGCTCTTAATAGGTAACTTTCTCCCCCTCCCTTTCCTCTTAGGCTTATTTAGCAAGTCCTAGTTTCTTTTATTTCTACTGTTACTCCTAATAATCAATCTCAAAATATTAATAATTAATGTTTGAATATAATAATTAATAATATATTAAAATTATTAATAATAATTAAATAGTCAAGATTTATAATATGTACTATTATTATTAATTTTGACTAGTAAATATTCGAATTATTATTAATTCATATAAAAAATTATTAACTTTATATTATTATTTAAAATATATATATATATATATATATATATATATATATATATATATATATATATATATATTATTTATAATAATTTTATATTATTTATAATATTTATTTATTACTTATTATTGATTATTAATTATTATCACTGTGACTTATTACTTATTATTACTATAAAAATTATTATAAACTATCACTAATTATTATTATTTTAAATTATTATAAAACTATTAGTACTATTATTAATTCATAAAAATAAATCTAATTAATCCCTAAAATAATCTCATTAATATTCAATTTAATAAAAACTTTTTACCATTATTATAATAACATTATGTATTATAACATTCATTAATTATTACTAATATTTTTATTATTTATAACTATAAATATTAATAATATAGTAGTGAATATTTATTATAATACTTATTAGTTATTACTATTATTTTTATTTTTATAAACTATCATAAATTATTAATTATTAATTATTTTGACTATAAATTATTTTAAATTATTTATTTTAAAAATTGTTAATTATTATGAAAAATTATTAATTACTATAAATGAATTTTCACCTTTACTATTTATTATTAATATTAATTTACCTAAAATTTGATAAAAACCTAAATATTTGGATAAAATCAATTATTAAGCAGCCGACCTTCATTTTTCCTTAAAACAAAATAGCTCACCTCATAACTATTTAAATCTCGCAATTGAGCTCTTCTACTATCAACATTCAAAATAGTCCTGATGATGGATCCCTGTTGGGATTTGAAACGTTGACGGAAAAATGGTTTTTATTGTGGGTTCTCCAATTTCCAAGTTACAAGATATTAACCACAGAGGTCTTAAATCCAGAATGAATGATGTATTCAGACCTTTTCTTGATGATTTTGTTATTGTATATTTGAATGACATTCTTATATCCAGCGAAATGTGGGAAGAACATTTAAAGCATGTTAAGCAGACTCTAGAATTTTTTGAAAAGAGAAAATCTTTATCTTAAACTCTCAAAATGTGAATTTGGAAAAACATCTTTGAATTATTTGGGACATATAGTAGGGGGTGGTGAATTCAAGATAGATCCCTTTAAGGTTGCAGTCACTGTAAACTGGCCTAAACCCAAATCTGCTACAGAAGTTAGAAGCTTCTTAGGAGCAGCACAATATTGGAGAAAGTTTATTTCTAACTTTTCCTTAATTGCAGCTACCTTACATGCTTTAACAGGATTGAACAAGGTGTTTCAGTGGGGAAGCAAAAAGCAGAAAGCCTTCAACACCTTGAAAGAAAATATTAGTATAGCACCAGTACTAGCACTGCCCGATCTTCAAAGACCATTTGAGATTGAAACAGATGCCAGTGACTATGCCATGGGAGCAATATTGATGCAGCACAGTAAACCCATATGTTATCATTCTGAGACATTTAATTCTGCAATAGTTAACTATCCCACATATGATAAAGAATTGTATGCATTAGTACAAAGTGTGAAAAAGTGGAAACATTGATTAATGGGAAAAGAGACAGTTATACATATTGATCATCAACCACTTCAATATCTACACTCCCAAACTAAGTTGCAACAATCAAGACACTATAGATGGATGGGTTTTTTACAATAGTTTCATTTAGTCATCAGATATAAAAAGGGCATACACAATAAAGTTGCAGATATGTTGTCCAGACCAATTATAAATGTGTCTACTATACTTAAGCATAATTCAGTATTGCATGAGAGCTGCATTGAACAATATGCTCAAGATATAGATTTTAAAGATGTATATGCAACTTTAAGTCAAAGCAAACGAGTAGAAGAATTGGATTATCATGTTAAGGACGAACTCTTGTATCATTTTGGGAAGCTATGCATTCCACAAACTAAAAGAGTAAAGGTAATTCGAGAAGCACACACTTCTCTAATATCAGGTCACTTTGGGGTAAGTAAAATAGTTGCACAACTGCAAAGATTTTGTTATTGGCCAAAAATGAATGAGACGATTTCTAGATATGTAAGAGGGTGTGCCATGTGTCCAAAAAGCAAGCCCAGCAATAGAAAACTAGGCTTGTACACTCCACTACCAGTTCCTTCTCATCCTTGGGAAAGTGTTTCCATGGACTTTGTTGGAGGACTGCCTAAATCTAGGAAAGGTCATGACTATTTATATGTTGTTGTGGATAGGTTCAACAAAATGTGTATTTTAATACCTTGTAACAAACATATTATAGTTGAACAAACTGCGAAGTTGTTCTTTCAGCATGTATGGGTTCATTTTGGATTACCCACTTCCATAATATCTGATCAAGATACCCGATTTGTTGGGAAATTTTGGTCAAGTTTGTGGGAATTGATGGACACCAAGCTGAAGAAGAGAACAACTTTTCATCCACAAACAGATGGCCAAATAGAAGTGGTCAATAGGACAGTGATCTAGTTTCTTAAAGGCTATTGCAGCAAGCATCCCAAACTTTGGGATGAACATTTATGTTATGTGCAACATGCTTACAACTGAGCTAAACATTCTTCTACACAGAGATCTCCTTTCGAGACCTGTTTTGGATTCACACCAAGGTCTCTCTTGGATTTTGTCTTTGGTAAAAACATAGCAATTGATGCACACAGTGATGTGGACAAGGCAACCAAGTTCATTGAACAAATCCAAGAGATTCACCAAGCAGTACAGGAACAGTTGGAAAAGAGCCAAGCCAAGTACAAGCCAAGGCATGACAAGCATCGGATGGAGCATAGTTTCCAAGTTGGTGATCAAGTCTGGTTGTATATCAGCAAAGACAGAATGCAAGGTGAAGGTAAGAAGTTGAAGCCAATAAGGTATGGACCTTTCAAGATACTTGGGAAAATTGGTGAGAATGCTTTTTGCCTTGATTTACCAGCTTACATGCACATCTACTCAGTTGTTAATGTAGACAGCTTGATACTATTTGAACCTTCATTAATCGAAGATCTTGAAGAAAAGAGTCAATTTCCTTATATTGATGATTTGTTGCCTAAATATCTTAGTGAATTGCAGGAAGATACAATTCTGGATAGGAAGGTAAGAACTACGCACAGAGGGGATGTTGAATACCTCAGGATTGGACTCAAAGGTTCAAATCCAAGCAGTGTGAAATGGATAGAAATTGAGCAAGCGAGGAAGAAATACCCTCACTTGATTGATGCTTAAAAGAAAACCAACTTTTGGTGGTCCAAAAGCTTTTTTAGTGGGAAGGCCGTGATCCGAATTGGATCCTAAAGCACTCTCTAAGTTTTCATGGTTGTTTCAAATTATGCCTAAATATTCAAGTCTTAGAAAAATCAAAGATATCAAAAGGAATCCTCGTAACAGTTGCAGTTGCGGCCAGAGCGGAGTAACGAGGACCCTCGGTCAAGTGCGTAGACCGTTGGCCCATGGTAATGCGCGCTGGCGCAAACTGGCAAAACCGGAGGCCAAATCAAGAAACGGGGGTGGTTTCTGATACGCGATTAGTGCTAAAGTGTTAATCACATATCGCAGGGCATCCCCCTTAGTGAAGGAAAGCCCTGAAGCGCCCGGACCCGAAATCGCTATAAAATTCAGAAAAAAGTAACGCATTCGATTCCGTAGCGCGGGATTCCACAAACTGGCAGGATATCGGAAGGCCTCGAGGCGGTAAGAAGTTTTGACTAAGTCCTGCCCGATGCCACACATCAAGCGACATGCGTCCTGTAGATAAGAGAGAAAACCGCCCGCATCGGATGGGTAAACATCGTGTGACTTGTCTGCCCGATATGAAGGACGACCATAGGATATGGGGGGCCCAAATCAACGGTGGAGATGCGTCCCGATGACTGACTGGATTTGACAAGTCAAAAAGAAATATGTCAAGGGATTTGAAGTCCGACGAGGATGATGAGTTGGCAAATGATTCATGTTTCACAGGCGATCTTGAAGCAAACAGAATTAACGACCATTCAAAAATGATTCAAGGAATCTGACACCCAGTTCGTTGGGAAACAGGTGGCCACCTCCCTACGAGGCGTTACCTAGTGATGATGACACAGAACATAGGAATTCGAACGGACAGAGGTAAGGAAACCAGAAGGCCGAGAAGCGGAAATGAACAGTCAAAAGAACAGACTGGCTTTAAAGCCATGACCTGACAGAAGTAGAAAGACAACACAAGAAGGTAGATAGCTAAGAGTAGAAAACAGAGAGTAGAAGCCGAGCTAACCTGAAGGCAACATTGATCCAGACAAAGCCAGAGAGAGTCAGAGAGTCTGTGTACTCCATAGAAGGCTTGAGAGGTTAAAGCAACTCCTCAGCATAGGCCTGTCATACTACTGTGACCATCAAAGGTCGAATTTCAGTGAGTCTGTGCACTCCATTCCTACTGAATTTTATCTGTTTAGTGAGACTCGAATTGAGCTCACTATTGTAAAAACCTTGCTTAAAAACATAATAGAGAGGCCACCATTGAGAGCTAGACCAGGAGACGTAGCCCAGGAGCATTGGGTGAATTCCTTATTAAACTTGTTGTCTTACATGTTTTCTTGTTATGTTTTCTCTAATTGCCTCAGTGTCTGTGTATTTTGCAATCTTATTGATCCATTGCATAAAGTAACATAGGCATATCCATGCACATGAGTCTGTAATACCTTTAATTATTTGTCCTGGATAAATTCCAGATCAAGTAGAGTAGGATAGAAAAAGAAAAAAGAAAAAAAATGGAAAAAGAAAAAAAGAAAAAAAAGGAAAAGAATAAAATATCAGGTGAAAACCTCTTTTGAGGCGCCTAAGATTTGTCACTGATTAAAAACCTCCTTAACGCAGTTAGTTGGTCGAAAAGAAAAAACGAAAAAAAAAGGAAAATATCCTAGGTGAAAACCTCCTTTGACGTGCCTAGGCAGACCAACTAGTTGAAAACCTCATTGAAGGAGCTAGTAGGCCTTGGGAAAAAAAAAGGAAAAAAATATTTGCTCCATGTATCTCTCTCTGATGAATGCAGGTGCTCTCCAACCTTTGCAAGCAACAAGAACAATTTAGCACCAAAAGAAAAAAGAAATGATCAAAAACCTAGTCAAAGGAAGTCAAACTTGGGTTTTCTCCTCCTTTTCCCCAGATGCTCCAACAAGACCAAGAACATGTCAATCCATCATCCTCATCCATTTCCAACATCCAACCATAATTTCCACGTCTTTCCAAACCTTTCCCATTCATTTCCCTCATTTTCCTAAAATGTTACAAGAAGGTTTTGTTTTGCTACGGAGGAAAAAATACATAGGGCTGAAAATTGTTTTTACCATATCTCAAAATTTGTGCATTCATTTATCGATCTGTTTGATGGGGAGATGCATATTGATTATGGTAACATGCTCCAGGAATTTCAGCAAATTCCAGTGCACACTTTTTGAGAAATTGGCCTTCATCACCTACAAACATACAACCATTTTTATTTTTTCTCGAGATTCATGCATCCATTGACCAAGATTTTTTATGGCGAGGTGAATAAGGATTATGGAAACATGTTTAAAAAAATCAGGTCAATCCAACCTATTATTTTATAGATATGGATAAAACAATTCTTCTACAAGAGTGTTCCAGAATTGCTACAAGAGTGACTAGAATTGCTACAGGATTGTGATCAACATAGAGAGAGGGGCCACATCCTATGTTTTCTTTGGGGGAATGAATAAATAAGGCTACAAAACCTCCATCATCCACCCTCCACACCATTTATCCATTTTTCCATCCAAAAATTCATCTTTGTCCATGAAAAAAACTCATTTTCACCCCTTCTCCCACAATTTTCACCACAACCAAAGCTTCTAATCCTTGTCCATGAGTTTAACATGAATTATCAGAGTTTTTGGATGCATTTTGTGAAGGTTATTTTGATCATATGGAGTTCTATATGACAGCTATAGGAAATAATCCATTCCTGTAGCAGTTTACACAAGCCATCCAAAACCACAATCAAAAGCACTTTGAAGCACCATAATGAAGAATTGACCAACATCAAGCATTGAGGGATCGTCTCCTTGATCTTGGGCAGCCACAAAAAAAATTTAGGGCTGCTACAAGGTCATTGATCATCTCCAACAATAGCATCTTGATCCACCATCAACAAGACCTACAGTGACAACTTCGATTAGTCAAGCACATTTCAAGAGAAAAAATTCAGAGCAAAGCCAATGCATGGAGCAATGAGCATAAGAAGATGACACCTCAAGAATCCAACAGATCATCCATTACCTTTGTTTAGAAACAGCATGCAACCATCAAAGGATCATCACTAGCAGCTTTAGAACCACCAAAGGCAGCTTCAACAGTCATATCAACAACCTCAATATCACCTACAAAAATACATCAAGGGTAAGGCCTAGGTATGAAATCCTCAAAATCTCTCCTATAGACTTATTTTAGCTCAAAAAATGTTGTAAGTGTATGAAGGAAAATGTTTTTATAGCCAAACTTAGTAGCAGAGAAGCCTCGGCCTTATCTAGTAATTAACTTCACTTTTCCACCAAGACACCCGCACATGGGGGAGAGGACAAGACATAAGTGAAGAGGACTTGAGAAAGTGGGATGTAATAATTTAGTCATGATGGAGGACAAGGAGTGTGAAGGGGTAGGTGAGGGCCAACTCAGTTAACTCAAAGCACTTTGAGTTTATTTTGCATGCAATGAAAAAAAAAATTGAAAAAAAAAATGAAAAATCAATAAAAAGAATAAAAAGGTGGACCCACCACCTCTTGGCATGCAAAGAAGAGTTGCTATAGTATTTGGCTTGGTTTTTATAGGAGTACCGTAAGTGCTACAAGAGATAGATAGATTGTTATAGGTAGTTAACAAAGGGATACAAGAGAAAAAAATTGCTACTAGGGTGTTGGATAATGATTAATTAATTGCTACAAGGTACCAAAAAACACAACAGAGATGAAAAGGATTTTCTACTCACAGTCTAGGTTGTATAATGGTAAATTATCCAAGAGAAAAAGGTATCCAAATTAGTAGGTTGGTCATCACATCATTCATATCTTTTGCTTCAGTTTTTTTACCATCATTTCTCCCTTTGTAAGAAGAAAGAGCTCTTTGTCAAGTGTTTTCAATTCTAGAGTTTAATGAGCAAAGAGTATTCAGATTGCTAGTCAAGGGTGTTCATAAGAATTTGATGGATAGTATGATGTGTAATGGCCAAGAATTTGTATCATGGTAAGAGGCTTGGACTTCAATGAGAATGAAATTAGTAATGAGGTAATGGATGCCAAGAAATCATTCTTTTCGCAAGGAGAATCGCTAGAGGAATACCAAGAAGATAAACCAAAAGAAAGGTGTTTCCCTCACAAATAGAAACCATTATAATTGAAGAATCACTTGAGAGAAAGAAGCATCCTAAACTTGCATTAGAAGTGCCATGAGAAACTGATATAGGGGAATAAATGCAAATAAAAGAGTAGCAAGAAGAGCAGTAGGAGGAGAAACACATGGACCAACAAACAGAGAATGAAATAGGCCAGCATACATGAAGAACCACAGGGCAAGGAGGATGAATAGGTTTCTTAGAGGATGAGCAACAGTTTTAGTAGGGGGTGTGATGGACCTCCAAACACTAGTAGAAAATGATGAAATTAGTGACTAGATGACTGAAAAAATTAGTTACTGTAGCTTTTCGAAGTGAAATACTACAAAAAATGAGCAATCTTAAGTGATTAACTAAAAATTACTAGCATAAACGACTAATTTATTCTCGAGTTAAAATATACGACTAGCTAATAAATAATACAACTAAAAATGACTAATGTGAATGACTAATTTAGTATAGTAACATAAATATGACTACTTAACAAGTAATACAATAGTACAAATCAGTCGTTTATGTTAGTCATTTTAATTATGTCACTTTAGCAATCTAAACTTACAAGTGATAGGAGATTCAAAAGTTGTTATAGATTGGCTGAAAGGTTATACTTCCTTAAACACTTCCTTACTACATCAATGGACTATTAGAGTTATGGAGTTGATTAGAACCTTTAGGGTTATATCCTTTGATCACATTCACATGGAATTACATTAAAATATTGATAGATTATCCAAAATGGGAGTGGGCTTATAGCTGGGTCAAATACATTATGAAGAATACCTACAAGGAGAAGTGTTGAGTAATTAGTAGAGGACACATTTCCTTTAGTTGAAGACTTAACTTTTCATGCATATCTACATTTTTTATTATCAGGGTCATATCCATTGAAATTAGGATACTAGTTTTTAACTTGGATACCATGTTGTTTATCTAGTTTGAACATACATTATGAACATAGCAGTACTAGACTCTTATGAAATTATTTTGAATCCTATGGGGATTTTGATATTTCCCAAACATTAGATGTTGAACATATTACAATATCATGTCATTCAGGTAAAGAAAATTTAGTATATGTTAGATGATGTAAATTACATCTTTGCATTAATATTAATACAAAAATGATGTCTTTTTCTTATTGGAAAAAAAAAAATTATGCCATTTCCCACCACCTAAGTTATTAGACATAATTTACATAGGAATACATGAAACTACAAGAATCTTTGCTTAGTTGCTAAAGATGGTTTGATTTCATAAAAATAATGATCATTATTTATCTTCTTGGTACCATATGTCAATGTTGGGCTTCCATGATGGCTCTGTGATGGTTGGGATTCCTCATAATAGGCATGTGAACCCCTAGGTGTGCACACAACTTGTTGAATGTGAATATGGGGTTTGAAACTTGGTAGGCACAATGTTGTGTGTGTTGTATGAAAGGTTGTTGAGGTTTCAATACATTACCTTGAATCCTACAAGAACATTGTGCCACCCCTTAAACCCTATGTTAAACACTCCATGCTTTGGTATTGATGTGCAAAAATAAATTTCATGAAAAATATATATTTATAATTTATACAAAACCATACATCAAATACATGTAATTATGCTAAAATTATACAAAATATCCAAGTATGATTTTCCTCATAAAAACTTCAAATACATATAACTAGCCTAGATCCATCTTAACCCCAAATCTATCAAGCGCCGAGAGGGATCCAATCTCTCAAGGTGAAAACCTCCTTTTTTTAGTGAAAAACTTGAGGAAAGGTGTGCGCCTCGAGACATTTGGTCCCTCTAAGTGCTTGATATATCCGGGTTAAGATGGATCTAAGCTGGCTATATAATATTATATACTATCTATTTGTGTATTTATGTGTCTCTTTCTAATATGCTCTCTCTATTTCACCCCCAAACATGCACACACTCTCTCCATATCTATCTCTCTCTCTCCCCCTCCCTCTTCCTCTCTACCTCTCTCTCTCTCTTCCCTCCCACTCTCCTCTCTCTCTCTCTCCCCCTCCTTCTTCCTCTCTACCTCTCTCTCTCTCTTCCCTCCCACTCTCCTCTCCCTCTCTCTCCACCTTTCTCCCCTTATGTATTTCTTCTTCCTTCCCTCTCTCTCCCCCTCCAACTCCATCTCTCTCTCCTTCTCTCTCTTGATTCCTCTCTCCCCATTTCTCTCCCACCTCCCTCTATCTCTCCCCCCATCTCTCTCTCTCTCTCCCCAACTCTATCACTATCTCCCTTTCTCTTCCCTTCTCTCTCTCCCCTCCATCTATGTGTCTCCCTCTTTCTCTCTTCCCCTTCTCTCCCTATCTCTCTCTTCCCTCCTCTCCTCTCTCCCTCGACCTCTCTCTCTGCCAGATTTGTCACTATCTCCCTCTGTCTTTTCCCCCCTCTCCCGCTCTCCCCCCCCTCCCCCCGGCACCCTCCCCACCTCCTACCCTCTCTCCCCTTCACTTTTCTTTTTGTCATCCCTTGTATGCTTAGTTAAGATGGATCTATGTTGGTGCTTATTAACATTATTTATATTATATAAATTTCACATTTTAAATACAAATGTATTCTTATTTTTTACTTTACTAAAGCCTTAATTTAATTTAAATGGGAATATTTTTAGTAGTGGTGAGGATAAAGAGTTTAGATATATCTCAAAAGTAATTATAACCTTTTTTCCTTTTAGCTTCAATTTAAAAAAAATTATAAAATTAAATTAAATTAAATTATTTTTATTGTGAAATATGTTATGGTTTTTGGGCATATGGTATTGATAAGCCATGGTATTGGCCCACGGTATTGTAACAAAGCCTATTTACAAGTTAATAATATCCATGTTAAACTGGGGGTGAATATCCATGGTTACGAATGTTTTCGTATTGTTAATATATATTTTGATTGTGAAATAAGTTATGTTTTTTTGGCATGTGGTATTGATAAACTTGGTATTAACCTCATGCTATTATAACAAAGCATATTCATAAGTTCATAATATCAATGGAAAAGTGAGGGTGAATGTCCATGATTAAGAATCTTGTCATATTGTTATAAAATATTTTGATTGTGAAATAAGTTATGTTTTTTGGGCATGTGGTATTGATAAGCGATGGCATTGGCCCATGGTATTGTAACAAAGCCTATTTACAAGTTAATAATATCCATGGTAAAGTGGGGGTGAATATCCATGGTTAATAATATTTTCATATTGTTTTAAAATATTTTGATTGTGAAATAAGTTATGTTTTTTTTGGTATGTGGTATTGATAAGCCATGGTATTGAAACAAAGCCTAGGTTTTATAGGTTAATGATATCAATATTAATGTGGGGGTAAATATCCATGGTTAAGAATCTTGTGATATTACTATAAAATATTTCGGTTGTGAAATAAGTTATGGTTTTTGGACATGTGGTATTAATAAGCCATGGTATTGGCCCATGGTATTGTAACAAATCCTATTCACAAGTTAATAACAAAATCAAAATATAACAAATTGATTTTTATTATTAATTAACCCAAAATTTATGGTTTTTGGACATGTGGTATTAATAAGCCATGGTATTGGCCCATGGTATTGTAACAAATCCTATTGACAAGTTAATAACAAAATCAAAATATAACAAATTGATTTTTATTATTAATTAACCCAACATTTAATAGTTATAGTCATCCTCGATATCACTTTTAATTTTTTTAACGCAAGGGAATTGACTATCCAACCATAGCCATCAAAATTGAATATAAACCACATAACAATTTAATTTAGTTTGCCAATAAAAAATGGCACAGTCTACCAAGGCCGCAACTAGAATGGCCAAAAACTTGTAGGGATGGCCCAAAATTGGCCTGGATCTTGCAAATTTGTAAAATTGTTTGAATAATATTTTTACGGGAGAAATTCTAAAATCCTTTATTACCTAAATTCTTGAAAATCCATAACTATAACCTCGATTGGCAAAGTAGTCTGCAAGAACCATAGGCAAGGTATATTATTCATAAAGTTATACGTACAACTATGAATATTTTGAAAAACCACTTTACATTTACAAATTGTTACATGAGAGTCGAGCAATACTTGAGGGCTCGCATGAAGAAGGCATTACTTGAGGGCTCGCATGAAGAAGGCATTGCTATGTTCGAAGACATAGTACTCCAATCTTTGTGCTTTGAGCACTCCGGGAATTGCTTTATCATTACCTTCATCATTCACCAATGGCTATCAAGGGTTTTATGGACAAGAATGTTGTATTCAGAAAGCTCTGGGTCAAACCTGAAAACAAGGTTCTATTCATATTTCCTGATGCTTTTTCTCTTCAAATTCTTTATGGCTAATTTATTTCTTTAGTGGGAACAAAATATTTTTGCCAGAGAAAAAACCATTGTGGGTGCATTTTTTTATCGTTCACAACAAAATTTAATGTGATTTGGGTAATTTGAGACCAGATCTATATAGGTATTTATGATTGCCTATAGATATCATTTGATCTGATGTGATTTTTATTCATGGCAGATGTGATTTGATTGTAATACAAGGAATCCCACATGGGCATTGGTCACTTATGGGATTTTCATTTGCCTAGATTGTTCTGCATCTCATCGTAGTCTTGGTGTTCACATTAGCTTTGTTAGGTATGTATTTTAATCTTTACTACTCAAATTGCAATGTGTATTTCTTTGTTTAGGCACTAAAATTGCTCAGGGGTGCTTGTCCACTTTGTGGTTCCTTCTTGTATTTGTGATGTCTATAAGAAAATTAATTAAAAGTAAAGTAGCATATTCCGTTTTGAGGGATTTGCTGACTTTGTGGTGCCTTCTTCACAATATGTTTTTTAAATTAAAATTAATATGGCATATCCCTTTTTGAGGATTTTGTTTAGCATGAGTGCCACTATCTCCTTGTAATGCATATTGAATGATACATTGCAAATTGATCTGTTAAAAATGCACATTAGTGAAGATGGTGTTCTAATATTTAGCGTAGCACAATAGTATTTAGCATAGGAGGACCTTCATGACATATTTTCCCCTACAATCAACTACATGAGAGATATGCCTTGGTCTTCTCATCAACTTAAGACAGAGCTTTTAATTTTTTCTATAATTGTAACATATTATCCCTCATTTAGGCACTAACATTGCTTAGAGGTACTTGTGTGTTTTGTGTTTCCCTATTGTCTTTGTGATATCGTTTTAATTGCAAGCTAACTTAAAATAAAAAAATTAAGTGACATATATTTCCACAAGGATTTTGATATGTATTAATGACATTATCTCCTTGTAATGTATATTGGATGATACATTGTAAACTTCTTTGTTGAAGTGCATATTAGTGAAGGTTGCATTCTGATATTTAGCTTAACATAATAGGGATTAGCATTGGACAGTCACGACGAATGTGTTGATATAATTAATAGAAATTAATAAACACAACATTGCATCATTTAAGAGGGTATACATTGGGATAACACAATGGATGTGGTGGTTTTGAACATCTCATGTTGTAAATCCCTACATGTACGCTCATCAAATGTTGCAGTGCTATGTGCATATTTATAATCTACAATCACATAGGTGAGTGCCCTATTTCATGTAAACGTTTGTATATGGTAGGAGATATGTCACATTTGAATTATGATGTTTATGTGTTATAACAGGTTATTGAATTTTATACTTGGAGACCAAACAATATTGTCTACCATTAATCAAAAGCGAAAAATACCCCCTAAGACTAAATTTTGTTGCCACTGATGTACTATTTTACAAAAATTGATTGAATTTTACTGGATCGGTGGGGGAACCATGAGAAACTATTTTGGTTGATTCCACCAAGAGCTTGCACCTATGAAATTTACCCAGTTCCATCTCTTTCAAATTTTTGCCATTCGGGTGGGGCAAACACTAAAAATGGAATCCTAGTGGACAAATTAATCGTCTATTGACCAAAACAGTGAGCTAATACTTCATTGCCAAGCAGAGAGGGTTTATGAATGACCCTATCAGATAAATTTGGTGCATGTATTGGTAGGCAAGACATTGTAGACCAAACGTGTGAAGCTGCCTACTCAAATACATGGTTATTTTTTGTAATGTGAATTCATGGATGGGATATTACATTGGTTATAGTCTATGAAGAACAAGGGATACACATGTGTTTGGCTTATTAAGGCCACTTTATATTCTCTCTGTTGTGTTTTGACATAAATTTAACTCTTTTTCTTACTCACCTTTAGTTTTCTTGAATCTTTCCTAAACTATTTTAGGACTATTGTCTTTAAAATTCCTTTGAGTCACTTGTATGTCTTATGGTTGGGCTAGAGCGAACATGGCTTAAGATATCAAAAAATTATCCTACTAAAAACTTTCTTAATTGATTTGTATGTCTTTAGTTTATTTTCTGCTCTTTATTACTCCAGTTTCTATGATATTAGCCTTGTAATGAAACCATTAGAGAATATCCTCTCTTTGTAGTTTTTCAACTAAATATATTGACATTTGGCATTGCATCGAGAGGTGCATTCTATAATCTACATCTCTAGTATGCCAAAAACCATAAATATATAAAGTTGATGTATTATCAATAAAATATAAACCAGTGTAGATTCGTATTAACCGTGTATCTATCATGTGTTGAGATTCAAGGTGCAAACATTTTTTAGAGTGCAAAAACTTAAGGAAAGGTTCACACTTCAAAGGATTTTGTTTGTCTTGGTGCTTGACAGATCTAGGGTTAAGATAGATCTATGCAGGGTGATTTGAATTATGATACAAATAAATATCACTTTTTGATATATTCATCTCCATCTCTCTCAACCATGTTTGACATTTTTCTTATTTCCTGTTTTGGTTGGCTTGCTAGATTATGACCACATATGTTCTTGTTTATTGCAATATATTGTTCATATTTCTTACAAACAATGTCATATTAATCACCTTGGGCCTAGACCATATGAATTTACAGGAGAATGAATTCATGGAAATCTTTTATTTATGTATTATAGTTGCGGATGGGAGCATACACAATGGTATAAAAGAAGAGAAATGGAAGTATAATGAATAGAGGGAATGTGTTGAATGTTGTAAAATATCACCACTAAGTATCTCCACTAAGGATAATTATTGATCCAAATTCACACCTTGTTACATAATAAAAATAATGGTTAAGAACATTCATCATGGCTACTTGTAAAGAAAAAAATCAAATTAGTGGGTTCAATTTTGGACCATTGACCAGTCCTAGCTTCATTCACTTAGGGCCTTCCCAAAGATCTCTAGGCAACAACCAACTTCTCCTACAAGCTATAGCATTGATCCATAGACATCTATAATCATTAATTCCCTTCATATTGTCAGGTATGAGTTATATTCTTTGTACCAGTAGCCTCATGCATAGGTCATATATGTTACGGGCAATGAGATCACACACAATTCAGATGCAACCAAAAATAATATATGTCAAGATGCTAAAAAATCAATCGGAAACGGTAAAATATGATGGTATGAGAGATATAACTTGGTCTTCTCATCAACTTAAGACAGAGCTTTTAATTTTTTCTATAATTGTAACATATTATCCCTCATTTAGGCATTAACATTGTTCAGAGGTACTTGAGTGTTTTGTGTTTCCCTATGGTCTTTGTGATATCGTTTTAATTCCAAGCTAACTTAAAATAAAAAAATTAAGTGACATATATTTCCACAAGGATTTTGATATGTATTAATGACATTATCTCCTTGTAATGTATATTGGATGATACATTGTAAACTTCTTTGTTGAAGTGCACATTAGTGAAGGTTGCATTCTGATATTTAGCTTAACATAATAGGGATTAACATTGGACAGTCACGACGAATGTGTTGATATAATTAATAGAAATTAATAAACACAACATTGCATCATTTAAGAGGGTATACATTGGGATAACACAATGGATGTGGTGGTTTTGAACATCTCATGTTGTAAATCCCTACATGTACGCTCATCAAATGTTGCAGTGCTATGTGCATATTTATAATCTACAATCAAATAGGTGAGTGCCCTATTTCATGTAAACGTTTGTATATGGTAGGAGATATGTCACATTTGAATTATGATGTTTATGTGTTATAACAGGTTATTGAATTTTATACTTGGAGACCAAACAATATTGTCTACCATTAATCAAAAGGGAAAAATACCCCCTAAGACTAAATTTTGTTGCCACTGATGTACTATTTTACAAAAATTGATTGAATTTTACTGGATCGGTGGGGGAGCCATGAGAAACTATTTTGGTTGATTCCACCAAGAGCTTGCACCTATGACATTTACCCAGTTCCATCTCTTTCAAATTTTTGCCATTCGGGTGGGGCAAAGCACACTAAAAATGGAATCCTAGTGGACAAATTAATCGTCTATTGACCAAAACAGTGAGCTAATACTTCATTGCCAAGCAGAGAGGGTTTATGAATGACCCTATCAGATAAATTTGGTGCATGTAGTGGTAGGCAAGACATTGTAGACCAAACGTGTGAAGCTGCCTACTCAAATACATGGTTATTTTTGGTAATGTGAATTCATGGATGGGATATTACATTGGTTATAGTCTATGAAGAACAAGGGATACACATGTGTTTGGCTTATTAAGGCCACTTTATATTCTCTCTGTTGTGTTTTGACATAAATTTAACTCTTTTTCTTACTCACCTTTAGTTTTCTTGAATCTTTCCTAAACTATTTTAGGACTATTGTCTTTAAAATCCCTTTGAGTCACTTGTATGTCTTATGGTTGGCCTAGAGCGAACATGGCTTAAGATATCAAAAAATTATCCTACTAAAAACTTTCTTAATTGAGTTGTATGTCTTTAATATATTTTCTACTCTTTATTACTCCAATTTCTATGATATTAGCCTTGTAATGAAACCATTATGGAATATCCTCTCTTTGTAGTTTTTCAACGAAATATATTGACATTTGGCATTGCATCGAGAGTTGCATTCTATAATCTACATATCTAGTATGCCAAAAACCATAAATATATAAAGTTGATGTATTATCAATAAAATATAAACCAGTGTAGATTCGTATTAACCGTGTATCTATCATGTGTTGAGATTCAAGGTGCAAACATTTTTTAGAGTGCAAAAACTTAAGGAAAGGTTCACACTTCAAAGGATTTTGTATGTCTTGGTGCTTGACAGATCTAGGGTTAAGATAGATCTATGCAGGGTGATTTGAATTATGATACAAATAAATATCACTTTTTGATATATTCATCTCCATATCTCTCAACCATGTTTGACATTTTTCTTATTTCCTATTTTGGTTGGCTTGCTAGATTATGACCACATTTGTGCTTGTTTATTGCAATATATTGTTCATATTTATTACAAACAATGTCATATTAATCACCTTGGGCCTAGACCATATGAATTTACAGGAGAATGAATTCATGGAAATCTTTTATTTATGTATTATAGTTGCGGATGGGAGCATACACAATGGAATAAAAGAAGAAAAATGGAAATATAATGAATAGAGGGAATGTGTTGAATGTTGGAAAATATCACCAGTAAGTATCTCCACTAAGGATAATTATTGATCCAAATTCACACCTTGTTACATAATAAAAATAATGGTTAAGAACATTCATCATGGCTACTTGTAAAGAAAAAAATCAAATTAGTGGGTTCAATTTTGGACCATTGACCAGTCCTAGCTTCATTCACTTAGGGCCTTCCCAAAGATCTCTAGGCAACAACCAACTTCTCCTACAAGCTATAGCATTGATCCATAGACATCTATAATCATTAATTCCCTTCATATTGTCAGGTATGTGTTATATTCTTTGTACCAGTAGCCTCATGCATAGGTCATATCTGTTACAGGCAATGAGATCACACACAATTCAGATGCAACCAAAAATAATATCTGTCAAGATGCTAAAAAATCAATCGGAAACGGTAAAATATGATGGTATGAGAGATATAACTTGGTCTTCTCATCAACTTAAGACAGAGCTTTTAATTTTTTCTATAATTGTAACATATTATCCCTCATTTAGGCATTAACATTGTTCAGAGGTACTTGTGTGTTTTGTGTTTCCCTATGGTCTTTGTGATATCGTTTTAATTCCAAGCTAACTTAAAATAAAAAAATTAAGTGACATATATTTCCACAAGGATTTTGATATGTATTAATGACATTATCTCCTTGTAATGTATATTGGATGATACATTGTAAACTTCTTTGTTGAAGTGCACATTAGTGAAGGTTGCATTCTGATATTTAGCTTAACATAATAGGGATTAACATTGGACAGTCACGACGAATGTGTTGATATAATTAATAGAAATTAATAAACACAACATTGCATCATTTAAGAGGGTATACATTGGGATAACACAATGGATGTGGTGGTTTTGAACATCTCATGTTGTAAATCCCTACATGTACGCTCATCAAATGTTGCAGTGCTATGTGCATATTTATAATCTACAATCAAATAGGTGAGTGCCCTATTTCATGTAAACGTTTGTATATGGTAGGAGATATGTCACATTTGAATTATGATGTTTATGTGTTGTAACAGGTTATTGAATTTTATACTTGGAGACCAAACAATATTGTCTACCATTAATCAAAAGGGAAAAATACCCCCTAAGACTAAATTTTGTTGCCACTGATGTACTATTTTACAGAAATTGATTGAATTTTACTGGATCCGTGGGGGAACCATGAGAAACTATTTTGGTTGATTCCACCAAGAGCTTGCACCTATGACATTTACCCAGTTCCATCTCTTTCAAATTTGTGCCATTCGGGTGGGGCAAAGCACACTAAAAATGGAATCCTAGTGGACAAATTAATCGTCTATTGACCAAAACAGTGAGCTAATACTTCATTGCCAAGCAGAGAGGGTTTATGAATGACCCTATCAGATAAATTTGGTGCATGTAGTGGTAGGCAAGACATTGTAGACCAAACGTGTGAAGTTGCCTACTCAAATACATGGTTATTTTTTGTAATGTGAATTCATGGATGGGATATTACATTGGTTATAGTCTATGAAGAACAAGGGATACACATGTGTTTGGCTTATTAAGGCCACTTTATATTCTCTCTGTTGTGTTTTGACATAAATTTAACTCTTTTTCTTACTCACCTTTAGTTTTCTTGAATCTTTCCTAAACTATTTTAGGACTATTGTCTTTGAAATCCCTTTGAGTCACTTGTATGTCTTATGGTTGGCCTAGAGTGAACATGGCTTAAGATATCAAAAAATTATCCTACTAAAAACTTTCTTAATTGAGTTGTATGTCTTTAATATATTTTCTGCTCTTTATTACTCCAATTTCTATGATATTAGCCTTGTAATGAAACCATTAGGGAATATCCTCTCTTTGTAGTTTTTCAACGAAATATATTGACATTTGGCATTGCATCGAGAGGTGCATTCTATAATATACATATCTAGTATGCCAAAAACCATAAATATATAAAGTTGATGTATTATTAATAAATATAAACCAGTGTAGATTCGTATTAACCGTGTATCTATCATGTGTTTAGATTCAAGGTGCAAACATTTTTTAGAGTGCAAAAACTTAAGGAAAGGTTCACACTTCAAAGGATTTTGTTTGTCTTGGTGCTTGACAAATCTAGGGTTAAGATAGATGTATGCATGGTGATTTGAATTATGATACAAATAAATATCAGTTTTTGATATATTCATCTCCATCTCTCTCAACCATGTTTGACATTTTTCTTATTTCCTCTTTTGGTTGGCTTACTAGATTATGACCACATTTGTTCTTGTTTATTGCAATATATTGTTCATATTTCTTACAAACAATGTCATATTAATCACCTTGGGCCTAGACCATATGAATTTACAGGAGAATGAATTCATGGAAATCTTTTATTTATGTATTATAGTTGCGGATGGGAGCATACACAATGGTATAAAAGAAGAGAAATGGAAGTATAATGAATAGAGGGAATGTGTTGAATGTTGGAAAATATCACCACTAAGTATCTCCACTAAGGATAATTATTGATCCAAATTCACACCTTGTTACATAATAAAAATAATGGTTAAGAACATTCATCATGGCTACTTGTAAAGAAAAAAATCAAATTAGTGGGTTCAATTTTGGACCATTGACCAGTCCTAGCTTCATTCACTTAGGGCCTTCCCAAAGATCTCTAGGCAACAACCAACTTCTCCTACAAGCTATAGCATTGATCCATAGACATCTATAATCATTAATTCACTTCATATTGTCAAGTATGTGTTATATTCTTTGTACCAGTAGCCTCATGCATAGGTCATATATGTTACGGGCAATGAGATCACACACAATTCAGATGCAACCAAAAATAATATCTGTCAAGATGCTAAAAAATCAATCGGAAACAGTAAAATATGATGGTATGAGAGATATAACTTGGTCTTCTCATCAACTTAAGACAGAGCTTTTAATTTTTTCTATAATTGTAACATATTATCCCTCATTTAGGCATTAACATTGTTCAGAGGTACTTGTGTGTTTTGTGTTTCCCTATGGTCTTTGTGACATCGTTTTAATTCCAAGCTAACTTAAAATAAAAAAATTAAGTGACATATATTTCCACAAGGATTTTGATATGTATTAATGACATTATCTCCTTGTAATGTATATTGGATGATACATTGTAAACTTCTTTGTTGAAGTGCACATTAGTGAAGGTTGCATTCTGATATTTAGCTTAACATAATAGGGATTAACATTGGACAGTCACGACGAATGTGTTGATATAATTAATAGAAATTAATAAACACAACATTGCATCATTTAAGAGGGTATACATTGGGATAACACAATGGATGTGGTGGTTTTGAACATCTCATGTTGTAAATCCCTACATGTACGCTCATCAAATGTTGCAGTGCTATGTGCATATTTATAATCTACAATCAAATAGGTGAGTGCCCTATTTCATGTAAACGTTTGTATATGGTAGGAGATATGTCACATTTGAATTATGATGTTTATGTGTTGTAACAGGTTATTGAATTTTATACTTGGAGACCAAACAATATTGTCTACCATTAATCAAAAGGGAAAAATACCCCCTAAGACTAAATTTTGTTGCCACTGATGTACTATTTTACAAAAATTGATTGAATTTTACTGGATCCGTGGGGGAACCATGAGAAACTATTTTGGTTGATTCCACCAAGAGCTTGCACCTATGACATTTACCCAGTTCCATCTCTTTCAAATTTGTGCCATTCGGGTGGGGCAAAGCACACTAAAAATGGAATCCTAGTGGACAAATTAATCGTCTATTGACCAAAACAGTGAGCTAATACTTCATTGCCAAGCAGAGAGGGTTTATGAATGACCCTATCAGATAGATTTGGTGCATGTAGTGGTAGGCAAGACATTGTAGACCAAACGTGTGAAGCTGCCTACTCAAATACATGGTATTTTTTTGTAATGTGAATTCATGGATGGGATATTACATTGGTTATAGTCTATGAAGAACAAGGGATACACATGTGTTTGGCTTATTAAGGCCACTTTATATTCTCTCTGTTGTGTTTTGACATAAATTTAACTCTTTTTCTTACTCACCTTTAGTTTTCTTGAATCTTTCCTAAACTATTTTAGGACTATTGTCTTTAAAATCCCTTTGAGTCACTTGTATGTCTTATGGTTGGCCTAGAGCGAACATGGCTTAAGATATCAAAAAATTATCCTACTAAAAACTTTCTTAATTGAGTTGTATGTCTTTAATACATTTTCTGCTCTTTATTACTCCAATTTCTATGATATTAACCTTGTAATGAAACCATTAGGGAATATCCTCTCTTTGTAGTTTTTCAACGAAATATATTGACATTTGGCATTGCATCGAGAGGTGCATTCTATAATATACATATCTAGTATGCCAAAAACCATAAATATATAAAGTTGATGTATTATTAATAAAATATAAACCAGTGTAGATTCGTATTAACCGTGTATCTATCATGTGTTGAGATTCAAGGTGCAAACATTTTTTAGAGTGCAAAAACTTAAGGAAAGGTTCACACTTCAAAGGATTTTGTTTGTCTTGGTGCTTGACAAATCTAGGGTTAAGATAGATGTATGCATGGTGATTTGAATTATGATACAAATAAATATCACTTTTTGATATATTCATCTCCATCTCTCTCAACCATGTTTGACATTTTTCTTATTTCCTGTTTTGGTTGGCTTACTAGATTATGACCACATTTGTTCTTGTTTATTGCAATATATTGTTCATATTTCTTGCAAACAATATCATATTAATCACCTTGGGCCTAGACCATATGAATTTACAGGAGAATGAATTCATGGAAATCTTTTATTTATGTATTATAGTTGCGGATGGGAGCATACACAATGGTATAAAAGAAGAGAAATGGAAGTATAATGAATAGAGGGAATGTGTTGAATGTTGGAAAATATCACCACTAAGTATCTCCACTAAGGATAATTATTGATCCAAATTCACACCTTGTTACATAATAAAAATAATGGTTAAGAACATTCATCATGGCTACTTGTAAAGAAAAAAATCAAATTAGTGGATTCAATTTTGGACCATTGACCAGTCCTAGCTTCATTCACTTAGGGCCTTCCCAAAGATCTCTAGGCAACAACCAACTTCTCCTACAAGCTATAGCATTGATCCATAGACATCTATAATCATTAATTCACTTCATATTGTCAGGTATGTGTTATATTCTTTGTACCAGTAGCCTCATGCATAGGTCATATATGTTACGGGCAATGAGATCACACACAATTCAGATGCAACCAAAAATAATATCTGTCAAGATGCTAAAAAATCAATCGGAAACAGTAAAATATGATGGTATGAGAGATATAACTTGGTCTTCTCATCAACTTAAGACAGAGCTTTTAATTTTTTCTATAATTGTAACATATTATCCCTCATTTAGGCATTAACATTGTTCAGAGGTACTTGTGTGTTTTGTGTTTCCCTATGGTCTTTGTGATATCGTTTTAATTCCAAGCTAACTTAAAATAAAAAAATTAAGTGACATATATTTCCACAAGGATTTTGATATGTATTAATGACATTATCTCCTTGTAATGTATATTGGATGATACATTGTAAACTTCTTTGTTGAAGTGCACATTAGTGAAGGTTGCATTCTGATATTTAGCTTAACATAATAGGGATTAACATTGGACAGTCACGACGAATGTGTTGATATAATTAATAGAAATTAATAAACACAACATTGCATCATTTAAGAGGGTATACATTGGGATAACACAATGGATGTGGTGGTTTTGAACATCTCATGTTGTAAATCCCTACATGTACGCTCATCAAATGTTGCAGTGCTATGTGCATATTTATAATCTACAATCAAATAGGTGAGTGCCCTATTTCATGTAAACGTTTGTATATGGTAGGAGATATGTCACATTTGAATTATGATGTTTATGTGTTGTAATAGGTTATTGAATTTTATACTTGGAGACCAAACAATATTGTCTACCATTAATCAAAAGGGAAAAATACCCCCAAAGACTAAATTTTGTTGCCACTGATGTACTATTTTACAAAAATTGATTGAATTCTACTGGATCGGTGGGGGAACCATGAGAAACTATTTTGGTTGATTCCACCAAGAGCTTGCACCTATGACATTTACCCAGTTCCATCTCTTTCAAATTTGTGCCATTCGGGTGGGGCAAAGCACACTAAAAATGGAATCCTAGTGGACAAATTAATCGTCTATTGACCAAAACAGTGAGCTAATACTTCATTGCCAAGCAGAGAGGGTTTATGAATGACCCTATCAGATAAATTTGGTGCATGTAGTGGTAGGCAAGACATTGTAGACCAAACGTGTGAAGCTGCCTACTCAAATACATGGTTATTTTTGGTAATGTGAATTCATGGATGGGATATTACATTGGTTATAGTCTATGAAGAACAAGGGATACACATGTGTTTGGCTTATTAAGGCCACTTTATATTCTCTCTGTTGTGTTTTGACATAAATTTAACTCTTTTTCTTACTCACCTTTAGTTTTCTTGAATCTTTCCTAAACTATTTTAGGACTATTGTCTTTGAAATCCCTTTGAGTCACTTGTATGTCTTATGGTTGGCCTAGAGCGAACATGGCTTAAGATATCAAAAAATTATCCTACTAAAAACTTTCTTAATTGAGTTGTATGTCTTTAATATATTTTCTGCTTTTTATTACTCCAATTTCTATGATATTAGCCTTGTAATGAAACCATTAGGGAATATCCTCTCTTTGTAGTTTTTCAACGAAATATATTGACATTTGGCATTGCATCGAGAGGTGCATTCTATAATATACATATCTAGTATGCCAAAAACCATAAATATATAAAGTTGATGTATTATTAATAAATATAAACCAGTGTAGATTCGTATTAACCGTGTATCTATCATGTGTTGAGATTCAAGGTGCAAACATTTTTTAGAGTGCAAAAACTTAAGGAAAGGTTCACACTTCAAAAGATTTTGTTTGTCTTGGTGCTTGACAAATCTAGGGTTAAGATAGATGTATGCATGGTTATTTGAATTATGATACAAATAAATATCACTTTTTGATATATTCATCTCCATCTCTCTCAACCATGTTTGACATTTTTCTTATTTCCTCTTTTGGTTGGCTTGCTAGATTATGACCACATTTGTTCTTGTTTATTGCAATATATTGTTCATATTTCTTACAAACAATGTCATATTAATCACCTTGGGCCTAGACCATATGAATTTACAGGAGAATGAATTCATGGAAATCTATTATTTATGTATTATAGTTGCGGATGGGAGCATACACAATGGTATAAAAGAAGAGAAATGGAAGTATAATGAATAGAGGGAATGTGTTGAATGTTGGAAAATATCACCACTAAGTATCTCCACTAAGGATAATTATTGATCCAAATTCACACATTGTTACATAATAAAAATAATGGTTAAGAACATTCATCATGGCTACTTGTAAAGAAAAAAATGAAATTAGTGGGTTCAATTTTGGACCGTTGACCAGTCCTAGCTTCATTCACTTAGGGCCTTCCCAAAGATCTCTAGGCAACAACCAACTTCTCCTACAAGCTATAGCATTGATCCATAGACATCTATAATCTTTAATTCCCTTCATATTGTCAGGTATGTGTTATATTCTTTGTACCAGTAGCCTCATGCATAGGTCATATATGTTACGGCCAATGAGATCACACACAATTCAGATGCAACCAAAAATAATATCTGTCAAGATGCTAAAAAATCAATCGGAAACGGTAAAATATGATGGTATGAGAGATATATCTTGGTCTTCTCATCAACTTGAGACAGAGCTTTTAATTTTTTCTATAATTGTAACATATTATCCCTCATTTAGGCATTAACATTGTTCAGAGGTACTTGTGTGTTTTGTGTTTCCCTATGGTCTTTGTGATATCGTTTTAATTCCAAGCTAACTTAAAATAAAAAAATTAAGTGACATATATTTCCACAAGGATTTTGATATGTATTAATGACATTATCTCCTTGTAATGTATATTGGATGATACATTGTAAACTTCTTTGTTGAAGTGCACATTAGTGAAGGTTGCATTCTGATATTTAGCTTAACATAATAGGGATTAACATTGGACAGTCACGACGAATGTGTTGATATAATTAATAGAAATTAATAAACACAACATTGCATCATTTAAGAGGGTATACATTGGGATAACACAATGGATGTGGTGGTTTTGAACATCTCATGTTGTAAATCCCTACATGTACGCTCATCAAATGTTGCAGTGCTATGTGCATATTTATAATCTACAATCAAATAGGTGAGTGCCCTATTTCATGTAAACGTTTGTATATGGTAGGAGATATGTCACATTTGAATTATGATGTTTATGTGTTGTAACAGGTTATTGAATTTTATACTTGGAGACCAAACAATATTGTCTACCATTAATCAAAAGGGAAAAATACCCCCTAAGACTAAATTTTGTTGCCACTGATGTACTATTTTACAAAAATTGATTGAATTTTACTGGATCGGTGTGGAAACCATGAGAAACTATTTTGGTTGATTCCACCAAGAGCTTGCACCTATGACATTTACCCAGTTCCATCTCTTTCAAATTTGTGCCATTCGGGTGGGGCAAAGCACACTAAAAATGGAATCCTAGTGGACAAATTAATCGTCTATTGACCAAAACAGTGAGCTAATACTTCATTGCCAAGCAGAGAGGGTTTATGAATGTTATGAAACCAGTTCACAAAAGGATAGAAAAGAGAGATCCACGCCTTAGAATTCAGCCTCTTCGAGGGGGCAACCTCCTTTACATTACATAAATGAACAATTCTTTTATGATACAAATGACAAAACCTCCTTTCTATATATAGGAGTCTAAGGAGTCACCATATAATCCAGCCGACCTAACAATAATAATATAAAGCCACAAAAATAACAATAGAGGGATTCTATGGGGCACAGAAATAACAATATGGGGGTAATAGGGCACAACAATATAAATAAGGGGTATAACTACAATAGTAATGGGGTAATCACTAGTATTATAGGGACCCAACATGCCCCTCTCCTTCAAAAAAGTGTTGTCCTCAACGCTTGAGTAGTTCTGGATACTTCTGCATAAAATTCTCATCCTCCCATGTGGAATCTTCAGCGGATAAGTTCTTCCACTTGATAAGATACTCTGAAATTGATCGATTTCGTAGCTGTCGAGTTCTTGTTTCTGTGACTGCTTCTGGTTCCAATATAATTTTTCCTTCCTCGTCAAGTTCTGGCAATATTGTTTGAATTGGGAGCTTGTCACCTATAACCTTCTTTAAACATGAAACATGGAAAACTGGGTGCAATCGAGAAGCTGCAGGAAGCTCCAATTTGTATGCCATAGTACCAATCTTTTGCAACACCTTGTACGGACCATAATACTTTGGTGATAATTTATTATCCTTCTTAGCTTGCTTTAGGGACATTTGCTTATATGGTTGTAGCCGTAGGAATACCCAATCACCTACATCAAAACTTCTTTCACTGCGATGTTGATCTGCCTGTTGTTTCATTCTATTTTGTGCCAACACGAGGTTATCCTTTAAGAGTTGGAGGACTTGTTGTTGATGTTCGATGTGATGTTCCACTGCCTGAACCTTAGAATTTTCTCTTAAATATGATGTGATGGATGGTGGTTGATACCCATAAAGTGCCATAAATGGGGTCATTTTTGTTGTTGTATGGAAGGAAGTGTTATACCACCATTCAGCCAGAGGCAACCATTTGACCCATTGTGTCTGTTTATCAGATACAAAGCAACGAAGATATCCTTCCAAACATTTGTTTACTATCTCAGTTTTCCCATCAGATTGAGGATGATAAGATGAGCTATGAGCTAACTGAGTACCAAGACAAGAAAATAATTCTGTCCAAAAATTTCCAGTGAAAATGGGATCTCTGTCACTTACAATAATCTTTGGGTTTCCATGTAGCTTTTGAACTGTTTCCATAAATGCAGTAGAAACTGTACTGGCTTTAAATGGATGTGATAATGCACAAAAGTGTGCATACTTGGTAAGTCTGTCAACTACCACCATGATGACACTCTTTCCCTCAGACTTGGGTAAACCTGTGATAAAATCCATTGAAACCTCCTCCCAACGTTGGCTTGGAATGGATAAAGGTTGTAATAGACCCGGTGTCTTAATTGTTTCAACTTTATTTTGCTGGCAAACCAAACATTCCGCCACAAACTTTTGAATATCTGATTTAAGGCCATCCCAAAAAAATTCCTTCTTAACCCTGTGGTAAGTTTTTAAAAATCCTGAGTGCCCTCCTAAGGGAGAAGTGTGCAATTCCATAAGAATCTTTTGTTTTAGCTGGGAATTCTTACAGAGGTATAAGCGATCTTTGTACCATAACGAATCATTTTTCCAGCTAAATGTATCAGAAGTACTGGAATCTTGTTGTAGCTTTCGAATAAGTGCCCACACTTCTTCGTCATTCTTCCATTCCTCCCTTGCTTCGTTTATCCAATCTGGTTGGATAATAGAAATGGCACACAACAATGCTTCCACATCCTCATCCTTTCTTGAGAGTGCATCTGCCACCACATTTTGCTTCCCTTTTTTGTAGATGATTTCAAAGTCATAACCCAACATCTTTGTGACCCACTTTTGTTGCTCTTCAGAGGATAATCTTTGTTCTAAAAAGTATTTAAGGCTATCATGATCCGTTTTTACCTTGAAGTGTCTTCCCATTAGGTAGGGTCGCCATTTCTTAAGTGCATGGAGTATTGCCAACATTTCCTTCTCATAAATAGCTTTGCTTAAAAACTTTCCCTTGATTGGACGACTTTCAAAAGCAATGGGTCTTTCATCTTGCATTAGAACAGCACCAATTCCATTTCCTGAAGCATCACATTCCACAATAAAGGTTTTTGTGAAGTCCGGTGTAGCTAAGACCGGTGCTTGGCACATTGCCTCTTTAAGATGTTCAAAGGCCTTTGTTGCTTCCGGAGTCCATGAAAATGAATCTTTCTTCAATAATGTTGTTAGAGGTGCTGCTATTCTCCCATAATTCTTAACAAACTTGCGATAATACCCTGTCAACCCAAGAAATCCTCGCAGATGCTTTATGGATGTGGGGATTTTCCATTCCTTAATGGCTTTAATTTTGCTAGGGTCTACCTTAACTCCTTCATGAGATACAATATGACCCAAATATTCCACCTCCTGGACTCCAAAGAAACATTTGGATCTTTTTGCATATAATTGTTTCTCCTCCAATAGTTGTAGCACCCTGTCAACATGTTCAACATGATCCTTCCAAGACTTGCTGTAGATTAGTATATCATCAAAAAATACTAACACAAATTTTCTAAGGAATGGTTTGAAAATTGAATTCATCAAACCTTGAAATGTTGAAGGTGCATTGGTAAGGCCAAAAGGCATGACCAAAAATTCATAATGACCCTCATGAGTTCTAAATGCCGTTTTTGGAATGTCTTCAATCTTCATTCTGATTTGATGATATCCCGAACGAAGATCCAACTTGGTGAAGTAAATTGATCCATGCAATTCATCCAGTAATTCATCAATAACAGGAATGGGGAACTTATCTTTAATAGTGAGCTTGTTGAGCTCCCTATAATCTGGACACATGCGCCATGATCCATCCTTCTTGTGCACCAATACTACTGGAGCTGAGAAAGAACTTTGACTCGGTTGAATTATACCAGCCTCTAGCATTTCTGCAACCATACGTTCAATTTCACTTTTTTGGACATAGGGATATCTGTACGGCCTGATGTTTGGAGGAACACTTCCTGGAATCAGATGAATAGCATGATCATGATCACGCATAGGTGGGAGACCTTTGGGAGTCTCAAATACCTTGGAATGATTGTCCAAGACTTTTTGGAGATCTGGAGAAATAGATGATTCCAATGTGGAAACATCTAGCGAACATAATTGTGCAATTACACCTCTTTGCTCCTTTTTTAGAAGCTTTGTCATACCATTAGAGCTGATTATCTTTCCTGGTTTCCCTGCAATACCCCTTAATTCAACTTCCTTTCCTTCCAAGAAAATTTGATGAAAAGTTCTTGAAAATTAAAAGCTATTGTACCCAAGGATTGTAGCCATTGGACTCCTAGTACAACATCAGCACCTCCCATTGGAATGGAAAGCATTGGGCTAGTCAATACATATTCTCCCATGGATAGCTTGATATTATGGCACTTTCCAGAGCAATTTATTGTTCCTCCATTTGCAATCATCACTTGACACTCTGGTGCTGGATATAGGAAGCAATTCAATTCTTTTGCTACCCTACAATGAATAAAATTGTGGGTGCTTCCTGAATCAATCAACACTATTACCTTTTTTTCTTGATTTGTCCTTCTATCTTGATGGTTTGAGGAGTGGTAATTCCCGCCAATGCATTACAAGATATGGTCGGATTTATTTGTTCTTCATCTAGGCTTTGTTCCTGGAATATATCCTCTTCTTTTGACCTTTCTTGCTCCTTTTCTTCTTCCTCTTCACAATCTATGTAGAATAATTTCTTCTCAGCACACTTATGACCTTTTGTGTATTTGCTATCACAATTGTAACAAAGCCCTTTTGCTCTTTTTTCTTCCAATTGTTGTGGTGTCAACCTTGTAGGTTGTGGAAGACTATGGGCAACAACACTTCCGTCTTTATAGTTGTGAACGGTATGCTTCCTAGTTGCCATAATTTTGCTTTCCATTTTTCTTGCTAACCTGAATGCCTTCTCTAATGAATCAGGTTCCCAAAGGCGCACATCATGTTGGATATTATCCTTTAAAGACCCTATGAACACATCAATCCTATGCTCCTCTGGAATATCTTTTACCCTTATGTTCAATTTTTGGAACTCCTCAATGTGCTCCATTATTGAACCCTTTTGTTTGAGACTTATCAATTGGCTAAAAAAAGTGTTGCTTTTTGTATCCTCATAATGTGCTATCAATTCTTCCGTAAAAATTGCCCAAGTGATAAATTGTTTACGAGAACAAAGCCATTGATACCATACAAACTGATTTGGTTCCAAATATAAAGTTGCCATACGTACCTTTTGTGTGTTTTGCACATTATTGAGATCGAAGAATTGCTCCATCTGTAATATCCATGTGGCGGGATCCTTGCCATCAAACTTCCTCATATCGATTTTTGGAACATGGTGAGTCTTCGATCCAACATTAGAGTCTATGGAATCATGATTAACATTTCTTTTGTTCTCATCATGAGTTTCCTTTACTACCTTTTCACCATTAGTGACCCTTTCTTGTAGCAACTTCTTCAATTCATCCATCTTATCATCCATACCATCAATTTTAGCGTCCATGCCATTCACCTTAGCTTCCATGCCATCCATCTTAGCTTCCATGCCATCCATCTTAGCTTCCATGCCCTTTATCTTAGATTCCACGCCATTTACCTTAGATTCCACACCACTTATCTTAGCTTCTGTTAGCTTTTGTGAGCGTGACATTTGTTGCACTTGTTCTTGTAATTTTGATATATCATGTAGCATTTCTTCCTCTTCTTCATGAGTCATGCTAGAGCTTTCAGGTTCCTTACTAGGTGTTTGCATTTTCTTTCCTCGGGGCATCAGTTACCGATAATAATTCTTTACTATGCCCTTTGAATTCCGTTAAACCAAGCTTACACAAAAATTTAAAAAAAAACTACACACCTTTTTTCACTTTATAGAAGCCTGATATTGAATCTGATGTATCTCTATAATTTCGGATCATCCAGTTCTGAAATTGCTATCTGTAGTAGCCTTCTACGTCCTCTTTCCAATGCCACAAGTCTGAGCCCAATTGGATTCTCCAAGGAAGAGTTATGTAAAATCTCCCACAGTGACTTGCTTTTAGACTGGTTCAGTAGAGCGAACTTGTATGACGTGCCACGAGTCACTGTTTCAACCTTTGAATCTGAAACTCACCCACAAGAAACTACAGTCCGTCCTCTTTCTGTACCTTTTTACGAAATTTCAATCCGATCCTCAGAGAGAGAGTTATGACGATTTTCCCCAGGTCACCTGTTTTGAATGTAATTCAGGAGTCTGCAAAAAGGCCAAATTCCTCAGATCATATCTCCGAAAATATCGCGCTAAAATCTCTGAAATTCGGACCCAAAGTTCAGCGCCAATTCTTCTCAAATGGGTTTTTTTTGCGACTTCTGAAACATCACAGAAAAAAAGTTATAGCGAAAATTCCACGATGACCTATTTGGAGCAGCGAAACCCTAGAATCCAAAGCTCTGATACCAAATGTTATGAAACCAGCTCACAAAAAGATAGAAAAGAGAGATCCACGCCTTAGAATTCAGCCTCTTCGAGGGGGCAACCTCCTTTACATTACATAAATGAACAATTCTTGGATGATACAAATGACAAAACCTCCTTTCTATATATAGGAGTCTAAGGAGTCACCATATAATCCAGCCGACCTAACAATAATAATATAAAGCCACAAAAATAACAATAGAGGGATTCTATGGGGCACAGAAATAACAATATGGGGGTAATAGGGCACAACAATATAAATAAGGGGTATAACTACAATAGTAATGGGGTAATCACTAGTATTATAGGGACCCAACAATGAATGACCCTATCAGATAAATTTGGTGCATGTAGTGGTAGGCAAGACATTGTAGACCAAACGTGTGAAGCTGCCTACTCAAATACATGGTTATTTTTGGTAATGTGAATTCATGGATGGGATATTACATTGGTTATAGTCTATGAAGAACAAGGGATACACATGTGTTTGGCTTATTAAGGCCACTTTATATTCTCTCTGTTGTGTTTTGACATAAATTTAACTCTTTTTCTTACTCACCTTTAGTTTTCTTGAATCTTTCCTAAACTATTTTAGGACTATTGTCTTTAAAATCCCTTTGAGTCACTTGTATGTCTTATGGTTGGCCTAGAGCGAACATGGCTTAAGATATCAAAAAATTATCCTACTAAAAACTTTCTTAATTGAGTTGTATGTCTTTAATATATTTTCTGCTCTTTATTACTCCAATTTCTATGATATTAGCCTTGTAATGAAACCATTAGGGAATATCCTCTCTTTGTAGTTTTTCAACGAAATATATTTACATTTGGCATTGCATCGAGAGGTGCATTCTATAATCTACATCTCTAGTATGCCAAAAACCATAAATATATAAAGTTGATGTATTATCAATAAAATATAAACCAGTGTAGATTCGTATTAACCGTGTATCTATCATGTGTTGAGATTCAAGGTGCAAACATTTTTTAGAGTGCAAAAACTTAAGGAAAGGTTCACACTTCAAAGGATTTTGTTTGTCTTGGTGCTTGACAAATCTAGGGTTAAGATAGATCTATGCAGGGTGATTTGAATTATGATACAAATAAATATCACTTTTTGATATATTCATCTCCATCTCTCTCAACCATGTTTGACATTTTTCTTATTTCCTGTTTTGGTTGGCTTGCTAGATTATGACCACATTTGTGCTTGTTTATTGCAATATATTGTTCATATTTCTTGCAAACAATATCATATTAATCACCTTGGGCCTAGAGCATATGAATTTACAGGAGAATGAATTCATGGAAATCTTTTAGTTATGTATTATAGTTGCGGATGGGAGCATACACAATGGAATAAAAGAAGAAAAATGGAAATATAATGAATAGAGGGAATGTGTTGAATGTTGGAAAATATCACCAGTAAGTATCTCCACTAAGGATAATTACTAATCCAAATTCACACCTTGTTACATAATAAAAATAAGGGTTAAGAACATTCATCATGGCTACTTGTAAAGAAAAAAATTAAATTAGTGGGTCCAATTTTGGACCATTGACCAGTCCTAGCTTCATTCTCTTAGGGCCTTCCCAAAGATCTCTAGGCAACAACCAACTTCTCCTACAAGCTATAGCATTGATCCATAGACATCTATAATCATTAATTCCCTTCATATTCTCAGGTATGTGTTATATTCTTTGTACCAGTAGCCTCATGCATAGGTCATATATGTTACAGGCAATGAGATCACACACAATTCAGATGCAACCAAAAATAATATTTTTGGCTAATTGAATTGTTTATTAATTAAACAGTCAAGTACCACATTAATTTGTCAACCTGGGAAAGTCTTTTATCTCAAAGGCTACCGCGTACTGTATGTACTTAATTTTTAAAAGCATTAAAGAGCTGTAGTATACGCAATTCTGTTTCTCACTCTATGTTATAACAGTGCATTGCAAAAATAAAATAAAAACAGTTAACTAAGAACACAAATCTTAAAAAGAGAAGTGATCGATGCTCTGTTAGCAGAGGATCAGGACCCTATCCTCCAGGTAAGGACGTTCAGCACCTGCCCCTGTAACCAGATTGCTAATACACACTGCAACTCTAATTCACCGGTGAAATATCCTTTTACAGCTTCAAGCAATTAACAAAACAGAGTACTAGCAAAAAGGAAATCATCAGAGGTAATGCTACAGAATCCAAAACAGAGTACCAGCAAAAAGAAATTACCAAACACACTTACACACTTGACAGGAAAGTAAATGGGTGAATCTTGTGAGGAAAGTGGGCCCAGTCCCTCTCACAAGATTCCCCATAACACAAATGCTAGATTAGGTGCTCAGAACAATCTTCTATTCATCTGCCAAAAGATCCAGTTACAATAAAAGTTCAGACTTTGTTGTTGTCTTTCAAAATTTCCCTTACAGAACTATTTTTTTTTTCTCTAATGTAGATGTCTCCTCTTTATAGAGGAGACATCTATTACAATAGACTATCACAGTTCATTCAGTTAAACCTTTCTGTCAAAAAATAAGAGTTACAGGATGTTGTTACAACAGTGTGACAGTGTATTCTTTCTTGGGTTTCTTACTGTTACACAGCTGGTAACCGAACTTCAACCATCTTCTTGGGATCCTCGCACTATCCCTTGCCGTTTCCCCATGGTTGTTGATTTAGTAAACCCGTGTTGTTCCTGACATTTTAGCAACTGTAACTGTGTTTTACCCTTTTTGGACAGTTGCTGATCATGCTGCGTCAGCATGGAATTCTGGCAATCTTCAGATAGTTGCCGTTTGTTATTTCCAGTTGTTGCAAAATAGCATTCCCCACCTTTAGATAGTTGTCGTTGCTGGCTGTAGCAACTGCGTAGTTGTTGCTTCTGGTGTTGCAGCAACTGCGTAGTTGTTGTTTCTGGTGTTACAGCAACTATGAATTATAATTCCTGCAGACTTTAGACAGTTCAACGGTTACTTGGCAACTTAGTTAGCTTTTCCAAAGATAAATATAAAGATAACATGAATATGTAATGAACAATTAAACATATAGATATGCGGAGAGTTACTTCATACCTTGGGGTGATTAAGTCATTATGTAATCAAAGCTTTCAACTTATGAACTGAAAAAGGATAATATTATGGCAAAAATATAAGGTCAAAAATGGTCAATTCTGAGTCCTAACATCCCCCCCAACTGAAGAGATTGCATGTCCTCATGCAATGCTTACTCTGAGTCTGAGTCGGAGTACTGGGATGAACAGTGTAAATTACTGAGACAATAGTTATAGGAAGTGGCATCAAACTTATCTCTGAACCCACAGACAGTCTGTATTTGCCTCCATGCTGCTACCTCTTCCTTTTTGGATAATCCAAATTGGCCCTTGTATTGTTCACTAGATAACCATAGAAGTGGAAATTTAAATCTGTAGCCAATCCAATTTTCAGCACAGTGTTGCATGCATCTAACATAGTAAGGTACCCTTGAGATTGCTGCCTGTAAATTAGGTGGATTATAAGGGTGATATTCCTGCCTCTCCTTGGGGCAGTTTTCCCAGAATAAGTTATTAGCCTTAATAGCCAAGGGTGCTTTGGTTTTCACATAATGTTGGCAATCTCGTAGGACCACTGCTTGTAGTTTCCTGACGTGATCCTTCATTTCAGGGTCACTTATCATTCTTTGATGATGTGCAATGAAGGTGGCTGCATTTTGAGGTTCAACCCTAATCCACAGAAGGCAATTCTGTTCATTATGTTGAGCTGAGGTAAAAGCATTTTGCCATGTAAGTTGGTTGGCTAAAAAGGAGATGAAAGCTCTCAGCTGTATGTCGCCAACAACAGGTAGCATATTCATGTTTCTCTCTTCGGACATGGCTTCATTATGGAGATAAAGCTCGCATAACAGATTTTGATCATTTTTAGGTGCCTCTGCAAAGGTTTGCATAAATTGTTCTGATGTAACCACCTGATGAGGTCTACCTTCTCTAACTGCCTTTATCTATAAGAATGTTAGTCATTCCCTCAAAAATGTTGCATAATTTAAAGAGGGTTTCCTTGTGGCAAGTGTTCTTTGGAATAACTCAAACATCTGGGACAATCTGGCTTTTAGTTCCTTAATTTCTTTGTACTGAGCTCTACACTGCTCAAGTGCTTCCCAGTTCTTATATGCATAATTGAACCAGATCCCCTTTTGCTGTTGGAATGCTTTGCCTTGTGACAACTCATATTCTCTCCACCATTTTCCTTTTAATTCTTGAAAACTATCTGTTTCTGTGCATGCATCACTAACAGAGGGAAGTTCTGTTTGTGTAAAGGCATCAACAAGGATAATCTGCTCTGTGATAATTTGAGTAGGCCGGGATGATCCAATGTCTTCCTTTCCATTTCCAGCTACTGTTTCTTCTTCTTGTTCTATATTCTGTACTGATTCCTGTGTATCTGCTTCCTCTTCTTGTTCCATGGCAATTTGGGTAGGCCGGGGTGAGTCTATGTCCTCTTTTTCATTTCCTCCTGTAACTACTTCTTCTTCTCGTTCCATGGCAATTTGAGTAGGCCTAGGTGAGTCTATGGCTTTTTCTTCATTTCCTAATTCCTGTGTAACTGCTTCCTCCTCTTGTTCCATAGCAATTTGAGTAGGCCTGGGTGAGTCTATGGCTTTTTCTTCATTTCCTGATTCCTGTGTAACTGCTTCCTCCTCTTGTTCCATAGCAATTTGAGTAGGCCGGGGTGAGTCTATATTTTCCTCTTTATTTCCTCCTGATTCCTGTGTTACGACCAATACGGTAGTTTGGGTAGGCCGTGGTGACTTTATATCTTCCTCTTCTTTATTCCCTGTTACTTCCTGCATAGTTCCTGGAGAACTTGCTGGTTCTTGTGTTTCAGCAAGTTCTTCTGTTTGCTCCCGTGCAGTTTCTGGAGAACTTGTTGGTTCTTGTGTTTCAGCAAGTTCTTTTGTTTGCTCCTATGCAGTTTCTGGAGAACTTACTGGTTCTTGTGTGTCAGCAAGTTCTTCTGTTTGCTCCTGTGCAGTTTCTGGAGAACTTACTGGTTCTTGTGTGTCAGCAGGTTCTTCTGTCTGCTCCTGCATCGTTTCTGGAGAGCCTGCTGGTTCTTGTGTGACAACAGGTTCTTCTGTTTGTTCCTGCACCTTTTCTGGAGAGCCTATTGGTTCTTGTGTGACAACAGGTTCTTCTGTCTGCTCCTGCATCTTTTCTGGAGAGCCTGCTGGTTCTTGTGTGACAACAGGTTCTTCAGTCTGTTCCTGCATCTTTTCTGGAGAGCCTGCTGGTTCTTGTGTGACAGCAGGTTCTTCTGTCTGCTCGTGCATCTTTTCTGGAGAGCCTGCTGGTTCTTGTGTGACAGCAGGTTCTTCTGTCCCAGCAGAGGGTTGTGGTGTTTCCGTCTGTGTAACAACAGGTTCTTTTGTTTCAACCACAATAGCAGGGACTTCAGTCATTGGTTCTGCCACTACTTTGTATCCTGCTTGAGTATATATCTCGCCACAATTGGCACACATATATTCATTCTCCTTACTCTTCTCTGTCGCAGATGCTACTCGTGCTAAAATGTGTAGGCTAAATTCATTTTGGTAGGCTTCCTTGATCCTTATTATTTCCTCCTGGTAATCCTGGATTTGGGACTTCAGAAATTCAATTTCTTCCTGCAGAGCAGATATGGTAGGCTGAGCTTGTGGAGCAGCAGGTTCCAATGGAGGCAGAGGTTGTGCTTCAACATTGATTTGATCCCTTATACCCTCGACAGGTGGTTCTTGTGTGTCACCTGGGGTAGTGGTTGTTTCTTGTGTTGCAGCTTCTTGGCCAATATTACCTTGGGTGTCGGCAGCTGGTTCTTGTGTGTCAGCTGCCTTAAAATATGATGTCACGAAACTGTGAACACTCTGCATCTCAGCCTCCGAGGGTGAGGGAGAGGAGTTTCCAGGGCTGGTGGGAATGCGGGTTTTTAACGTGATGGGTGGTGAGCTGGGAGGGGTGTGGCTAGGAGATTCAGCTATTACAGACGACCGAGTCCTTTGCTTGGGTAGAGAAGCAGGGAATTCAGACATTTTTCTTTTCAGGCTGGCTTTCTTTAAGATAGGGACAGTGGCAGAAATTACAGCTGCTTTGGCTGAAGCCCTAGTTCTTCTTCTTTTTGGTGGGGTTTCATTTTTCTGCTGCATTTTTCGTTTGAGCAGGGTAATGGGGATGTTGTCATCAGAGTCATCGGTAGAAATACCAAGTATGGGAATGGAAGGATTGGTTCTATTGGGGGATGGGGTTGTTTCCGTGGGTATTTCTACTGCTGATTGTTCATTTTCAGCAACTTGTGGGGGTGTTTGCTGGAGGACTTCTTTGGGCATTTGTTCTGGAATGTCGTCTGCTTGCTGAGGGATTTCTTCAGGTATTTGCTCAGGAATGTCCTCTGTTTGCTGAGGGATTTCTTCAGGTATTTGCTCAGGAATGTCCTCTGTTTGCTGAGGGATTTCTTCATCTTGCTGAGGTATGTCTTCAACTTGGTGAAGAATTTCCTCTTCTTGATGAGGAATTTCATGTTCTGGCTGGGGAATTTCTGCCTCTTGATGGGGATTAATGGGGGGTGGAGGGTTATTTAAGGCGAGGCCTCTATTTATCAACAATTGAGCTAGACAGTGGTGTTTCAAGGAAAGAAGCGGACGCTTTGTGTTGACAGTGTAACGTGACATATTTTTAAGACATCCCAATAAATAATATGGCATATTTATCAACTGACCATTCCTCAAATGATTCAACAAGACGAAATCGTGCTGGTAAATTACCTGGTGCCGGCCTTCGCACGTCAGGTATTGCTTCATAAATTCAGCAACTTTCGGCCACGGTTGAGGCAATGACTGAAGTGCTACGCCCCTGCCCTTGGGTTCCACCTGCTCACCCGGTTGAAGAAAATCCTGCTGCGCATTAAGGATCAAGTGCTTCCTACTGAACCACCGTATGCCATTAGCTGGTAGCCCAGTAACTTGGGCTATGACTTCCTCCGTGACTAGGATTTGAACTCCCTGAACGACAGAAAATTCCTATGTTAAATTGCATGCAAACTCGAGGACTTGCTGCGCGTCGAAGTCTGGAAGTCTCCTAAAATAATCTAGCCATCCCGCTTGCAGGAAGATTTGATAAACCTCAGGATAGAGCTAAAGAAGTGTTGTTGTGCCAGGTTCGTATGTGATGGAATTTCCTCCCATAGCTGTTGTTTCAGTGAAATTCTCAGTTCAGAGCTGAGCTTCCAAGTTCAGTTCAGAGTAAACCGTTGCAAATGGTAACATGCCGTGATAAGGTGACTTTTACATATTACCGGGAGAGTTAAGGGCGGCGGCAGTTGGCGTAGTATGCAATTATGAGAGCGCTTTGGTAATCCCCCCCTATGCGTAAGTGATATGATTGGAAGTAAAATTATTTGGTAGTCCTATCAGCATCTCCGCATTAACTATTATTTAATGTCCATACATAATCATGCGTACCTTTATGTTTTACCTTTTTGGTTGCTGCGTCGAAAAGTCTTGTCTTATCTTTTGCTGGATCATAATGATTACAGCGGGTCCAAGAGAATGAGAATACTGGCGATTTTTAATAATAATGACGGGAAATGATAGTGGAGTATTGTAATCATCACAAGAAGTGGTGTATTTTATAAAAATTCGTTTCTTAGGGCTGAAGTGGAGAGACTGGTGCTTTTATAAATGAGAGAATTGCTGAAAAGGTATTACGGGATCGGGAAGTGGTGTTGCAGCAACGGGATTGGTGTTGCAGCCACTGGAAGTGATGTTACATCATCGGGAAAAGATGTTGTAGTAACGTGAAAAGGTGTTGCAGCAACGGGAAAGTGGTGTTGCAGAAACGGGGATCGGTGTTGCAGCAACGGGAAATGGTGTTGCAGCAACGGGAATTGGTGTTGCAGCAACGGGAATTGGTGTTGCAGCAACGGGAATTGGTGTTGCAGCAACGGGGCTTCCAAGTCCGCAAAGTGATTCCTTTGAAGCTTTCGTTCTCAGCTATTTTCCACAGCTCAAATCTGCAAAATACTGAAATATAATATGGTAACCCTTGGCAGGGATTATTAGTAGTTAAAAAAAAAGAATATCTAATCTAAAAAAATGCATAAATAAATAGAAATTTAAATGCCTTGAGGGACAACAAGTTCCCCTGGAAAAGAATACTGTTTAATTGCCATGCAAGTGGCTTTAAAATCTTCTTTAGAGACAGGCCGGTGATATAAACGGAGTCGATATCCATTCACTAGTAGTGGTGTTCTGCTGTCATCAATTGTTAAAAGTCTGACTGTCCCATTTGGAAAAACAGAATCCACTTCATAAGGCCCTAACCACCTTGTTCTTAACTTACCTTGGAAATTCTCGAAACGGGAATCATAAAGTAGAGCCCAGTTACCTTTCTGGAACTGCTTTTGCTTGATGGTTTTGTCATGCCATCTGCTTCTTTGTTGTTGTATCATGGTTGTTTGATGGATGGCATCCAGTCTTTTCTCGTCCAATTCTTGAAGTTGCTGCAACCTGGTTGTCTATGCATCAGTCAAGTCAAGGTTAACAGCTAAAGCAGTTCTTAAAGTTTTGATCTCAAACTCTACAGGGAAGATAGCGTTCTTTCCAAAAACTAATTCATAAGGTGAAAAACCTGTAGTATTCCTTCAAGTAGTTCTATAGGCCCATAATGCCTCGGGCAACCTTTGAAACCAGTCCCTTCTATTCTCCTTTATTGTTTTTGTTACGATGGCTTCTATGACTTTATTGGTGCTTTCTACCTGCCCATTTGCTTGGGGGTGATAAGGTGTAGTCATTTTGTGCTTAATATGATATTTCTGGAGCGTATTTTTGAAGCCATGAGAGTTGAAAGGAGGTCCTCCATCTGTGACTAATTCTCTAGGCAATCCAAATCTAACAAAGATTTCTTCAAATTAAAATGTTAGTACTCCTTCTTCATTAGCTTTAAGGAGTGCCTTAGCTTCTACCCATTTAGTCATGTAATCTGTGCATACTAATATGTACACTCTTTGATTGGATGGAGGATTAATGGGACCTATAAAATCTAATGCCCATTTCTCAAAAGGTTCAAGAATTACCTGGGGATTGAGTGGCATTTCATCCCTGTGATTAGGCTGGCCCATTCTTTGACAGCTATCACAAGCCTTCACATATTTTCTGGCATCTTTGAAGAGTGATGGCCAATAATAACCCATTCTGAGTACCTTGTGTGCTGTTCTCTTATCTGCAAAATGCCCTCCACAAGGGCCATCATGACAAGATTTTAGTACATCATAAATTTCATCTTCACCAATGCACCTTCGGATTTCTTGATCGATTCCTGTATGGAAAAGACACCCGCTTATCCAGCTGTACCTAGCACTTTGCTGGATGATCTTTCTTCTTTCCCTGTGTGATAGGTGTGATGGTAATTTTCCTGCAACTAGATAATTGGCAATGTCTGCATACCAAGGTGAGTGAGCAGATACTGCAAATAAATATTCATCAGGAAAAGAATCATCTACTGGAGCATTTTCATCAGTTTTTAATTGAGAAAGGAAATCAGCAACTACATTTTCTTTTCCTGGCCTATCTACAATTGTGATGTCAAATTCTTGTAATAATAACAACCATCTGGTGACTCGGGCATTTGTAACTAATTTCTTCATCAAATATTTAATGGTCGAGTGATCAGTATGCACAAAAGTAGAGTAGCCAGTAATATAATGTCGAAATTTATTGATAGCATAAATGACTGCTAGGAATTCCTTCTCAGTGACTGTATAATTCAATTCAGCTGGTGTCATATTCTTACTGATAAAATAAATGGCATAGGGAAGACAATTTTCTTCCTGGCCCAAGACAGCTCCAATTGCAGTGTCTGAGGCATCAGAGGATATATGAAAGGGTAGTGCCCAATCAGGTCCTCTCAAAATGGGAGCTGCAGACAAATGATGTTTGAGTTCATTAAATGCTTTTTCACAATCATCAGTCCACTTAAATTCAGCATTCTTTGTTAATAACACAAATAGAGGAGAAGCTATTTTGGAAAAATTCTTAATAAATCTTCTATAGTATCCAGCATGTCCTAAAAAGCTTCTTACATCAGTTTGTGTTTTGGGGATAGGGAGGGTCTGAATTACCTGTATTTTTGCTGGATCGACTTGAATTCCTAGGAATGAGATGAAGTGACCCAATACAATACCTTTATTCATCATCATATGACACTTTTCAGTGCTTAAAGCAAGGTGTGCTTCTATACATCGCTTGAGTACTTTTTCAAGATTCTGTAGTGCATCCTCAAAAGTCACTCCATAAGGAGTAAAGTCATCCATAAATATTTCTAATGAATCATTTAGCATATCAGAAAAGATCCCTATCACAGCTCTTTGAAATGTTGCTGGAGCATTACATAGCCCAAATGGAAGTACCCTATAAGCAAAGGTCCCCCATGGGCTAGTAAACGTGGTCTTGTCCTGGTCTTGGGGTGCAATCTTAATCTGATTGTATCCGCTAAATCCATCCAAAAATGAAAAGAATTTCTTACCTGCCAAATTATCTAATACCTGATCAATGAATGGTAAAGGGAAATGGTCTTTCTAGGTGGCTTTATTCAGTGCTCTGTAATCCACACATACTCTCCATTTGCCATTTTTCTTGGGTACAATTACAAGTGGGGAAACCCACTCACTATCAGATATAGGGTATATAAATCCTGCATTCAACAGTTTTTGAAGTTCCTCCTTCACAATTTCCCTAAGGTTGGGGCTCATTCGCCGCTGGGGTTGACAGACTGGCCGGGATCCCTCTTTAATATAAATAAGGTGAGTGCACAGCTCAGGAGAGATCCCCTTCATGTCTGTATAGTCCCATGCAAATGCTTCTTTATTTTCCTGGAGTAACTTTATTAACTGCTATTTTTCGTTATCAGTTAAGTTAGGATTTATATTTAATGTTTTTCCAGGCTCAATTTCTATTGTTGTACTTTTGGAGGGGCTGCCTACTGTTGTCTGAAATAAACTTTTATCTTTCAGGTTCTGCTGAGATTCAGATTCTAAGATTGCAGTGAAGTGATTATACATTTCTGGGCTGACCGAAGAAGGTTCAGAAATGAAGCTGCTGATTAATTCATCTTCGGTAGAGTCTTTGAAAGTTAAGGCTTGTCCGATAGTCAATATAGGTTGGGTTTCTTCATCCTCATAATCTACCCATACAGAATTGTCATTATTAATCATGGGTGTAGCATGAGGATAAAGGGTAAGTTGTTTGGTTTCCTGCCCATTAGAGATGGTCATTGATCCTGATCTACAGCTGATGAAAGCATCTGCTGTAGCCAGCCAAGGTCTTCCTAGAATCAGCGGATGACCCCCCAACTTTGTTTTAGTTTGTAACACCACAAAGTCAGCTGGGTAATTCCAGGATTCTACAAAAATTATTAAATCTTCAATGACCCCTTCCGATTTAATTGTAGAGCGATCAGCCAATTCTAAGATGGTTGGAGTTTGCCTAATAAAGTTTTTTAACTGAAGCAATTGTGTTGTTTCAAGTGTCATAATATTTATTGCAGCACCTAAATCTACTAGAACTTTAGAGACAAAAGTTTTTCCAACCTGGATTGTTACTGTAGGGTGACCAGGGTCACCATATTTCACAGGATGATCTTTTTCTGTCATTAAAGCAGTCAGTTCTCCCATCACATGAACTGTGAGGGGGTCCTTAGCTTTTCTTCCAGGTTTTTTTATGCAAATATCTCTAACAGTCCTAGCATAAATGGGAACATCTCTTAATGCTTGCAATAATGGGATTTTAACGTATAAATTTTGTAGCTCGCCTAAAAGGTTAAAAGCAGGTTGCTCAAGTGTTTTAGTGAGAGCTAGTCGTTCAGGAAATGGTGGATCTGCTGTTTGATCATTGTTGTTAGATGTTGCTTCCACTGTTTCAGCATTATTGTTAGCTGGTTTTTCTTTTGTAACTTCCTCTTTATCAGAGTCAGTAATGTCATCAATGATTGGTTCAACAATTCTTCCTGAGCGAAGGTGGATATCGTTACATTGCATGGGGGAGACAGACTGATTTTGAATATCAATTGCTTGCAAGGCTTTATTATTATTTGGGTTGGGATTGGGTTGCACAGGCAGCTGCGGTCTAATTGCCTGGTTATTTGGAGGAGTATTGGATGGTAAGGAAAGAGACTGTTGATGTTGAGGAAATGGCATCTGTTGGGCTGCCCAGCTTGGATTCCATTGATTAAAATACGGTTGCTGGGGAGCCCAAGGATTCCATATGGTAGGATCAGGAAAAGGAAGATTTGGTTGCTGCATAGGTGGAAAATTCATTGTGTTAAAGGGTGGGTACTGCATTTGGTTCATGGGTGGGTAATTTGTTTGAAAAGGAGAGTGATTATTCCAACGACTAAATGTTGTGTTAGAATTCATACCTTGTCTTTGTGGCCATTGCCTCCTCTGTGTCATCAGGTACACTGCTTCAGCCTCTTCTTCAGTTGACTGCAATGTTGCTTTAATTCCAGGCAGAGAGGGGCATTGTTGGGTCTCATGGTCCTTTTCGCAGATTGTGCAGATTGGTACCTTATCTAGTGGGCATTCCCTGAGTGGGTGTTTTTCTCTGCATTTGGAACAAAAAATAGCTAGGGCAGCTTCTGCTTCTGCCTGTTTCTTCTTTACCTGCAGAGCATCAATTTGTGAAGCAAAAGAGCTTAACATCTCAGTTTTAAATTCTTCTAATAAATTACCTATTTCAGCCCTTGTTGCTCCTCCACTTGCTGACTTCTGAACTCTTGAATATACATTGTCCCTGCTTTTTGATCTGCTCACTACTCCTCTTGAACATCTCATGCAGAGGTTAAAAATTTCATCAAATGGCTCTTTAGAAATGTCTCCTTTTCCTAACATATTCAACATGTCCAAGCAGTCATCTCGTACCCCTTTCAGCAATATTGTTTTCAGAATATCCTTACTCATGTTAGGGTGGTCAGACCGCTGCAGATTATACTGCAGTCTTTCCACAAAGTCTTCCAGATTCTCGTCCTCCTTCTGAACCATTTTAAACAATTCTTCTTTCCTTTCTCTTGTCCGGCAGTAATCCTGATATTTGGCCAGAAAGCTTTCTTTCATCTGATCCCAGGTAGTGATTGCCTGAGCTCCTAAGCTCATAAACCACCTTAACGCATTCCCTTTCAGTGTTGCTCGGAACAGTTTTAGTTTCTTATTAGGGCTCACATAATCATAACTTCTACATAGTATATCGAATTCAAAGAGGAATTCATCCGGGTCTTCAGAGGATAACCCATGAAAGTTGGGTAATGCTGAGAGTGGAATGTTCTTCATGGGGGTTGCTCCTCTTGGGAGCTCCCCAATAGGGAACTCCAGGGTAGAGAGTGAATTTTCCCCTCTTCCTTCTGTTCTGTTATCCTCCATTGGTCTCTTTCTTGAATCACTTGCTTTATCTTCTGTATCTTCCGTTTCTTCAGGTTCTTCTACCGGTTCCTCAGTATATTCTGGTACTTCCAGCTTTCTTTCAGGTCCTAGTACTTCCTCCGTCTGTCGATCTGTTTGTGAGGAATGCTGGATCTGGGGCCTTCGGGAACTCGTCCTCTGTGATGTCTCGGTTTTGGAGATAATTTCGTCAATAAAGGTTTTTTCTTCCTCCTCCGCCCTTGCCGCCTGTGAAATTAGGTTTCCTGCGTCCTCTCATGCACCTGTTATTCTCAAAAAGAAATCATTAATGCTTTTAGAAATCTCTAGTCGCCTTCCCCGGCAACGGCGCCAAAATGTTGGCTAGTTGAATTGTTTATTAATTAAACAGTCAAGTACCACATTAATTTGTCAACCTGGGAAAGTCTTTTATCTCAAAGGCTACCGCGTACTATATGTACTTAATTTTTAAAAGCATTAAAGAGTTGTAGTATACGCAATTCTGTTTCTCACTCTATGTTATAACAGTGCATTGCAAAAATAAAATAAAACAGTTAACTAAGAACACAAATCTTAAAAAGAGAAGTGATGGATGCTCTGTTAGCAGAGGATCAGGACCCTATCCTCCAGGTAAGGATGTTCAGCACCTGCCCCTGTAACCAGATTGCTAATACACACTGCAACTCTAATTCACCGGTGAAATATCCTTTTACAGCTTCAAGCAATTAACAGAACAGAATACTAGCAAAAAGGAAATCATCAGAGGTAATGCTACAGAATCCAAAACAGAGTACTAGCAAAAAGAAATTACCAAACACACTTACACACTTGACAGGAAAGTAAATGGGTGAATCTTGTGAGGAAGGTGGGCCCAGTCCCTCTCACAAGATTCCCCAGAACACAAATGCTAGATTAGGTGCTCAGAACAATCTTCTATTCGTCTGCCAAAAGATCCAGTTATAATAAAAGTTCAGACTTTGCTGTTGTCTTTCAAAATTTCCCTTACAGAACTATTTTTTTTTCTCTAATGTAGATGTCTCCTCTTTATAGAGGAGACATCTATTACAGTAGACTATCACAGTTCATTCAGTTAAACCTTTCTGTCAAAAAATAAGAGTTACAGGATGTTGTTACAACAGTGTGACAGTGTATTCTTTCTTGGGTTTCTTACTGTTACACAACTGGTAACCGAACTTCGACCGTCTTCTTGGGATCCTCGCACTATCCCTTGCCATTTCCCCATGGTTGTTGATTTAGTAAACCCGTCCTGTTCCTGATATTTTAGCAACTGTAACTGTGTTTTACCCTTTTTGGACAGTTGCTGATCATGCTGCGTCAGCGTGGAATTCTAGCGATCTTCAGATAGTTGTCGTTTGTTATTTCCAGTTGTTGCAAAATAGCATTCCCCTCCTTTAGATAGTTGCCGTTGCTGGCTGTAGCAACTGCGTAGTTGCTGCTTCTGGTGTTGCAGCAACTGCGTAGTTGTTGTTTCTGGTGTTACAGCAACTATGAATTATAATTCCTGCAGACTTTAGACAGTTCCACGGTTACTTGGCAACTTAGTTAGCTTTTCCAAAGATAAATATAAAGATAACATGAATATGTAATGAACAATTAAACATATAGCTATGCGGAGAGTTACTTCATACCTTGGGGTGATTAAGTCATTATGTAATCAAAGCTTTCAACTTATGAACTGAAAAAGGATAATATTATGGCAAAAATATAAGGTCAAAAATGGTCAATTATGAGTCCTAACAAATATCTGTCAAGATGCTAAAAAATCAATCGGAAACGGTAAAATATGATGGTATGAGAGATATAACTTGGTCTTCTCATCAACTTAAGACAGAGCTTTTAATTTTTTCTATAATTGTAACATATTATCCCTCATTTAGGCATTAACATTGTTCAGAGGTACTTGTGTGTTTTCTGTTTCCCTATGGTCTTTGTGATATCATTTTAATTCCAAGCTAACTTAAAATAAAAAATTAAGTGACATATATTTCCACAAGGATTTTGATATGTATTAATGACATTATCTCCTTGTAATGTATATTGGATGATACATTGTAAACTTCTTTGTTGAAGTGCATATTAGTGAAGGTTGCATTCTGATATTTAGCTTAACATAATAGTGATTAACATTGGACAGTCATGACGAATATGTTGATATAATTAATAGAAATTAATAAACACAACATTGCATCATTTAAGAGGGTATACATTGGGATAACACAATGGATGTGGTGGTTTTGAACATCTCATGTTGTAAATCCCTACATGTACGCTCATCAAATGTTGCAGTGCTATGTGCATATTTATAATCTACAATCAAATAGGTGAGTGCCCTATTTCATGTAAACGTTTGTATATGGTAGGAGATATGTCACATTTGAATTATGATGTTTATGTGTTGTAACAGGTTATTGAATTTTATACTTGGAGACCAAACAATATTGTCTACCATTAATCAAAAGGGAAAAATACCCCCTAAGACTAAATTTTGTTGTCACTGATGTACTATTTTACAAAAATTGATTGAATTTTACTGGATCGGTGGGGGAAACATGAGAAACTATTTTGGTTGATTCCACCAAGAGCTTGCACCTATGACATTTACCCAGTTCCATCTCTTTCAAATTTGTGCCATTCGGGTGGGGCAAAGCACACTAAAAATGGAATCCTAGTGGACAAATTAATCGTATATTGACCAAAACAGTGAGCTAATACTTCATTGCCAAGCACAGAGGGTTTATGAATGACCCTATTAGATAAATTTGGTGCATGTAGTGGTAGGCAAGACATTGTAGACCAAACGTGTGAAGCTGTCTACTCAAATACATGGTTATTTTTGGTAATGTGAATTCATGGATGGGATATTACATTGGTTATAGTCTATGAAGAACAAGGGATACACATGTGTTTGGCTTATTAAGGCCACTTTATATTCTCTCTGTTGTGTTTTGACATAAATTTAACTCTTTTTCTTACTCACCTTTAGTTTTCTTGAATCTTTCCTACTATTTTAGGACTATTGTCTTTAAAATCCCTTTGAGTCACTTGTATGTCTTATGGTTGGCCTAGAGCGAACATGGCTTAAGATATCAAAAAATTATCCTACTAAAAACTTTCTTAATTGAGTTGTATGTCTTTAATATATTTTCTGCTCTTTATTACTCCAATTTCTATGATATTAGCCTTGTAATGAAACCATTAGGGAATATCCTCTCTTTGTAGTTTTTCAACGAAATATATTGACATTTGGCATTGCATCGAGAGGTGCATTCTATAATATACATATCTAGTATGCCAGAAACCATAAATATATAAAGTTGATGTATTATTAATAAATATAAACCAGTGTAGATTCGTATTAACCGTGTATCTATCATGTGTTGAGATTCAAGGTGCAAAAACTTAAGGAAAGGTTCACACTTCAAAGGATTTTGTTTGTCTTGGTGCTTGACAAATCTAGGGTTAAGATAGATGTATGCATGGTGATTTGAATTATGATACAAATAAATATCACTTTTTGATATATTCATCTCCACACACAAAGAGAAATTTATTCACACAAAGGAACAAGTTCATGTAGCAGAACTTGAAATGCCCACTAGGTTGGTTTTGGATAACTTTAATGATGTCAATTCAGCATAGTTGACTGGTTTTCTTCCAAGAATAAAGAAATATGGGTTGGTATCATATAATTAGTCATTGTTTTGCATTATTAATTTTTTTCTTCAGACCTATTATTTTCTTATCTAAAACTCCACTAAGGAAAACTCAAATAATGCACATGCAGGAAAACAGAAATTGAGAAAATGAAAGTTGACAACTCAGCTGATGTAGCAATGAATTCCTCCAATACCTGTTGTGATTGTTCATGGAAAATAAAGTGTGGAATATGATAATGCAACATATACTCTTGCTAAAACAACCTTGTGAGATGCATGCAAGTTAGCTTCCACATCCAATAAAGATATGGGAAAGAAAGTTAAAAATGAAAACTTGTATGTATCTAGTTGGATTCACTTAGAATAATCAATCAACTGTATTACAATTAGGATTTTGTTAGTTCTACCTGTAGTTTTATATCCACTCTATTGTTTTGTAATATTGACCATCTCTATTAAGATTCTTTTTCTATCTGAAATATGCAAGTTTTCCTTTTAACATGAAGTCTTCTAAGAAATATTGTACACAATTTTTTACTTGCTTGAATTATCTATCACATGGTCAAACTATATTTTTTCAGTACAAGAAGCATTTTATGAAAATCAATGAAATTCACAGCTTCATTTGGCAAGGCCTTTGGGAAGCTTTAGAAACCTAAAATATTGAATGTGAATTCTGTTTTGAGGATAGCAGAAAGCTTCATGGATAGAGCAAAGAATTTGGAAGATGAGTTCTCCAGGTAGTATTTCTCTTTGAATAAGACCACTAGTTGCAGTGGATTGTCAATATAATTTATAGTTGTTTATCAAGCTTCAACAAAAAGCTTATCCCATTTTTGATTGATTATTAATTGATGGATTTGTTATTTCTACTCGTTTCTCTTTCATTAAGTTTGTGTGCTAACTAGTTTGAACTAATTGAGGATCAAATATTGGTGGTATTGTTGTAATATGTTAAATTCTTGTTTGTATTGAATCAAGTATTTGTTGTAAAAGATAAATCAATGTGTTATATCTTGGAAATTACAAGTATGGTAAATATGGGAAAACTATTGGTTCTTTGCATGTAAATCTACAAAATAAATCAAAACTACTCTTATTTTATCTTTCCATTATAATGATCACTAATGTTTTGAGTTTGAATGATCGAGGATGGCCACAAGTGTTCCCTCAAATTGGAAGTTTGGTGTTGGAATTCAGTGTGGATTTTCCATTCAAGAATCATATAACAATTGGAAGTTGAAACTTACATTCCAAAATAATCCTATTTGGGGGATTACTAATGGTGATTGCTACATATTTTCGGTGTTGGAAATTTGCTCCAAATCACAGCTAACATATTGTACCACAGGTCAAGAACACAATGGGAAGGGAATAATCTTTGCAATTTATCCACTTATATTTTAGTGATCCATAAATATAAGAAAAACATTAATAATTTGATATAGACTCGTTGGATTATTCATATGTGATAATGGATCCAAATAGTAGTTCTTATCTGAAGAAATGCTCATCGGACTTGGGCATTCTTGACATTATTGACCTCCGGCCTTGGACTTATTCACTTAGCCTTCTACATTATCCAGTTGTATACATGTATACAAGGCTATCCTATTATTGTATCATTTTTTACTTCATTTCATTTTATTCTAGACTTAACTTTGGCTTTTTCTAGGAGTCTTGTTTGCACTCCCACACTGTATAAGTAATCTACAGCTCGAAATTTTTAGCATGTAACTTAGTTGGCATGATTGTGCCTAGCATTCATTGAAGGTTGACTACTAATTTTACAAAGGTGTTATTTTCTATGGTGATGTTTTATTTGCTTTGTTTATACAGGTAATTTGGCCACATAATGGCCATTATTGCCCAACTAAAGAAAACTTGTTCGAGTTTCTTGCTTTTATGGGGAAAAATGGCATTGACAATATTGTTGATGTTAAGGTATATATCATATAAATCCTTTATAGTCTACTTTATTTTATATTCCAGTGTTCATCATCTTTCATGTCTTATACTCTACATTGTATCTTCTTTATTTTTCAGAAAAGGAACTTAGTATTGACGGTAAGAAGCAGGAATTGAAGAAAGAGGAGAACAATAACATTGGAGCGACAAAATGAAAATTAAAGAGAGAGAGAAGAGAACTGGTCTAGTGGTACTTGTAGAGCCAATATCCCACATAAGACACACACAGAGACTGATGGTCAAGTCTTCATAGTTGGTGAATTCACCTGAAATTCCTTAATAACACAATGATAATGTTTTGAAGTGATGAAACAATATTTCATGTGTAAATTTTACTCCAACCAATATTAAGTTGGAAACTCATATTGTAATACTTGACATTTTATATAATATAATTTTCATGGTTGAAATTATTTATAGTTGCACTTGATATTATTTAGTATTATAATTAACATTTGTAACTTTGTGTTTTCATATTAGATGAACATGTACATTGTATGACATTTTTTTTTAATTTAGTTGCAAAATCATACTAATTGATTTATGTTGATTAATAATGAATGCATAAAATCAATCTAAAACTACTAAATTAGTAGTTTATGTTGATTAATGATGATCACAAATAAAATGAATATACGACTAAATTAGTTTCTTGTAATGGTTGTTAATGAAAGTAAATGAAACAACTATAAACTACTAAAGTAGTCATTTATATAATGAATATGAAACTACCAAAAAAATATAAATGACTACTGCAAATGATAAATTTGTGATTACAAATGATGACTAAATTTTGCATATATATGACTATTAGTAGCTAATTTATAGTATCTTATAACACGATCAAAATTTAGTCATATTTCTTTGGCCATTAATTGGTTTTAAACAATGACTAAAATTTGCATATATATGACTATTAGTAGCTAATTTACAATATCTTATAACACGACCAACATTTTGGTCATATTTCTTTAGTCATTAATTGGCTTTATCAGGTGCTCATTTAGTAATATATTTTGTTGTATATTTGGTCATTAGTTATGGCAATTAATGACCAAATTTATGACTAAATATACTACTCGATAATAAAATTGAGACAACCAATTAATGACTAAGCTAAAAATGACTAAAAGTTGGTCATATTATAAGATACTGTAAATTAGCCACTATTGGTCAATGACCGAAAAATAGTCGTTTATATGAAAATTTTAGTCTTTTTTTAGTAACTAATTAACCATTTTGTAATAGTGAAATTAGACACAAATTAAGGCTCATCTAACCTTTCTTAGGCACATAAAGGCTATATTAAATCTCTCCTTCTACACTTAATAATGTTTTTTTAGTTTTAATATGTTCTTAGGAAGGTTTAGAGATAATTGCATATTATGTGTCTAATATTATTTATTTTTGCAAAATATTGAGAGAATATGGAGTAAATTTTGAATGAGATAATATAGGGACTTGCTCCCTACTACAAGATGGACCAAGATTGGATAATAAATGAACTAAATATCATGAAATTATTGACAAATTTTGGAGCTCCACTGATTGAGAAAATCTAGGAATGTGTTCCCTGTCATTTAATGAAGATTCCTAGTGTTGGGAACCAAATCCACTTTTTGAGGGATTTTGGAGGGGAAATTTGCCTCCTTTCAAGGAGAATGCTTCTTCATATACTTTTGTAAGTACCAATCTAATTTGTCTTTAGGGGCATGCATTTATTAGTATTCTTGTGGAAAACTTAGTATTTAGTAGCTCCACTTTCATTTTTAGCAGGGATGTGCTTGGATTGATTCAAACAATGAAATTTGATGTCATTTTTTAACTTATAAAGCTTGGTTTCCTTCATAGGACTTTGAGTTTCCTTGGGCTTGGCCATCCTAAGAGCCTTAGAGCCCTCTTGTACAATTTCTTTATTTCCTTTGAATGCCCTTTTCACTTGCATCTCTTATTTATGCATTTACTATTCATGTTTCTTTTGTTATATGTCATATTGGTTAAATGATTGAAGTGAGTTGTTTTGTAGGTTATTTACAGAGTCACGAGCATGATTCATACTTAAAACCAATGTTCTATCGAGTTTCCGAGATGGGGAAATGCAGAAGCGGGGATATGCACAAGAGGGACATATATAAGCAACCCCAAAATTTAGGGAATTTTTGGGGAAACGAGGTGGAAGTCAAAGTCATAAAAATTATAAAATTATAAATTATTAAAATTTTAATAATAATAAAAAAATCCCAATAATAATCCAAGTTCTCAATGTACATCTAAAGACTAAATATGATGATCATTGCATATTAGGCCATTATCATTTATGAATTATCATTTGACATATCTGCATTATAAATCTAGATTCTAAAAGTAAATTTAAAAATTACTAAATTGAATTCATCATTTATCATTATGCAATGTTCCATCAAAATTCATGAATCATCATTTGGCATGATGCAAGGTACATCTAAATTAAATTAATAAATTCATCATTTGACAATTGAAATTATGCAATGCGCATCAAATTTTCAAAAATGATAAAAATTAAACTCATCATATGACAATGACAATGACATTATGTTGAAGTCTAAAATAGCCATAGAATACTAAACTAAAAGTAAACATAGAAAGCACTGAGCAGTGAAATACTAGTAAATTTCTCAAAAAGTACTAAATAATATTAATAAATACTAAAAGAGTAAAGGACTCAGTCATCAGTATCTAGAGTCAAAAGTTCAAAACTAGAACAATGAAAAGCAGCGAAAAGAAATGAACATCATGATCAAATAGCTAATAAGCATCAAGGAGTGTGTTGATGCTCCAATGATTGGTCCTCTACATCCATCTGCTGCATGAAGGCATCAGGATCATCAATGGGAATGTCACTATTTGTCTCTGAGTCTGAGTCACTCTCATGAGTAACCAATGACACACCAACCAAACCATATTGTATCTCATCTGGTCGATCCTCCTCATCTATCTATACATCCTCCTCTAGATCCACATCCCATCATGTAGCTGATCCCATGTGATAATCTGGTGTCCTCCTATATGCAATACAGAGGGCACTATGCACTACAAGTAGCTTCTCTTCCCTTCTAGAGGTGATTATATTCCTCTTGATAGAGTGTATGAAGCTATATGTGGACCAATTTCTCTCAGCTGCAAAGGAACTAGCAACTTGTGACAATAAACGCATAGAAAGATGTCTGATCTCTGGAGCATCATCTCCATGCATCCTCCACCAACCAATGGGGTCATCCATGCCTAAGTCATCACGATATTCCCTTGCATCCTTCTTGTTAAAGGGGCCACTGAGACTTGCAAACTGAATTCACTGCCTTCGAAGTATTTTCCCCTCCTCTGCACTATACATCTTTGAAATGGCAGCTCGAAATCCATTCTTGATTTCTGGATCATCAATGGGAGCAACTCTACCAGGCCTAGGAATATACCATTTTGGGTTCAATGCATATGTTGCCATATGCAAAGGTGTGTTCATTCGATCCCATCTACGCTGAATAATGGGTCAAATATGGTTCGTATAGAACTCTAAGAAGGGATATTTTTCCCGAATGGTTTCTGGTGGGCCCCAGTATTGTAGCAATAATGCTACAACTCCTGGAACTCCCTTCTTTAATTTTATCAACCCGGTAGTTCGTAACAAACTTGGAAGCGACGGTGCTGTATGCACAAGTACTAGCTCTTGCCGCAGCTGTCACTTGGTCAGCTGGCACAAGTCCGCTAGGAGCTTAAGCCAACTTCTATGAGCTCTTAGAAGAAGCATTTTAATTTATGGATGAAAGCTAACTCGAAGGAAGCTAATCTAATTGCGAAAAGAAAATGAAAGCCAAAAAGGAACGCAAACCCTAGCAAACCCTAATTCTACCAGCTAGTCCTACTGACGCAAAGGAGAGCATGCAAACTACTGAAAGAGATGCCATTACTTCTAGGAAGGTAAAATGCATGTGTCTAAGTTATCATTATCTGAAGAAAACATCTTTTTGTATTTTTGATTAAGTTATGAGAATTATCATGCATGTGCTTTTAACTAGCTTTTCACTGTGCAGAGGTGGATCAAGGAGGAGAAATGATTGGGAAAGGTTGGGAAGGTTCAGAGAGGGTCTAAGGGGTCCCTAACACCCTTCCAAAGAGTCTCACAAAGTTTGGCTTCCAAGGAACCGTGTTTATGAGCTTCTACAGGAAGTCTGCAGGGGTTTCTACAGGATGTTCTGGGATTTCTACAGGATGTTTCGTGATTGGGTTTTTGACTGATAGGTGAGTGGGAGAGAATGCATGAATGAGTAGGGAGGTAGGGTACGGGCCTGGAATGACCCAATGACTGAGGGATGAGGTGATGAGAGGGTGTGGAATTCTAGCTTGCATCAAAGAAGGTTTAGGCAATGGAAAGGCAAGAAGGTAGGGTTACGTGGCAAAAGAACAGATGGGAGATGAGGAAACAGACTTGGTGATGGAGGAGCTGATCTGGACGAGGCTCAGATGAACGAGGAGGTGATGAAGGTGCCCTGCATAGTGTTTACCTGATCAAACCAACTACGTCTTGCATACAATCTAAATATTAGATGATCTATCTAACAGTTTAATGAGATCAGTGAACAGCAACCTTATTCATGACAAGAATCACGTACAGCATGTGAACAAAACATTATCAAAGAGATATAAACGCATGACTAACCCCTACCAATCCATCCTAAACATAAAAGGCTACTTCAACCATCAAAAGCAACCTAAGTAACAAAGCACGAATTAAATCTAAAGAGCAGATTTTATTTTAAGAATGCAGCGAACACACATAAAGATAAACAAGGGAGGTACTGGGCGCTTGAGATGGGCCCAACCCCAAGAGCTACATCCTCCCAAGAGAGATTTAGAGCTGGTGCAAAGCTGGATTCATCTTTATTAATCAAGAATGAAGAGTTACATCAAAACTGTCCACAAGGAGAGCTTGAGAATGAGCTGAAAGCAAAGCTAATCTATTGCCTACAAATCGAATTACAAAATGACTACAACAAGGCTATGAAATGACTAACTACTAGCTGCTATCTACTGGCTAACTAGCTAACATCCACTGGCTAACCAAAATGAGGCCCTAAGCCTTCTTATTTATACAAATTGAGGACCCAACAGTCCTCCTAAACTTTAGGGACTCGGCTGCCCAAAACTTGGAGTTAACAGCAGTCCTACTTGACTTGCTTGGCTGCCCTTGTGCTGATTGATTCGGTGGCCCTTGAACTCCGAGCTGATGGTGGAGAATTCGAGGTAAGGGCCCATAAATGAAGGGGACACCTTCCTACAAATCCTCTCCCTTGTCTTCCCACGAATTTGGCTGCCAAGTGCTCATTAAGACCTTCAATTTTGTCTCCAAGTTGACCAAAAAGGCTACACAAAGCACCCATTAGACTTGTTGGCATAATGACTAACCAAATTCACTCTATTAACATAAATATAATCAAAAACATGCAATAAACTAATGAGAATGGTGGATTAAGTCAAATTAGGAGGTTGAATGAGCCCAAATAATTGTCCATTTTTGGGGCTCATCATCACCCCCCTACTGAAAGTGTTGCTCATCCTCTGAGCAACCAATCTCTCTCCTCATCTTTGATGGCCCTGGTGGCCTCCTTGGCTAAAATCTCGGCCGATTTCTCCTTTGGCTTCCCTCTTTTCAAACTTCCTGTAGAAACAGTTCATTGGCTTCCTGTAGAAACAGTCATCTGTCTTCCTGTAGAAACAGTCTGCTAACTTCCTGCTGCCTGCTGCTTTTCCTAGTGAATTCTCAGCCTTGTTATGAGTGTGCAAGTATATGCAATCATATGGAAGAAATGGTGGCCTTGGCATTTCCTAAAACCTGCAACGTGAGGGCACTCGTATGTTTTGTAACAAGGAAGTTGGTTAAATTCACAAGATAAGCCATGGTCATGTTTCCAAGCAACAGGAATATGATAAAGGTGTTTTCTCTGGCTTTTTCAATAGCAATAGCTAATACATTACCCTCCACAAAAAGAGTAACAGGAAGCAATAACAGCGCAGCAATTGGTGCCATGTACATGAGCAAATTCATAGAGTGAAGCTTCTTTGCCTCAGAGGTAAGCAGGAGCCCCTGAACAACTGATTTCAATGCTCTGGCAGCAGTTGATCCTAGGCAAACCAAAAAGCCAAAAAGGTGGAATAATGGCTCACTGTTGTTTGCAATAAAAATGCCAAATACCACAGGCACCAAGGCCATATAAACCACAGAAGACTCCCTCTTACATGTTATTATAAATGCAAAATATTGTTGTGAAGAAGGGAGTTGTTGCCCCAATAGCTTGATTGAATGAGACTGGCAAATAGCGCAGAGAAATATTGCCACAAACAACCGAAAAGGAGAAAATGAAGCTCAGTGCCAATATCTCAAGAAACTGTCTCCTGGAGACGATGAACTGCATTGGTACAATCTCTAACCATGAAATTTCCAGAAAACCATAAAATGAACAGGCACACATGTGCAACATTGTGAGGAATATTGGGTATCTGCATCCAAAAAACTAAGTAGGCATTTGTTAAGCAATAGCACACCAATATTGGAAGAGTACCAAGCTGCAATAATGAGAGCTGTTGTAATAGTCTGGGACACAGGAAATGCACCATATTTTCCTTCTCCTGTTGGAGTTGGAGGTATGTCAATAACTTCTTGTTCAAGCTTTGGATTACTGCCCCGCCTCGTCCATGTTTGTGTTTCGGCCATAGCTGAAGAGGGCTTGAAAAATCAGATCTGATCAATATTCGGAAGACCCAATTGGTTTCCAGACCTGAGCATCGTCTGGGTACTTGTCTATACTGTGTAGGACTCAGATGGACCCAAAACAGATGTGGATGTCTCGTTATTATAAGCCTCCCCCAACTCTGCAACTTGGTGATCTTTTTAGCCTCCTCGAGCTGAGAGATGAAAGAGAGATCAGTTCCTATTGGGAACAGCTTCAGATTGAGATTGAGGTGTATGAGAAGCGAGCGCAAACACAAATCTCATCAGAGAGCTCCACCCCAGTTCCGCCTGAAAACCAAGCAGCTTACTCTGCCCTGGAAGACTCTGTTGTATTTTCCTGTAAAACGTCTTCCTGTAGAATGCTAGCCGGATTCCATAGGATGTCTCTGCACCTCTGCACAATCTTGGTATGCTGGAGAATTTTGAACAGGCCAAAACAATCAGCGAAGGATGATAGGTTAATCATTTTGAGGAAGCAGAGGATGTATACTTCAGTTGAACATGATGCAAGTGCAAGTTAACAGCAGTCTATGAGTTTCGGTTGAGCGCTCATTAATTCTGCGTGATTTTTGGTGGATTGAGGTGGCAAAAATGTGTGCTGGCCCATATGAACTGTTGTGCTATCATGAACTGCATGTCTTCTTCTATTTTTTAATCAATTGATGCCCTGTGCACTGAAGTTCAACAAATCTTCCATTGCCTGTGTTTCTCATCTTCCACGTGAATGACTATCCACGCATGCTGCGTGATTTTCTCGTGAGTGCTAGAGAACTGGGTGTCTTGCTACATTCATGGCTTAATTTCACCATTCCATTCGTTCATGCAATGCTTAGACTAGATTCATGCAATAGATGAACAAGGTTTAGTCACGTACCTGAAGTCAAACGGCTGCTTGTGAAGCTTTTTGCTGCTGCATGCTCATGTTCTGCTGCTGCATGCTTGGATCCTTTGGTTGCATGAGGGCTTGGCTGATGATTTTTTATTGCTTTTCCTTGTGCAGGTGTCCTCTGACCAGATCTAAGCTGCATGCATTTGTTTCCACGTTCAGATCTGCACGTTCAAGCTGCTGTTGCTGCAATGTCACAGAACCAGAACTTGTTTTCGCCATTTCTCCCAAACGGTAAAGCGGATTGATCTGAAACTTGTTGAGCATGTTTCTATCATCATGATGCATCTCCCATAGCAAAATCGTGATCAATGGATGCACGGATTTCGAGAAAAATGGAAAATGGCTGAAGATTTCAGAGATCGATTCCTCGGAAACCGTGCATCGGAATCGGCGAAAACTGCTTGGGTAGGTTACTATCACTCACATGCATATCCCCATGAAACAGGTTTTGAAACAGATTCACGGATATGGAGAAAATGCAAAAATGGCTGATGGTGATGGAGGCTGATTTCTTGGAAACCGTGCACCGGAACGGCATGAAACTGCTCAGGCATGTTGCCATCACCGTTGTACAATTCCCCATAAAACGGTTTGTCAAATGGATGCATGGTTTTCAAGTTATGGCAAAAACAAATTCTGTTCTATGTGTTTTTGCTTCAAGGCACTTTGCATGTGTTTGCATGGAAGGGAAAACTGAGCTTGGGCTGTGATGCAGGTATGGAGATGATGGAGGAGGAAGTGGAAGATTGCATGAGGGCTTCTGAACCCTTGAGGAAGCTACCATGTTCGCCAAACCACTTTTTGAAATCCATGTCTAGTTTCCCACAATTTCTACAGGAAGTTCCTGTAGAAGCACAATGAGAAGCACAATGAGGTGGAAAAAATGATGGAGAAAGGCAAGGGATGGACACACAAGTGCTTGTAGGCCTAATCAACAGATTCCCACCATCAGATTCCATTTTAGACTTTAATTTGGTTCGTCCAAAGGTTCTACAGGATGTTTCCTGTAGAAATACAGAGCTTCCTGTAGAAGGCACAAGAAAAATTCCTTCGATCTTGATTTGAGTGCTCCTCCTGTCATGAAACGTCCTTCTTGCAACCTGCAATTAGCCAATGGAATTAGTTTTATTTTTCTTTTTCTTTTTCTCTTTTGCTTTTTTTGAAAAACAACTAGGGCGCCTCATGGAGGTTTTCACCCTAATTACCTGCCTTGGGCGCCTCCAAGGGAGGTTTTCACCCAAAGATCTTATTCCCTTTTATTTTCTCTTTTTTCCAACCCATTGACCGCCTCATGGAGGTTTTCAATCAATGAGCCAATCTAAGGCACCTCCGAGGAGGTTTTCACCTTAGATTTCTATTTTCCTTTTTTCATTTTTTTCTCTTTTTCTTTTTTCTCTTTTTCTTTTTTCTTTTTTTTCTACCCTACCCTACTTGAAAAACAAAATCGCTCTCAAGTATAAGATTACTTCCAATGGAGCCATGTGCACATCGAGATTAGAGATAAAATGATGTGGAGGCTCGAAATGCATGCTTGGATAGGTATCCAGATCTCAGGGACCAAATGATCTGACTTTGAAGGGATCAAACATAGCTAAGGAAGAGAGTACCGCTGCAACTTAGTGACGATCTAAAACCATATCTCAATATAGCTCTGATATCCTTGGTTCTTTTGCTGATCTGGATCATGTTTCATGTCACCTTCTAGCATGACTTTCTCATCTTCCTCTTTTTGCTGATATTTCTCTTGAATACATGGAAGATTTGATGGTAACCATGAAGGATCTTTCTTTATCTCTGCTTCTGATGTCTTTTCTTCATCAAGTGCAGCCCATGGTTCTTTGATCTCCTCTTTGGAATCTTCTTTTGCTGGATGTGATCCTTCAATGCTTTCAAGATGATCTCTTTTTTGCAATGCTTTTCCTGAGCTATGGTGAAGATCATTGAGCTCAAGAGGAGTCATTTGCACATGTTGTGCCTCAGCTTTGCAATTGGGTTGAGCTACTCCATTGTATGGCTTTGGAAATGGTACGGGTAGTTGAGTGGAGGTGTGAAATTGAGATGGAGATGGATGGCATTGTGGTTGGGTAGGCATTTGGGGTTGCCTTGGTGGAGGAGGAGGCGATGGTTGTGGATGAGCAGGTGGTGGAGGAAAATGAGCGGGATGAGAGTTGTACTGGGGCCTCCACTCCTGATAAGGTGCATTCCACTGAGGCTGTGGCTGAGCATAAGAGTGAAATGAATGAGCAACTGGTTGGGCATAATATGGATCTGTGAAGGAACAAGGAGGAGGCATGAACCAGGAAGGATGAGCAGGGGGACCCCAAGAAGGCATGAAAGTGGCTTGGTAGGGGTCATAATAGGTCTCAGGTGTCCCTTGCAGTTCCTGCTGGTAAGATCTAGGTTCATGTGGCCTCCTTTGGTTCATATAATAGAGTGATTCAGTGGCTCCTTTGGCTCTTTGATATGCAGCTTTGATTCTGGGTAAGGAAGGGCACTAATCTATAGGATGGTATTCTTCACATACAAAACACACTTCTATGGAGTACAATGGACATTCGTTCCTAGGATGCCTTCTAGTGCCCCTAGGACAAAAAATGGCCAAAGCCCTCTTGGCTTCCTCTTGCTTCTTTTGGATCCACAAGGTATCCAATTGCCTGGCAAGAAACTGCCTCATATCACTCTTGAAATCTTCTATCTGATCTTCAAATTCGTCTTTGGACAAGGGACTGCTCCCAACATTTCTGCTTGTAGCCATTTGCTCCAGAGGAATGGTTTCTTCTTCTTCTCCCCTAGAGGTTCTTTAAATATGTCTTGTTGGCCACTTAGGGGTTCTTCTCTCACAGCCATCGAAGAAGAGAGAAGGTTGGCTATGTGAAGCAGTGGGGGTGTTGTGCAATCATTTTTTTTGAACTATCTCTACTCCTAAAAGGCATGAAAAGAAATCTTTTTGGTTGATTTTTGTATTTTTCTTCTTGTACCTGCAAAACTAAAATAGATTGAACTGCAACTAACTAACTTGCTGAAATGAAAATGCGGAATTGAAGTGAAAGCAGGAAATGACTAATCTATTTTGCTCAAATGAAATTGCAGGAATGAAATGCTAGGCTACGCTTGTAGAATTGAAATGCTAATCTACGCTTGCAGAAATGAAATTGCAGAATTGAAATACTAATCTATGAAAGCGAGAAATGCTAATCTATGAAAGCGGGAAATGCTAATCTACTTTTGCATAAACGAAATTGCATAATGGAAATGAAATAAACTACTTAGCAGAAGACGAGAGTAGAAAAATAGAAGAAAAGCAACAATTACTAATACTCTGACGCTTCCCCGGCAACGGCGCCAAAAAGATGGTGGGCCCCAGTATTGTAGCAATAATGCTACAACTCCTGGAACTCCCTTCTTTAATTTTATCAACCCGGTAGTTCGTAACAAACTTGGAAGCGACGGTGTTGTATGCACAAGTACTAGCTCTTGTCGCAGCTGTCACTTGGTCAGCTGGCACAAGTCCGCTAGGAGCTTAAGCCAACTTCTATGAGCTCTTAGAAGAAGCTTTTTAATTGATGGATGAAAGCTAACTTGAAGGAAGCTAATCTAATTGCGAAAAGAAAATGAAAGCCAAAAAGGAACGCAAACCCTAGCAAACCCTAATTCTACCAGCTAGTCCTACTGACGCAAAGGAGAGCATGCAAACTACTGAAAGAGATGCCATTACTTCTAGGAAGGTAAAATGCATGTGTCTAAGTTATCATTATCTGAATAAAACATCTTTTTGTATTTTTGATTAAGTTATGAGAATTATCATGCATGTGCGTTTAACTAGCTTTTCACTGTGCAGAGGTGGATCAAGGAGGAGAAATGCTTGGGAAAGGTTGGGAAGGTTCAGAGAGGGTCTAAGGGGTCCCTAACACCCTTCCAAAGAGTCTCACAAAGTTTGGCTGCCAAGGAACCGTGTTTATGAGCTTCTACAGGAAGCTTGCAGGGGTTTCTATAGGATGTTCTGGGATTTCTACAGGATGTTTCGTGATTGGGTTTTTGACTGATAGGTGAGTGGGAGAGAATGCATGAATGGGTAGGGAGGTAGGGTAGGGGCCTGGAATGACCCAATGACTGAGGGATGAGGTGATGAGAGGGTGTGGAAGTCTAGCTTGCATCAAAGAAGGTTTAGGCAATGGAAAGGCAAGAAGGTAGGGTTACGTGGCAAAAGAACAGATGGGAGATGAGGAAACAGACTTGGTGATGGAGGAGCTGATCTGGACGAGGCTCAAATGAACGAGGAGGTGATGAAGATGCCCTGCATAGTGTTTACCTGATCAAACCAACTACGTCTTGCATACAATCTAAATATTAGATGATCTATCTAACAGTTTAATGAGATCAGTGAACAGCGACCTTATTCATGACAAGAATCACGTACAGCATGTGAACAAAACATTATCAAAGAGATATAAACGCATGACTAACCCCTACCAATCCATCCTGAACATAAAAAGCTACTTCAACCATCAAAAGCAACCTAAGTAACAAAGCACGAATTAAATCTAAAGAGCAGATTTTATTTTAAGAATGCAGCGAACACACATAAAGATAAACAAGGGAGGTACTGGGCGCTTGAGATGGGCCCAACCCCAAGAGCTACAGCCTCCCAAGAGAGATTTAGAGCTGGTGCAAAGCTGGATTCATCTTTATTAATCAAGAATGAAGAGTTACATCAAAATTGTCCACAAGGAGAGCTTGAGAATGAGCTGAAAGCAAAGCTAATCTATTGCCTACAAATCGAATTACAAAATGACTACAACAAGGCTATGAAATGACTAACTACTAGCTACTATCTACTGGCTAACTAGCTAACATCCACTGGCTAACCAAAATGAGACCCTAAGCCTTCTTATTTATACAAATTGAGGACCCAACAGTCCTCCTAAACTTTAGGGACTCAGCTGCCCAAAACTTGGAGTTAACAGCAGTCCTACTTGACTTGCTTGGCTGCCCTTGTGCTGATTGATTCGGTGGCCCTTGAACTCCGAGCTGATGGTGGAGAATTCGAGGTAAGGGCCCATAAATGAAGGGGACACCTTCCTACAAATCCTCTCCCTTGTCTTCCCATGAATTTGGCTGCCAAGTGCTCATTAAGACCTTCAATTTTGTCTCCAAGTTGACCAAAAAGGCTACACAAAGCACCCATTAGACTTGTTGGCATAATGACTAACCAAATTCACTCTATTAACATAAATATAATCAAAAACATGCAATAAACTAATGAGAATGGTGGATTAAGTCAAATTAGGAGGTTGAATGAGCCCAAATAATTGTCCATTTTTGGGGCTCATCAGTTTCCTTTACCTAACCCAACATGCTATCAAAATTCTCATATATTTCTCCAAGATTAGGAGAGTCAGCGTCAGTGTAGTGAATAACCTCAACTACAAGGCGTAAGATAGAGACCAAATAATTGCAATCTACCCACCAATCATTTTCCAATATTTGAGCCCTAATATTCTTCCCCTCTTCTGTCTTGGATTCTATCCACCTGCTCCACTTTAGAGTCACAACCATGGCTTGCAATGTTGGTTGCACCTGCAACATCCTCTCCAATAAAAGAAAATAGTTAGCATATCTAGTCTTTGTGGGCTTGAGGAATTTTTTCCTCGAGTGAGCCCTGTACATGGCTAAGGAGGTGTGATGGTTGCAGATAAACATCTGCACATCCCTCGCAGCTAATACCAAAGTGGATACCCAATGAATTTTTCCAATGTCTTTTAGTGCATTGTTGAGTGCATGCACACAACAAGGGGTCCAAAAAATATGATTATATCTCCCCTAAATTAATAATCCAGTTGATCTACCTAGTGTTGTTGAATCTGTCACAACCTGCACAACATTGGGAGTCCCAACCTCCTCTATAGAATCCCGAAGAAGTTCAAATTGGAAAGTCGCATCTTTGCGCTTTCCAGAGAAATCAATAACTCTAAGAAAGAAAGGCCCTTCTACACATGTAACTATGATGTTGATGAGTGGACGTTTTGCAATGTTTGTCCACCCATCCATAATAATGGAGCACCCTCATCTCACCCATGTCTATTTCAAAATCTCTTTTTGAACGATAATTTTGGACACTTCTCTTTCTAATATTGTTGTCCTCAACTTGGTTTCGCCTGGAGGCACATATGAGGTCCCTGCTTTTGCAATTGCCTGGACCATCTCCCTGTAATAAGGAGAGCGAGTAACATGGAAAGGAATGCCATTGGCAAAAAAAGAAGTTTTGAACTGCATCATATGTATCATCACGGTTCAATTTACCATACATCCCTGCAATAGTTGGCCCCATTGCATCAGAATGAACAGTAGCATGTTTCCTCTTAGTTTTTGATGAGGATGTGCTAGCAAAACATGGTGGAGGCATATTGATATTCCCAATATTGGTGGTTGTGTTTGCCTTCCTTTTCAAACTCCTTTCCACATTTTGACCTTCAACTAAAGTGACATTTTGGCTACATAAGGCGCCCTTTGCATTAGCTCCAATTTCTAGCCTCAAAAGCTCAGATCTCTCAAACATTTTAATTTATCACATACACTAACCCCTTTTCCACCAATGCCCAAGAGGTGTTGTTTAATACGACTGTAACTCCCCACCCAAGTATGGCCACAAATATTGCATTTCTAGTCATGTGATCCACCCTTTGTTTTTCTCTTGGTTGGTGGAGCAGGTAGTTTGGTTACATAAATATATAAAGGTCTTCTGGGATTAAATTTTCCCTTTGCATATTGAGCTAATCCCTTTGTGGGTAAATTGGCATTGTTAATGCTTCCATTCTGGCTTTCCACTGTGGGGCTTCTTTGTTAAACAGAATGGAAGACAAACAAATTATTGAGAAATTGTGAGGAGCTCACAGGTGAGGGATTCACCTGGAGACTACCTCCTGCAGAACACTCTACCCAAATTCACATTGATCTCAATAATAAATAGTTTACAAGTAATTAGGAACATGAAACTAATCATCCTAAAAAATAGGATCTAAATCCTAATGAAAGAAACTCACGTAACTAAATAACAAAGGAACTTTCTCCATTAATTCTAACACTCCCCCTTAATGGAGAAAGGATTCTGCAATACACCTAACATGTCCCTAAATGACTCAAACTTTATTCTTCCTAGAGGCTTTGTAAATATATCAGCTACATTATCACAAGTACTACAGTATTCAACACATATTTCTTTTGTCTGCACCTTTTCCCTAACAAAATGGAATTGTGTGTCAATGTGCTTGGTGTTTTTGTGGAACACCAGATTGTAAGAAAGTTTGATGGAACTTTGATTATCACATCTGATAATTATGGCCTCTCTTTTCTCTTCTCCTGCATCCTGGAGAAGTCTTCTTAACCAAACTGCTTCGCACGTTGCTGCACACATAGCTTGATATTCTGCTTCTGCTGAGGATAAGGCTACAATATTTTGCTTCTTACTACACCATGAAATGACCCTGGATCCAATGTTGAAAGCATATCCTGTAATGGATCTCCGATCATCTAAATTTCCCGCCCAGTCAGAGTCTGTGAAACCTGCCAGTCTAACATCAAATGAATCAGAATATAAAATGCCAAAATCTAAGGTTCCTTGCAGATACCTTAGGACTCATTTTGCTACAACCCAGTGGTTCTCATGAGGCTTTGACATAAACTGGCTTAATACACTAACTGCATAAGCCAGATCAGGCCTAGTTGTAGTCAAATAAATAAGACTACCAACCAGTTGTTTGTACAATGTTGCATCTGCCTCTTTGGAACCATCATCAACCTGTAACTTGTTGTTCTTTTGTAATGGTACTGATGCAACCTTACACTGATCCATTCTAAACATGTTCAACAAACTTTTGACATACTTACCTTGGGATAGAAAAGTCTGGCCAGAATCCCTCCAGACTTCTAGACCCAAATAGTAATGTAGCTCTCCAAGGTCTTTCATTTCGAACACTTGTGACAATTGCTGCTTGATTTCTTCAATGAGTTTGTCTGCATTTCCTGTCATGATGAGATCATCTACATACAAAGAAATCAACACAATCTGCCCCTTATCATCATACACAATGTACAGATTAGGGTCATTTTTACTCCTGATATAACCATGCTTAAGAAAAAATGAATCAATTTTGTCATACCACGACCTGGGGGCCTGTTTTAGTCCATACAAAGCTTTCTTTAATCTGCAGACTAAATGTTCCTCCCCCTTTTTGACAAATCCCTCTGGTTTCATTAGGTATACTTCTTCTTTTAAATCTCCATTTAAGAATGCAGATTTGACATCTAGCTGGTGTATTTTCCAATGATATTTAGTAGCTAATGCAATTATCATTCTGATTGTGTTTAACTTAGCTACCAGGGCGAAGGTTTCTTCATAATCAATACCTTCTTTCTGAGAATACCCCTTTGCAACCAGCCTAGCTTTATGCTTATCTATAGTTCCATCTGCCTTAAACTTTAATTTATACAACCATTTGCATCCTATGGGTTGTTTGCCAACAGGAAGTTCAACTAAATCCCAGGTATTATTTTTAATGATTGACTCATATTCCTCCTTCATAGCTTCCCTCCATTCACTACTTTGACTGGCTTCATTAAAATTAGAGGGTTCAACAATAGTTAACATACCAGTTATGAGTGCATGATCCCTATATCTGGCTGGAAATTGAATTTGCCTGCTTGATCTTCTGAGTGGTGGTGTGGCCTCAAATCTATTTTGATCTCCCCTCTGTGGATTGGTTTCAAACCTGATTTGATCAGCCACTTCTTCTTTCTCCTATTGTTGTTTTTGTTGTTGTTGTTTCTCACCGACCCTTGTTTCATCACCTTCTTCTAATAGTAAAGGCACATGTCATTCTTCATCACTCCAAACAGGGTTCCCATCATCTACCTGTTCATGGAATACCACGTCTCTGCTTGCAAACACCTTGTGAGTAGAAGGATTAAATAGCATATAAGCCTTAAACTCATTGTAGTATCAAATAAAAAAGCACTTAATGGATTTTGAATCTAACTTCTTCCTATCTTCTTTCGGGACATGAGAAAAAACCTTACCTCCAAAGACTCTACGATGACTTACTGTAGGTTTGAAGCCAAACAATGCTTCGAAAGGAGTTTTATAATCTAAACACTTAGTAGAACTCCTATTCTTGAGGTACACTACAGTGTTTACACCTTCTACCCAAAAACCATTGGTCAGAATCTTACCTTTCAACATATTGCGAGCACACTCCACGAGGGTTCTGTTTTTCCTTTCTGCAACCTCGTTCTGCTGAGGAATGTAAGGTGTTGTGAGTTTCTATTATAGTTTGTGTTCTTTGCAGTATTTGATGAAGTCACCCTTCTTGAATTCTCCACCTTGGTATGAGCGAAGAATTTTGATGAACTTTCTTGTTTGCTTCTCAATCATACTTCTGAATTGCTTGAAGTATTCAAAAGCATGACTTTTCTACCTAAGGAAATACACCCAGGTGAACCTTGTACATTCATCAACAAAAATAAGAAAATAGTAGGCCCCTCCTACTGACCTTGTCTGCATTGGCTCACATAGATCAGTGTGAATGACTAATCAGCATGTCTTTCCCTCCTTATCGTGCGTTGATCAGCACCCTTCTTCCTTCATGAAAAGTGATGATGGATGTGAATAATCTTTTAAAAATTGTGTTTCTCCGCCTCCTCACCATACGAGCCCTTCTTCACACAAGCCACCAGGGGACTCTCTTCCGCCACCTAGACACTCCCTCGTCTATCAAAGCATACTGGGTTTAACTCACCAACCCTGGAGCTCTGATACCATGTTAAACAGAATGGAAGACAAACAAATTATTGAGAAACTGTTAGGAGCTCACAAATGAGGGATTCACCTCGAGACTACCTCCTACATAATGATCTACCCAAATTCACATTGATCTCAATAATAAATAGTTTACAAGTAATTAGGAACATGAAACTAATCATCCTAAAAAATAGGATCTAAATCCTAATGAAAGAAACTCACGTAACTAAATAACAAAAGAACTTTCTCCATTAATTTTAACATTCTTGAAGTTTCAAACCCAATGTTTCCCCTGTATCAGTATTACCCTACTGAACTGACTCAGTCTCAATATTGTCATAGCTATTTTGACATGTTGTTGTTTTTGAAATTTTGTGTACTATTGAGTTTGATTTTTCAAGTTTTGGGCCTACTGTTTTTTAAATTATGTGTCACTATTGAGCTTGATTTTTCAAGTTTTGGGCCTATAGAAAGGTATTTTTTTGTTTTAGAAATTCAATAATTAACCATGATTGAATCCAAGTGCCATTTCTTAAACTTTAACACTAGATTGACATTTAATAAAACAACACTAATACAAAAATATTGTGTACCAGATATTTTTAAAAATAATAATAAAAAATTAAAAATACTAACTTATTAAATATCACAATATATTAAAACAGCAATTAAAATAGTCTTGAGAAATAGATTTCTTGTTATGTTCATGAATATCTCTTCTATAATAGGAAGAATATCAAATATTCTATGAGTGAGAACGTTTCTATCACGTACTAGACAGACAGGCAATCTTTGAGATGTAATTGATTCCGTTGGAATAATTAGATATTACGATACATTTTATTTCGCTATTTTGGGAAGGAAAGCGAACGAGAATGAGCAGAAGATATTGGAACATTGATTTGGAAGAGATGATGGAAGCCAGAGTTCATTTAGGGCATAAAACTAAGAAATGGAACCCTAAGATGGCACCTTACATTTTTACAGAGCGTAAGGTGATAGAACTTCAACTAAAAATGAGGTTGAAATTGATAAATACTAACACAGAAATCTAAAATCAGTTGAGCGGCTCAAATATTTTGGACAGCAACTCCAAGTGAAAAAATCCACTCCAAAAACGCAACTCCAATCCTCAAAAACATAACTCCACTCACAAAATCACAGCGAAATGTCCAACCCTCAAAAACACAACTCCACTCACAAAATCAAATCAAAATGTCCAACCCTCAAAAACGCAGCTCCATGCACAAATTCATAGTGAAATGTTAGCGCCCTTCAGCGAAATGTCAATGCCCTGCAGCGAAATGCAGAGTGAAATGTCTCAGCCCTTCAGCGGAATGCAAACTGGAATGTCTCTGCCCTTCAGCGAAATGTCTCAACGGCGGTGGCAATGAAAATTGTGGATGGTGGATGTTGAATCTTCAGATTGTTCCAGCAGAACGGTAAATGGATAAGCTCGATCGACGGCAAGGTAAGGCATGCGTATGGTAGACTGATTTAGGTTTTCACTTCTAGCTGTTACTTTTGAAGTTTTTATTATTTTATTATTCAACGTTTCAATTTTTTTTTTACTTGGTGTTATTATTTAACCATGAAATTTGAATTAGGTTCGATGCATTGTTTTTTTTAATTCTTCATGTTGTAAGGTTTTATTTTTAATATAATTTTTTTTTTTATTATTGTTTTTAATTTTTTTGTTTAAGGTTTAAATTTTAATATAATTTAAATTAAATTCAAATTTAATTTGTAAATTAATTTAAGGTTGTTATTGCTTTTATTTATTTTTTAAGATTTAAATTTTAATATAATATAATTATTTTTTTTAAGTTTAACAAGTTATAAATTTATAGGTTTAATATAATTTTATTTTTTTATTTAAATTTTAATATAATTTACATAATAATTAATTAGTTTCATTTCATTTTTAAGTTTTAACAAGTTTGAAGTTTTAATATAGATTCATTTTTTCTATTTTTTTTCATATATTTAAATATGTATTTTTTCAAATATTTAATATTTTAGAAAAATTATTAGACCAAAAAATGGGGATGCATATGCATCTCCCGGCGTTCCTGAAAGGGAGTTGTTGTTATGAAACCAGCTCACAAAATAGAAGAAAAGATAAATTAATGACTTCAAAAACATCCTCTTCGAGGGGGCAACCTCCTTTACATTACATAAATGAACAATTCTTCAATGATACAAATGACAAGACATCCTTTCTATATATAGGAGTCTAAGGGGTCACAATATAATCAGATTCGACATAACAATAATAATGTAAGAGCGCAATAATAACAATATTGGGCTTCTATGGAGCACAATAACAACAATATGGGGACAACATGGACACACAATAACAATAAGGGGCTACAATGACAATAATAATAAGGGAATTCACTAGTATTATAGGGACCTAACATGCCCCTCTCCTTCAAAAAATTGGTGTCCTCAATGCTTGAGTAGTTTTGGATGCTTCTATATAAAATTCTCATCCTCCCATGTGGAATCTTTAGCGGGTAAGTTCTTCCACTTAATGAGATACTCTGAAATTGATTGATTTCGTAGCTGTCGAGTTCTTGTTTCAGTGACTGCTTCAGGTTCTAATATGATTTTTCTTTCCTCGTCAAGTTCTGGTAATATTGTTTGAACTGGTAGCTTGTCACCTATAACCTTCTTTAAGCATGAAACATTGAAAACTGGGTGCACTGGGGAAGATGCAGGAAGTTCCAATTTGTATGCCATAGTACCAACCCTTTGCAACACCTTGTACGGACCATAATACCTTGGTGATAATTTATTATCCTTCTTAGCTTGCTTGAGGGATATTTTTTGTATGGTTGTAGTCGTAGAAATACCTAGTCACCAACATCAAAACTTCTTTCACTGTGATGTTGATCTGCCTGTTGTTTCATTCTATTCTGCGCCAAAGTCAGGTTATCCTTTAAGAGTTGGAGAACCTTTTGTTGATGCTCGATGTGATCTTCCATTGCTTGAACCTTAGAATTTTCTGTTAAATATGATGTGATGGACAGTGGATGATATCCATAAAGTGCCATAAATGGGGTCATTTTTGCTGCAGTATGGAAGGAAGTATTATACCATTATTCACCCAGAGGCAAACATATCACCATTATGTTTGTTTATCAAATACAAAGCAACGAAGATATCCTTCCAAACATTTGTTCACTATCTCAGTTTGCCCATTTGATTGAGGATGATAAGATGAGCTATGAGCTAACTGAGTACCGAGACAAGAAAATAATTTTGTCCAAAAAATTCCAGTGAAAATAGGATCTTTGTCACTTACAATAATCTTTGGGTTTCCATGTAGCTTTTGAATTGTTTCCATAAATGCAGTAGCAACTGTATTGGCTTTAAATAGATGAGATAATGCACAAAAGTGTGCATACTTGGTAAGTCTATCAACTACCACCATGATGACACTCTTTCCTTCGGACTTGGGTAAACCTATGATAAAATCCATTTAAAACCTCCTCCCAACGTTGACTTGGAATGGATAAAGGTGGTAATAGACCTGGGGTCTTAATTGTCTCAACTTTATTTTATTCGCAAACCAAACATTCCGCCACAAACTTATGAATATCGGATTTAAGGCCATCCCAAAAAAAATCCTTCTTAACCCTGTGGTAAGCTTTTAAAAATCCTGAATGGCCTCCTAAGGGAGAGGTGTGCAACTCCAGAAGAATCTTTTGTTTGACTTGGGAATTCTTAAAAAGGTATAAGCGATCTTTGTACCATAACGAATCATTTTTCCAGCTAAATGTATCAAATGTACTGGGATCTTGCTGCAACTTTTGAATGAGTTCCCACACTTCTTCGTCATTCTTCCATTCATCCCTTGTTTCGTTTATCCAATCTGGTTGGATAATAGAAATGGCACAAAGCGATGCTTCCACATCCTCATCCTTTCTTAAAAGTGCATCTACAACAACATTTTGCTTCCCCTTTTTTGTAGATGATTTCAAATTCATAACCCAACATCTTTGTGACCCATTTTTGTTGCACTTCTGAAGATAATATTTGCTCTAAAAAGTATTTAAGACTATCATGATCCGTTTTTACCTTGAAGTGTCTTCTCATTAGGTAAGGTCACCATTTCTTAAGTGCATGTAGTATTGCCAACATTCCCTTCTCATAAATAGGTTTGTGTAAATACTTTCTTTTGATTGGACGACTTTCAAAAGCAATGGATCTTTCTTCTTGCATTAAAACAACACCAATTCCATTTGTTGAGGCATCACATTCCACAATAAAGGTTTTTGTTTAGTCTGGTGTAGCTAAGACCAGTGCTCGACACATTGCCTCTTTAACATGTTCAAATGATTTCGTTGTTTCTGGAGTCCAAGAAAATGCATCTTTATTCAATAATATTGTTAGAGGTGTTGTTATTCTCCCATAATTCTTAACAAACTTGCGATAATACCCTGTCAACCAGAGAAATCCTCACATATGCTTTACAGATGTGGGGATTTTCCATTCCTTAATGGCTTTAATTTTTTGAGGGTCTACCTTAACACCTTCATGAGATACAATATGACCCAAATATTCCACCACTTGTGCTCAAAAGAAACATTTGGAGGTTTTTGCATATAATTGTTTCTCCGCCAATAGTTTGAGCACTCTATCAACATGTTAAACATGATCCTTCCAAGACCTTTTATAGATTACTATATCATCAAAAAATACTAACACAAATTTTCTAGGGAAGGGTTTGAAAATGGAATTCATCAAACCTTTAAATGTAGAAGGTGCATTGGTAAGGCCAAAAGGCATGACCAAAAATTCATAATGACCCTCATGAGTTCTAAATGTTGTTTTTGGAATGTCTTCAGTCTTCATTCTGATTTGATGATATCTGGAATGAAGGTCCAACTTGGTGAAGTAAATTGCTACATGCAATTCATCCAATAATTCATCAATGACATGAATGGGAAATTTATCTTTAATAGTGACTTTGTTGAGCTCCTTATAATACGGACACATGCACCATGATCCATCCTTCTTATGCACCAATACTACTAAAGCAGAGAAAAACTTTAACTAGGTTGAATTATACCAGCCTCTAGCATCTCTGCAACCATAAGTTCAATTTCACTCTTTTGGGCATAAGGATATATGTAAGGCGTGATGTTTGGAGTAACACTTCCTAGAATCAAATGAATAACATGATCATGATCACAAATAGGTGGGAAGCCTTTGGGAGTCTCAAATACCTTGGAATGATTGTCCAATACTTTTTGGAAATCTGAAGAAATAGATGATTTCTATGTGGGAACCTCTAGCGAACATAATTGTGCAATTACGCCACGTTTCTCTTTCTTTAGAAGCTTTGTCATGTCATTAGAGCTAATTATCTCTCCCAGTTTCCCTGCAATACCCCTTAATTCAACTTCCTTTCCTTCTGACAAAAAAAAAATCAAGAAACGTTCCTGAAAATTAAAAGCTATCATACCCATAAATTGTAGCCATTGGACTCCTAGTACAACATCATCACCACCCATTGGAATGGAAAGCATTGGACTATTCAACACATATTCTCCCATGGATAGCTTGATATTATGGCACTTTCCAGAGAAATTTATGGTTCTTCCATTTGCAACCATCACTTGACACTTTGGTGTTAGATATAGGAAGAAATTAAGTTCCTTTGCTATCTTACAATGAATAAAATTATGGGTACTACCCGAATCAATCAACACTATTACCTTTTTCTTCTTGATATGTCCTTCTATCTTGATAGTCTAAGGAGTGGTAATTCCGGCCAATGCATTAAAAGATATGGTCAGATTCATTTCTTCTTTCTCTACGGTTTGTTCCTAGTGTGTATCCTCTTCTTTTGTTGTTTCTTGTTCCTTTTCTTCTTCCTCTTCACAATCTATGTAAAATAATTTCATCTCAGCACACTTATGACCTTTAGTGTATTTGCTATCACAACTGTAGCAAAGCCATTTTTCTCTTTTTTCTTCCAATTTTTGTGGCGTAAACCTTGTAGGTTGTGGAAAATTAGGGGCAACAACACTTCCATCATTATATTTTTGATTGGTAGGCTTCCTTGTTTCCATAATTTTTCTTGCCAACCTGAATGCCTTCTCCAATGAATTAGGTTCCTAAATTAAATTCCCTATGAAAACATCAATCCTATGCTCCTCTGGAATATCATTTACCCTTCTATTCAATTTTTGGAAGTCCTCAATGTGCTCCACCATTGGACCCTTTTGTTTGAGATTTATCAATTGGCTAAAGAAAGAGTTATTCTTTGTATCCTCATAATGTTCTATCATTTCGTCCGTAAAAATTGATCAAGTGACAATTTGTTTACAACAGCAAAGTCATCGATACCATACAAACTGATTGGGTTCCAAATACAAAGTTGCAATGCATACCTTTTGTGTGTTTTGAACATTATGGAGATTGAAATATTGTTCATCTGTAGTATCCATGTTATGGGATCCTTTCCATCAAACTTCCTCATATCAATATTTGGAACGTGGTGAGTCTTTATTCCAATGTTAGAGTCTATGAAATCATGATTAACATTTATTTTGTTCTCATCATGAGTTTCCTCTACTACCTTTTCGTCATTAGGAAGCCTTTCTTGTAGCAACTTTGTCAAGCCTTCCAAGTCTTTCTTCAAATCTTCAATGTTGTTATTCTTCGAATCATGATTAACATTTATTTTGTTCTCATTATGAGTTTGCTCTACTACCTTTTCACCATTAGGAAGCTTTTCTTGTAGCAACTTTGTCAAACCTTCCTTCCAACCTTCCATGTCTTTCTTCGAATCTTAAATGTTGTCTTTCATACCATCCATCTTAGCTTCCACGCCTTTCTTTAAACCATCCATCTTAGCTTTTGATACTTTTGTGAGAGTGAAATTTGTTGCACTTGGTCTCGTAATTTTGATATATCATGTTGCATTTCTTCATCTTCTTCATGTATCATAGTAGAGATTTCGGGTTGCTTAATAGGTGTTGCCATTTTATTTCTTCGGGACATCAACTAATGATAATTTTCTTCACTATTACATTTTAGTCACTTCAAACTAATTTTTCAAACAAAACTTATGCAATTTCTAAAAAATACTACACACCTTCTTTTTTTATTTGTAGGCGCTTGATATTGAATCTGATGTCTCTGAAATTTCAAATCTCCAAGGTCTAAAATTGCAAACTGTGGTAGCCCTCCGAGTCCTCTTTCTAATGCCACTAGTCTGATCAAAATTGGATTCTCCAAGAAAGATTTATGCCCCTAAGATGGCCTGATTATACACTTTTCAATAGAGTAAACTTGTATGAAGTTACATGAGTCAATGTTTCAACCTCTGGACCTGAAAACGTTGCACATAAAACTATAGTCCATTCCCTTTCTATACCTTCTTACGAAATTTCAATATGATACTAAGAGAGAAATTTATGACGATTTTCCCAAGGTCACATGTTTGGGATGTAATTCGGGATCCTGCAAAAACCCTAACTTCCTTGGATCATATCTCCGAAAATATAGCGAGACAAGCTCTGAAATTCGGACCCAAGGGTCATTAATATTTCGGCTCAAATGATTTTTTCAGTTTCGGACACATCGTACAAAAAAAGTTATAGCAAAAATTCCACCATGACCTGTTTGGAGCATTGAAACCCTAGAATCCAAAGCTCTAATACCAAATGTTATGTAACCAACTCACAAAATAGAACAAAAGATAGATTGACGACTTAAAAATCAGCCTCTTCGAGGGAGAAACCTCCTTTACATTACATAAATGAACAATCCTTCATCGATACAAATGACAAGACATCCTTTCTATATATAGGAGTCTAAGGGGTCACAATATAATCAGTCGACATAACAATAATAATGTAAGGGAACAATAATAACAATAGTGGGATTCTATGGGGCACAATAATAATAATATGGGGACAACATGGACACACAAATAACAATAAGGGGCTACAATGACAATAATAATAATGGAATACACTAGTATTATAGGGACCTAACAGTTGTGTTTCATTGCCAGAAAAAGGTCCCCTCAGAGTTTCCCCAAGTTTCCCCAAAAAGGGGACATGGGGGAAACTTTTTCCCAGGAGTTTCCCTGTCCCTAAAGCGTGGGGAAAAGCCAGGGAACGTCCTTGTGGAATTCTGCTTAAAACAACTTTGAGAACTCATATTCATCATTGAGCTACTTGGATTGGTTTACTAGTTCACAAATCTAGAATTTCTAGAAGTCCCTTATAGCAAAATAGTAGTAATTTTCTTCTATTTTTTATAATGTGTTAGTGAGCTTCATTTGAGTTTCCACTTGTATTGTATCATCAAAACATTCAAGTTAATAAAAAAAAATTACCTCGTATCATTTGCAATTGATTAGGTTAGGCATTTGGTAGGTTAACTAGCTCACTAGTTATTGAATTTCCAGTTTTTAAAGTAGTAATTTTCTGTTATTTTTTAGCACGTATTAACAAAGGTATTTTGGAGTGATCCCACTTGGAACGGAGTCCTAGGACATCCTACTTAATAAAAAAAATATCATTTAATTTTCATTTGATTTACTCGGGCGTTCAGCAAGTTATCTCGCTCTTACAGCAAAAGAGGGCCTCCTGTAGCACCTCCTATAGCACTCTTGTATCACGTGTAAACTTGACCATATTTTCTCCAAAATCTTGGTTTTTGCTTCTTAGACTTGAATAATGTCCCCTAGGATCTGAAACCATGATTGATTAAGACCAAAAACCTCTTAACCTTTGCCTCATCTCCATTGCAATTCACCTCTGCAGTTATGATTAGTGGACAGATTCATGACTTCAAGGGCATAATGATGATTTTCATGATTACTTTATGAAGAACCTTATGAACTTGTTGAAAAAATCTATCTTGAATGTAGTGATTGAAGAATGATTTCATTTTGTTTCTTACATCTTAAGCTATGGTTTCCATTTCCAAAATTGTTATTTCTATTGCATAAACTAGGCTTCCTTTTGATGTGCCATTTCCACTCTACAAACAGGTTAATGTTTACATTTATGCATATAGGATAAGAATTTACGTTCATGAAAAGTAGAATAGCCTTTACTTTTTGCAAAAGTAGCAAGGATTTCCTCTCTACAAAAGTAATTAGGTTTCTATTTTGAAAATAGAGTAACATTTCCATTTCTGCATTTAGTTTAGACTTTGATTCCATGGCATTCACTTCATTTCATCAAATCAATGACAAAAGGAAATAGTGCATGCTACACATATAGTGCTGACACCTCTGAAGTTTGTATGAACCCTGGGTTGATAATTTAAGTTGGTAACCTCGGGATTTGCAATATTGGGGCTCATCAATAGTATTTGTCTTTCTTTGACCATTGTGTTTGTATTTGAGTGAAAGACCACAAACTCTCATTTTTCATGCAGGGTAGTAGGAGAAACTCTTTCTCTATTAATTGGGTGTAAGGCACTGGTATGATTTTTCTTCTATTTTATTAATTATTTATCTCATCTAACTTATCCTCCCTTTGTTCTGCTGGCACTTTTATTCACATATCTGGATTTGGAAGATTAACTAGGGTTGGAGTCATATATGTGAAAAAATCTCATCCAAGTACTGCTCAACTTTAGCACACCAAAAAATTGGCTATCAGGTGCATGATTTAGTTTTGCATTGCATTTTATTTCAAGCAATTTTTTATTTCTACATTACAAATCTTCCAAGACCATAGACCCAACTTCTCTTCTTATCAACTTCAAATGAGACTTCCAAGACCATAGACCCAAATACCAACACACCATAATCAGATCAACCACCCAACCAAGAGATTTGCTTCATCAAATTCAACTGTTATCTTATGCTCCTTTAGAACTGTGGAGACCCTAGAGAATTCACACTTCAAAGGAGAGTGACATCCTTTTACTTTCTCGCTAGACTTCCTAGACTTACCAAGAGGCTTTGTAAGGATGTCAGTAACCTGCTCATTTGACTTGAAATGATGGAGCTTGATTTCTCCCCATTGTACCATATTCAAATAAAGTGGTACCTGATGTTAATATTCTTGGAGCGGTTGTGGAACACAAATTCTCTGAAAGGCAAATCCCACTCTAATTATTGCAATATACAACGACGGTTTCCAGCACGTGCACAAATATCTCACTAAAGAGATTTCTCAATCAAATGGATTCACAATAAGCCATGCTCATTGCTTTATACATATACATATACATATATATTCAACCTCAGTGGTGCTCCCAGAGCAATAGACTTATGTCTTTCACCCACAAAATAGAAGTGGATCCCAAGAGATATAGCACCTAGATGTGTTCTTTCCATCCACCACACTCCCAGCCCAACCAACATTGAAATATCCATGGAATCTTAGATTCCCAATAGTGTACCTCAGACCATAGTTAATTGTATCACAAAGATATCTCAACAAGCAGCAATCCAATGAATGAAGCTTAACCATAAATTGACTCAATGTCTTCATAGCAAGGCATATGTCCGGTCGGGTGTTTACCAAGAACACCAGGGCCCCCACAAGTTGTCTATATCTAGACCAGTAACTTTTCCATTTTTTTCCAGACCTTTAAGCCTAGGAAGTAGTGCATCAAGGCTAGGTCTTTCATCTTGACTTTAGAAGTCAACTCCCTCTTACCTCAATAAATGAGAGGATCAACATCTATTAGACATGAGATATCATCAATAGTTTCATCTTCACAAACCAATCATCATAGCTCGACCATAGCTCCCTCTGAATATCGGGAAAGTGACCTTGCCAAAACATGACCACTGAGCTATCTACAACCTGCTACCTTTTATATCATTAATCCATGTGCCAAAGACATCTAATCATAATCATATAAATTCCATGCATCTTCTTAGGTAGCAGAGATATATCGAATCATCAAATTTAAACATCAAATTCATCGGATCATAATGAATTGTCATGTCTTGCCTTCATGGACATCCTTTGTCATGGACTTTCTTCATGTAATAAACATCAAGCTATTATGTCAAGGATTCTATAGGTCCCTCTGAATTCTTACTTCAGTTGGTCATCTAGCCTTCATTAATTTTCTCCTCATTCAAAAGATGAGATTCTATCATGTTGCAACTGTATCAGAAAACTTCTAGGAATCTTGCTTCAAATGAGAGAGAAAAACTTTGAAATATCATCATGGTCCTTCTTCAACCAGAGTGAAGAAATCCTCCCATGAGATTATCCAAAACCAGCTACTTTATTTCTCCATTGCTAGATGACTACTACCAATGCATCAATTTTCCCAATCCATTATTCATAAGGAGGTCCTTCTCATCTAGGCATCCATATCCATATGACCATTCTTCATAAAAATATGGCTTTATGCATCAAAGTGTCCAAGGATCCAACCAAGATACCAAATTCAGGGTCCTCATAGTTCCCTCTTTTCATTATGCTTGCCAAAACATAGGATTTTCCTCCTTCCAATGCTTTCTTCATGAGGCACCTGCAATGATCAATGACAAGCACTACCAAGCACAATATGTGATAACAAATCATGATGTCAATATAACAATCTAGGGTTTCTATGCAACAATGGAGGATGGAATCCTAGGGTTTCCAAATACAAACCCTAGATCTAGATAGAAATCAAATCATCATCCTCATCAATCATGCCCTAGATTCTCCACAAACCCTAGAAATCAAGAAGTAGGGTTTTCATGAGGGAACTAGCAAAATAGGGTTTCAAACCCTTTGACAAAAATAAAATATATTATACGTACCTCAGGGTTTCCATACCTCTGTCCTTCATGATCATAAGGGTTGCTACAAGACCTGCAACAAGATGCCATGCTCTTCTTACTACTTGTCTTCAATAATAAAGACCTCAAGGGTATTGCAACCCTTATCCAAGATGCCAAAGTTAAAGGGTGTTGCATTTTCTTCAAGACATCTTTCTTGCATACTTCTCTTTCCAATGAAGTGTGTATTTTGACTTCTGGACAAACATTCCTTGCTTCAGGCTTGCTTTAAATAATACAGTTGTTATTCTTGACTTATATGAGAGACAACTATAGGACTTCAGGGAGGTCTTCTATTGTTCCTTTTCAAGGATCTTCTTCACCCATAAACAAGTTTGATGTCCTTCAAGGAGATTGATATTTTTCAACCTCGGAGACATGATTACATCCACTACTAGATGTTTGTATTTTCTCACTGTTATGAAACCAGCTCACAGAAAGATAGAAAAGATATATCAACGACTTCAAAATCAGCCTCTTCGAGGGGGCAACCTCCTTTACATTGCACAAATGAACAATTCTTGGATGATACAAATGACAAGACCTCCTTTCTATATATAGGAGTCTAAGGGGTCATAATATAATCAGAGCCGACATAACAATAATAATATAAGGGCATAATAATAACAATAGTGGGCTTCTATAGGGCACAATAATAACAGTATGAGGACTACATGGGCACAACAATATAATAAGGGGGTTGCACTAATAACAATAAGGGGTTACACTAGTAGTATGGGGACCTAACCTGCCCCTCTCCTTCAAAAAGTGTTGTCCTCAACACTTAAGTAGTTTTGGATGCTTCTGTATAAAAGTTTCGTCCTCCCATGTGGAATATTTAGTGGGTAAGTTCTTCCATTTGATGAGATACTCTGAAATTGATCAATTTCGTAGTTGTCGGGTTCTTGTTTCTGTGACTACTTCAGGTTCCAATATGATTTTTCCTTCCTCATCAAGTTCTGGCAATATTGTTTGAACTGGGATCTTCTCATTAGGTAAGGTCTCCATTTCTTAAGTGCATGTAGTCTTGCCAACATTTCCTTCTCATAAATAGCTTTGTGTAAATACTTTCCTTTGATTAGATATCTTTCGAAAGCAATGGGTCTTTCTTCTTGCATTAAAACATCACCAATTCCCAGTAATATTCATTTTTCCTGATTATAATTTTTTTTTACCGAGCTCCCGGCTGTAGGCGATTCTTCCCGCGCCCGACTGGTTCCGCTCCCCAGGCTCTGCCTGGCAGGTTGCTGCCTTGCTGCCTCCTTCCCTCCTGCGCGTTGCACTCTCATCCACGGGCCTCCTGCCCGGCTCCACGCGGGGGCCCATTCCTGATCTCTCCCTCTTGAAGCTGGCTTCTCAGTCTTGAATGGCTGGGAACGCCCCCCCCCCCTCCCCCCCCTGATCCTGAGAATCATGCAGAGCTCTTCGCTTCCCTGATCCCCGACACCGCCTCTACAAAATCTCGCCCCTCTGTCTCTAAATTTATCAAGAAACTGGATGAAATCCCTGAGGTATCTCTTCCTCCATCTCTGCCAAGGAAATATGCAATCGCCCTAGCTGAAAGAGGTCTCGTAGGTCAGTTCACTGGCCTTTGGCCTTCCCCAAGATCAGTCCAAAAATGGGTGGAGCGCAACTGGGCCGCAATGACACAAGGGAAAATAGCCATCAGATTTTTTGGAAGGGGCTATTATACATTCATCTTCGAAACAAAAGAGGACAGGAATCTCATATTTAGGAACGGCCCCTACTTCATGGACTCAAGAGGCCTCTATCTGAACAGATGGACTCCAGACTTTGATCCGGAGATGGACATCCCAAACGCAGTTCCGGTCTGGGTCCGCCTACCACACCTGCCGCTCCACTGTTGGGGGGATGAATCAGTAAAGGCAATAGGGAACGCGGTCGGCAAATACATCGACAGATCCGAGCCAAGGGAGAACATGCATGCGTGCGCCAGGATTTGTGTAGAAGTAGATCTCGGGAAAGGCCTGCCAGAAGCCATTAAGATCAAGGTCGACCAATGGACGCACATCCAACAGCTGGACTACGAGCAACTGCCCTTCAAATGCAAGGTATGTCACGAATATGGACACTTTGCAAATAGATGTAGCAAATCAAAATCAAATCAATCCTTTGAAAATGAAGAACCTTCGGATGGCCAATGGGAACAAGTAAAAAAAAAAAATCTTCTGCCTCTCAAGGGCCCAGCTCTAAGCCCCCCCTGGAAAACCCCCCCCCCCTCCCTCCCCTCCCCCACCCAACTCAGCTCCTTCATTTCCCTCTACCTCCAACCCCTTTGAATCCTTGGAAGTCGAAGATCCCTCTTCTCCTCCCCCTTCCCCTCGCACCAATTCTCTAGCTGTCATTTCATCACCTTCGATCCCTCTGCCCTCCCCTCCCCCAACAATAGAGAGAATACTCACCAGAAATAAACTGAAAGAATCCAGTCTTCCCTTAGATCCCCCAAGAAAGGCAGGAAGAAAGTCAAACAAGGAACTTAGGGACGAGGCAGCAGCAAAAGAAATGGCTACTGGAGCACAGCAACCAATGGACTCCTATCTAGACAGGCAAAAAGGGAGTGGAGACAAAACCAAGGAAAGAAGCGGGACTCACCCAAAAACTGGTAAATGATGAATCTGGTCTCTTGGAACTGTAGGGGGATGGGCTCCTCCTTAAAAATAAATTCAGTCCGTGACTTAATAAATCAGGAGCAGCCAGACATTGTCCTCATCCAGGAGACCAAAATCTCAGATCCAGATTTCCAAAAGCAAGTAAAACGATTCAAAAATTTTGAAGGTTACTCAATAGGATCAGAAGGAGCATCAGGAGGTATAGGAACACTCTGGAACAAGAATAAATGGACTCACATCAACCTCCAATCTTGCAATTGGTGGATAAAAACAGACCTCAGAAACAAAGCCTCTCAAGAAGATTACAGCATATACAACATCTATGCTCCAAACCATTACAAGGACAAATCAACATGTTGGGATTCTCTATCCTTAGATTTACAGTCCTCCCATGACTGTAACATAATTCTGGGAGGAGATTTGAATCTCATAAGAAATGTGGATGAAACTTTAGGAGGAAATTTTCATTCGGACCCCTCAAGAGAAGCGTTGGAGGCTATAATCCAGTCTCATAACCTCATTGATATACCTCTCTTCAACGGGAAATACACATGGAGTAACAAAAGGACAGGCTACCACAATATCAAGGAGAGGTTAGATAGATTTCTGGTGCAGGAAAGAATCGCAGCAAACTTCTCTACCATCAAGAGAAAAATCATTCAAGCCTCGGCCTCTGATCACAAACCTGTGGTGATGAGTATGGAGAAAGGGAGAAATCTGGGGCCCCTCCCCTTCAAATACAACAAATTATGGGATTACAAAGAAGACTTTCGCTCCCTCGTTCAAAATCAGTGGGCAAAGGAAGTATGGGGATTGCCTTACTACGTTTGGGAAACCAAATTAAAATCTCTAAGAATAGTCATTAAGCAATGGGCCAAGGAACATGCAGCAAAGGAAAAGAGGAAAAAAATGGATCTGCAAATTCAAATGGAACAGTGGAACAAAGACAAGGAGAACAGCCAATCCACAAACGAAGATATAATCCACGAAAATGAAATGTACAGGGAGCTATATAGACAAAATCGAGCTGAGGAAGAGGAACAAAGGCAGAAATCAAGGTGCCTATGGCTAAAGGCAGGCGACAAAAATACCTCCTTCTTCCACAACAGCATAAAGCTCAGGCGCGCCGGGAATCAGATAGATAAAATTGAGGCAGAAGGGCACGAATACAGTGACCAAGAAGAAATTAAGGAGGCGGCCTTCAACCACTTTAAATCTCTTCTAGCAGCAGCCCCGCAGCAGACGGACAGTTCTGACTTCCTTAGCGCAGTCGAGAACAAAATCTCAGACCATCAAAACAGAGAGCTGGATCAGGAGGTCACAGAAGAGGAAATTAGGGAGGCAGTTTTTAGTATGCAACAGGACAAGGCTCCAAGCCCTGATGGTTTCACGATGGCCTTTTATCGAAACCATTGGGACTCCATCAAAAAAGACTTTGTGCCGATGGTCAAAAATGTTTTTAAAAATCACAAGATGGGAGACAACACAAAATCCTCACATTTAGCTCTCATCCCTAAGGAAGTTAACCCTCGATCTTTCGACCGCTTCCAGCCTATTTCCCTGTGTAATGTCTCCTACAAGATAGTAACCAAAATTCTAGCCAATAGGCTCAAAAAGCTCCTCCCCTATTTAATCTCAGAGAACCAAGGGGGATTCATTCCACAAAGGCAAATCACAGATAATGTCATACTCATTCAAGAGGCAATTCACAGCAGCATCAGCAGGAAGGAACGAGGAATGATAATCAAACTTGATATGGCAAACGCTTTCGACAGAGTCGACCACCACTTCTTAACTGCAGTTCTCAAAAAGTTTGGGATTTCAAACAACTTCATAAGCACCATCTCTGGTTGCATCTCCAACCCTTGGACTGCCCCTCTGATTAATGGTCGCCCAAGCAGGTATTTTAGAAGCACCAGGGGATTGAGGCAAGGCTGCCCTCTCTCCCCTTTCCTATACATCATAATGGCGGAAACTCTGAGTATACACTTAGAAAAACTCCGCAAGCAAAAAGAGATCACTGGAATTGGTATAGGAAGAGGGACTAAAGAGATCAATCATTCGCTTTTCGCGGATGATACCCTTCTCATTGGGGGAGCTTCAAGCCTTATGGCAAAAAGATTCAAGAAAGTCTTGGATGCCTTCCTAGCTGCCTCTGGAGGGATGCTGAACAACAAAAAATGCAAGATCTATACCTAGAATGTCCCTGAACAAATAAGGCAAAGAATCTCTCTGATCCTGGACATCCCAATGCAGAGCAACTGGAGTTATTTCTCTTATCTTGGTCTGCCTTTAGCCAAAGAAACAGTTAAGGCTGAGATATGGGCCAAACACATAGAAAAGATGAGAGGTTTCCTTCAAAGTTTGGGAGTTTCTAGGCTAAATCTGGCTGGTAGATCGACCCTTATAAAGGCTATTCTCTCTGCTCTCCCCATCTACCAATATGCGGTCACATTGGCTCCCGCCAGCATACATAAGCACATGGAATTATTAATGAGAAGTTTTCTCTAGCAGGGGGGAAAGCAAGAAACCAAGAAATTCAGCCTTGTCAAATGGGAACAAGTTATCCTCCCCTATGACAAAGGTGGGCTCGCCATCAAAATTCTGAGCTTCTCCAACAGGGCTATGGGCTTTAAACTAATTTGGAGAATCCTCACCGGAAAAGGCTCCTGGTGGGTGGAAGTATTAAAGAGGAAATATCTGAATGGACCAAATTATAATATTCTTTCCTAAACAATAGCTGAAAGATCTTGCACCCCTATTTGGAAGCTAATTAAAAAAGTCCTTCCTCAGTTCAAAGAGAACATTTCCAAAGTGCCTAGAAGCGGTCAGGAGGTCAACATCTGGACTGACAGAATCATGGGCACCAGACCAAGAATCCACAACCAAAATCTCAGGCCTCTGCACATTTGGATGGAAGCTAAATATTTAACCTCCTTGTATGACATTTCAGCTTGGGACCGGAACACATGGCAGGGCTGGAAGGACCTGCAAATTCCCAATGAGCTCAGAGAACTATGGCATAATATCAAGGTCTCCCTCACAGGCGCAGCACCCACCATTAGAGGGGCTGAAGACAGGTATATGTGGGACCCAAGTGGTGGGAAATTCACTGTCAGAGATGGTTACAAATTCCTCCAGGCATCCACTTTGACAGCCAAATGGAACCTCTTCACAACTGTCTGGAAATCTGAATGCATCCCAAAGGTCAAACACTTCAATTGGACCCTCCTCAAAGGAAAAGTGCTTACCGCTGAAAACCTAAGGAAAAGAGGGATCTTGGGGCCATCTATTTGCTGCCTTTGCCGCGCTGAGGAGGAGAGCAGCCATCATCTATTCTACCACTGCCCCATCGCTCAAAGTTGTTGGACTCAGATTGTCAGCCCAATGAAAATTGAAGAGACTTTTGATCAGCTATCCTCCCTTCAAAAAAACTGGGTAAAATGTTACCCCTATCCTAAGAAAGGTAAAAACATTATCACCCGTATGTGGAAATGCATCCCAGCTACCCTTAGTTGGCAAATCTGGTTAGCTAGGAACAACTGTATTTTTAATGACAAGAAGCCCAACCTTGTCCGCATATTGGCAAAAACAATAGCGCTCATATCTGAAACAATAAGTGCAAACTTGGTAGCTCCTCCAGACCAATCAAGCTGGCACAAAGAAGAGGTGGAATGGTATAACAAATTCAGCATCAATCATAGCAACAATCATCTAGCACACCCCAAAGCTAGCACGAGAAGAATAACCTGGAAGCTCAGAGGCACAAGGGAAGAAGTAAGTCAATGGATCCTTGATAAGAATTGCCCTACTTTGCATTTCGACAGGGCCTCCAAAAATAACCCGGGAGAAGCTGGAGCCGGGGGCATCATAAAGGACAGCCATGGCAAAACTCTGGTAAGCTATGAATGGGGTTTGGGCCAAATGTCCAATAACCTAGCTGAAGCTTACAGCCTCTACCTAGGTACCCTCATTCTGAACCGGCTGAGAATCAGGAATCCAATAATAGTGGGAGACTCAGCCATCGTCATTGCAGCCATGGTGGCGGGAACAAAATTTAAAAAAGAGGCTCTTAATAATGTAAAGCTCAGGATTGAGGATAATGTCAAAGAAATGGGAGACACGGCTTTCAAACATGTTCTAAGAGACAACAACACGGAAGCGGACCATTACGCCACTAAGGCAACCAACAGACAGATCGGCCAAGTCAAAGAAAATGATCTCATATATGAAAATCTCGTTCCGTAGCTGGCTTAGTTGCCTCTCAAAATCTCCGACCAGTCATTCCAGCACCCTTTCGACCTCCTGTCTTATCACTCCCCACCCTCATTCTTGTGATCTCTGGCCTCAATCAGTCCCATCGCACGCTGCTCGTCAGGCATCGAATCTCGATCCTCCCTTCTTCACTCCCACCACTCAACCTTCTCGGTCAGACCACAGGACCTGGAATCCCCAGCCCTCTCGTGAATATCCCATGCAGATTATAGGTAGAAGTCTTTTCATGATCTCCTTAGACTGCTGCAAAGATTTTAAGCCGGTGGCTAATCCCAGCCAAATCACAGAGCCTATGCCGCATCCTCGGCCCGCTCATCCTCCCTCCGCGCTATATATATTCACCTACCCTCCTCTTTTCGAGCACATCAGAAACTCGTTTCATTCTTCGCAGGAGAGTAATGGTGCTTTTCCAGGCATTCAGCTCAGGAAGGTTGGCATCAAGAGAGGCCGCTATCAGTGCAGACCGGCTGTGAGATCGTTCTCAAAAGCTCCCGGGGACGTCAGCAATCCCAAAGACCGAAACTTCGACTTCAGTTTAGCTGCTCCTTTCCTCTTCGACCGCTTGGTAAATCTCTGTGCCTGACTCCCTTCTTTAACAGTGTTTTCCTCCCTGCTCTGTTTCTCCTTCGTGGCATTTTACCTCAGTCGCGCAGGTCTCCTTCCTCTTCACCCCAGCCCCTTTTCCCTGTTCCTGCTCAGCATCCATATCAGCTCCCTGGAAATGGTAGAGACCCCAGAAAACAGAGAGAAAACTGAGGCTCAGGAAAACCGTGAGTTGCCCGAGAATCCTCTGGACAGAGTGCTTGGAAATGCCAACTGCACGTTGTGTAAAGCTCATTGCTTTATGATTGCAAGGTTTGTCAAACATTTCAACGAGCTCAAAGCGGACTTTCAGGCTGATAGCAGATCAAAGAGAAAGAAACTGGAAAAACACAAGGCAGAGATAGAAAGCCTAAAGGAAAAATGCAAACACATGGAGGAGGCAGTCGCCCACATCAAAGCCATCACTCAAAGTATGCAATCTGAGACTTCAACCAGAGCAAGCGTCAAGAAATAACCCCAGATTGATGACTCTGTCAATCAGTTCTAGTAATCTAATTAATGATTAGCAAATTTTGTCTTCTCGCAGGTCTGTTTGTAAGGCTATATAGTCGTTTTCTTTTCCAATCTGCACTACTCAAGTTTGTCTATAAGAAGTCAGGGTCTGCGAACCCATTTTGGACTTCTCCTTACCTACTTCCATCCACTTATGTAACTAGATTTGGCTCCAAGCAGTTTTATAATATATAAGTACCCGATCATGTTAAAAAAAAAACATCACCAATTCCATTTCCTAAGGCATTACATTCCAGAATAAAGATTTTTGTGAAGTCTGGCGTAGCTAAGACCAGTGCTTGGTACATTTCCTCTTTAAGATGTTCAAAGGCCTTCGTTGCTTATGGAGTCCATGAAAATGCATCTTTCTTCAATAATGTTGTTTTCGGAATGTCTTCAGTCTTCATTCTGGTTTGATGATATCCTAAACGAAGATCCAAATTGGTGAAGTAAATTAATCCATGCAATTCATCCAATAATTTATCAATGGCGGGAATGGGAAATTTATCCTTAGTAGTGAGCTTGTTGAGCTCCCTACAATTCGGACACGTGCACCATGACCCATCCTTCTTGTGCACCAATACTACTAAAGCAAAGAAAGAACTTTGACTAGGTTGAATTATACCAACCTCTAGCATTTCTGCATCCATACGTTCAATTTCACTCTTTTGGGTATAGGGATACCTGTAAGGCCTGATGTTTGGAGGAACATTTCCTGGAATCAAATGAATAGAATGATCACAATCACGAATAGGTGGGAGGCCTTTGGGAGTCTCAAATACCTTGGAATGATTGTCCAAAACGTTTTGGAGATCTGGAGAAATAGATGATTTCGATGTGGGAACCTCTAGTGAACATAATTGTGCAATTACACCCCGTTGTTCTTTCTTTAGAAGCTTTGTCATGCTGTTAGAGCTGATTATCTTTCCTGGTTTCCCTTCGATACCCCTTAATTCAACTTCCTTTCCTTCCCAAAAAAAATTCAAGAAAATTTCTTGAAAATTAAAATCTATTGTACCCAAAGATTGTAGCCATTGGACTCTTAGTACAAAATCTACACCACCCATTGGAATGGAAAGCATTGGACTATTCAAGACATATTCTCCCATGGATAGCTTGATATTGTGGCACTTTCCAGAGCAATTTATGGTTCCTCCTTTTGCATCCATTACTTGAAAGTCTGGTGCTGGATATAGGAAGCAATTCAATTACTTGGCTATCTTACAATGAATAAAATTATGGGTACTACCCGAATCAATCAACACTATTACCTTTTTCTTCTTGATATGCCCTTCTATCTTGAGATTTGTAGGAGTGGTAATTCTTGCCAATGCATTACAAGATATGGTCGAATTCATTTCTTCTTTCTCTAGGGTTGGTTCCTGGTGTATATCCTCATCTTTTGATGTTTCATGATCCTTTTCTTCCTGATATTTCATGGCTTGAACCTTATTCTTCTTGATATATCCTTTTATCTTGAGAGTTTGAGGAGTGGTAATTCCTACCAATGCAGTACAATATATGGTTGTATTCATTTATTCTTTCTCTAGGGTTGGTTTCTGATGTATGTCCTCTTCTTTTGACATTTCTTGATCCTTTTCTTTCTCCTCTTCACAATCTATGTAAAATAATTTCTTCTTGGCACACTTATGACCTTTAATGTATTTACTATCACAATTGTAACAAAGCCCTTTTGCTCTTTTTTCTTCTAATTGTTGTGGTGTCAACCTTGTAGGTTAAGGAAGGCTAGGAGAAACAACACTTCCATCTTTATAGTTGTAAGTGGTAGAATTTTCTTACCAACCTATGTGCCTTTTCCAATGAATCAGGTTCCCAAAGGTGAACCTCATGTTGGATGTTATCTTTTAAAGTCCCTATGAAGAAATCAATCCTCTACTTCTCTAAAATATCATTTACCCTTATATTCAATTTTTGGAATTCCTCAATGTGCTCTGCTATTGAACCCTTTTGTTTGAGATTTATCAATTGGATAAAGAAGGTGTTGCTCTTTGTCTCATCATAATGTGCTAGCATTTCCTCTGTGAAAATTGAACGGGTGACAAGTTCTTTACGAAAACAAAGCCCTCTATACCATACAAATTGATTCGGTTCTCAATATAAATATGCAATACGTACCTTTTGTAACAGTTTCACATCATGTAGATCAAATTATTTCTCCATCTGTAGTATCCATGTTATCGGATCCTTGCCATCAAACTTCCTCACATCTATTTTTCTTGCTTTTAGGAGAACGATCTTGAAAAGAATCTAACTTTGTAGTTTCAAATGTCCAAATTCTGAAATCGTGAACTACGGTAGTCCTCTGCATCCTCTTTCCAATTCCACTAGTCTGATCAAAATTGGATTCTCCAAGAAAGAGTTATGTGCAATCTCCCAAGATGACATGATTATATACTTTTTCAGTAGAGCGAACTTGTACGATATTCCAAGTGTCGTTGTTTCAACCTTAGGACCTAAAATTGATGCACCAAAAACTACAGTCCATTGTCTTTCCGTAACTTCTTACGAAATTTACATCTGATGCTCAGAGAGAAAGTTATGACGATTTTTCTAGGGTCACCTGTTTGGGATGTAATTCGTAAGCCTGCAGAAACCCTAAATGTCTTGGACCATATCTCCGAAACAATAGCGAATCAAGACCTGAAATTCAAACGCAAGCTTCATCCATATTTCGACTCAAATGGATTTTAATTTTAGAGTCTGAACCTTCGTAGAAAAATAATTATAACGAAAATTCCACGATAACCTATTTGTGATGGAATTCTAGAGCTTGCAAAAACCCTAACTTCCTCAGATCATATCTCCAAAAATATAGCGATACAAGATCTGAAATTTGGACCCAAGGTTCAGAGAGATTTCAGCTCAAATGGGTTTTTATTTTAGCTTCTAAAATGTCGCAGAAAAAAAAGCTATAGCGAAAATTTCTCAATGACCTGTTTGGATTAGTGAAACCCTAGAATCCAAACCTCTGATACCAAATGTTATGCAACCGGCTCACAAAAAGATAGATCAACGACTTCAAAATCAGCCTCTTCGAGGGGGAAACCTCCTTTACATTACACAAATGAACAATTCTTGGATGATACAAATGATAAGACCTCCTTTCTATATATAGGAGTCTAAGGGGTCATAATATAATCAGAGCCGACATAACAATAATAATATAAGGGCACAATAATAACAATAGTGGGCTTCTATGGGGCACAATAATAACAATATGGGGACTACATGGGCACAACAATATAATAAGGGGATTGCACTAATAACAATAAGGGGTTACACTAGTAGTATAGGGACCTAACACTCACTATCTTCATTGTAAGAGAATCTTCTTACTACCTTTGTCCTCAAAATTGACCTTAAGGAACTTGAGATGACCCTTTAGTTAGGGATTTCAAAAACAATGATATGTGAGCTTAGACTTTAAAATAAATATATATAAATATGCTTAGAACAATGATGCAAGAGAACCCTCATATACTCAAAACTACTTCACAATATTGTTCTCTCTCCAAAGTCAGCTTCAATGGGACTGTTCAAACTTGGCACAATAGTATATATGAGTGCCTTAGGACTATGTCTTTTCTCCATAGGTTCTCAACCTCTTTACAAACATACAGAACTGCAAAATGTACCTTGATGAATTCTCTTGCAAGATAGTGCTAATGTACCTCCAATCAACTCGTTCTAGGATTCTTATGTGAACATGACTAAAGAAGGGATCTCAACTTCTTCTTTGAGAATGATAACTATTGTTATTTATATAAATTACTTAAGATGCTCCATAGGTCAGCTCTTTTATTTCTTTGTTCAAGCTCGAATGCACATATATATATATATATATGGCCTTAGAATTGTTATACTTCTTGTCTTTTATGGCACCACACAGGACTGCAAAACATACCTTAATTAAGGTGATTGTAGTCACTCTTTTATCCTTCCATCAAACTTTCAAGGATCTTCAAAGTGATTTGATCCTCTTTTATTACCAAGATATTTTCTCACTGGACTAGGAAGACTTTCTTGTTCACAAAAACTTAGATCTTTATATGCACAGGTGACTGTTTGGAAAGAAGTCTAGGTCTCTTCTGTAGCAGATCTTCTAGCAACTCGGGCTAGGTCTTTTAGATGCATAGGACAGTAGCATGGGATTCGACCCTTTTTCAAAATGACTGAGGTTATCAATCAAAACCTTCAAATTGATTTTATGCCCAGAACTTAAGGAAGATTTGACTCCCTTTGTAGCTTCACTATGGAACTCCCAACTAGGCCTATAAGGCCTTTGATTAATTCGGATCTTCTAATTCAATTACACAGTGCTTTGATCTATGGGGTGACTCATAATTCAAAATTCTAAAGAGCTCTGAAAACAATGAGATACATTGTGTTATGAAACCAGCTCACAAAAGGATAGAAAAGATAGATCAACGCCTTAGAATTCAGCCTCTTCGAGGGGGAAACCTCCTTTACATTACATAAATGAACAATTCTTGGATGATACAAATGAAAATACCTCCTTTCTATATATAGGAATCTAAGGGGTCATAATATAATCAGAGCCAACATAACAATAATAATGTAAGGGCACAATAATAACAATAGTGGGCTTCTATGGGGCACAATAGTAACAATATGGGCACTACATGGGTACATCAATATAATAAGGGGGTTGTACTAATAACAATAAGGGGTTACCCTAGTAGTATAGGGGCCTAACATGCCCCTCTCCTTCAAAAAGTGTTGTCCTCAACGCTTGAGTAGTTCTTGATGCTTCTGTATAAAATTCTTGTCCTCCCATGTGGAACCTTCAGCGGGTAAGTTCTTCCACTTGATGAGATACTATGAAATTGACCGATTTCGTAGCTGTCAGGTTCTTTTTTATGTGACTGCTCCAAGTTCCAATATGATTTTTCCTTCCTCTTCAATTTCTGGCAATATTATTTGAATTGGGATCTTTTGCAACTTTTGAATAAGTGTCCATACTTCTTCGTCCTTCTTCCATTCATCCCTTGCATCATTTATCCAATTTGGTTGGATAATAGAAATAGCACAAAACAATGCTTCCACATCCTCATCCTTTCTTGAGAGTGCATCTGCAACAAAATTTTGCTTCCATTTTCTATATATGATGTCAAAGTCATAACCCATCATATTTGTGACACATTTTTTCTGTTCTTCTAAAGATAATAGTTGTTCTAAAAAGTATTTAAGACTATCATGATCCATTTTTACCTTGAAGTGTCCTCCCATTCGGTAAGGTCGCCATTTCTTAAGTGCATGTAGTATTGCCAACATTTCCTTCTCATAAATAGCTTGCTTGAGATGTAGCAGTAAAAATACCCAATCACCTACATCAAAACATTTTTCACTACAATGTTGATCCACCTATTGTTTCATTCGATTTTGCACCAAAGTGGCATTATCCTTCAAAAGTTGGAGAACTTGTTGTTGATGCTCGATGTGATATTTCACTGCTTGAACCTTTTTCTTCTTTATATGTCCTTCTACCTTTAGAGTTTGAGGAGTGGTAATTTCTTCCAATCATTTACAAGATATGGTCGGATTCACTTCTTGATGCTCGATGTAATCTTTCACTTCTTGAACATTTTTCTTCTTGGGATGTCCTTCTATCTTGATAGTTTGAGGAGTGGTAATTCTGACCAATGAATTACAAGATATGGTTGGATTCATTTCTTCTTTCTCAATGTGATCTTTCACTTCTTGCACCTTTTTCTTCTTGATATGTCCTTCTATCTTGAGAGTTTGAGGAGTGGTAATTCTTGCCAATGCTTTACAAGATATGGTCTGATTCATTTCTTCTTTCTCTGGGGTTGGGCCCTGGCGTATATCCTCTTCTTTTGATGTTTCTTAATCCTTTTCTTCCTCCTCTTCATACTCTATGTAAAATAATTTCTTCTCAGCACACTTATGACCTTTAGTGCATTTGCTATCACAATTGTAACAAAGCCCTTTTTCTCTTTTTTCTTCCAATTGTTGTGGTGTAACCCTTGTAGGTTGTGGAAGACTAGGAGAAACAACACTTCCATCTTTATAGTTGTGAGAGGTAGACTTCCTTGTTGCCATAATTTTACTTTCCACTATGTAACAAAGCCCTTTTACTCTTTCCAATTGTTGTGGTGTTTCTCTAAAGAAGGTGTTGCTCTTTGTATCGTCATAATGTGTTATCATTTCTTCCGTGAAAATTGACCACGTAACAAGTTGTTTACGAGAACAAAGCCCTTTATACCATAAAAATTGATCTGATTCTAAATATGAAGATGCAATACATACCTTTTGTAATAGTGGTACACCATGTAGATCAAAATATTGCTCCATCTGAAGTATCCAATTTACTGGATCCTTGCCATCAAACTTCCTCATATTGCCTTTTCTTGATTTTAGGAGCTCGATCTTGAAATGACTATAAATTTGTAATTTCGGTTCTTCCAGTTTTGAAATTGCGACCTGCAATAACCCTATGTGTCCTCTTTCCAATGCCACCAGCCTTATCCAAATTGGATTCTCCAAGGAAGAGTTATGCTAAATCTCCCACAGTGACCTGATTATATACTAGTTTAGTAGAGTGAACTTGTACAATGTGACACGTGCCATTGTTTCGACCTTTGGCTCTAAAAAATATATACAAGAAACTAAAATCCATCCTCTTTCTGTACCTTTTTACGAAATTTCAATCCGCTGCTTAGAGAGAAAGTTATGACGATTTTCCCTAGGTCACCTGTTTGGAATGTAATTCAAGAGTCTGCAAAAAGACCAACTTCCTCAGATCATATCTCTGAAAATATAGTGCGAAAAGCTTTGAAATTTGGACCCAAGGTTCCGTGCGATTTCGTCTCAAATGGGTTTTTTTCACTTCTAAAACGTAGCAGAAAAAAAAAAAAGTTATAACGAAAATGCCACGACCTGTTTGGAGCAGCGAAACCCTAGAATCCAAAGCTATGATACCAAATGTTATGAAACCAACTCACAAAAAGATAGAAAATATAGATCAATGCCTTAGAATTCAGCCTCTTCGAGGGGGCAACCTCCTTTACATTACTTAAATGAACAATTCTTGGATGATACAAATGCAAAGACCTCCTTTCTATATATAGGAGCCTAAGGGGTCATAATATAATAAGAGCCGACATAACAATAATAATGTAAGGGCACAATAATAACAATAGTGGGCTTCTATGGGGCACAATAGTAACAATATGGGCACTACATGGGTACATCAATATAATATTTGGTTGTACTAATAACAATAAGGGGTTACCCTAGTAGTATAGGGGCCTAACACATTGTTGGCTTGTTAATTCTCTGAGATGGAGATTGGACATCCATATAGAATTCATATCTTCTGAAAACTTTGATCACTTCAAGGAGTAACTTTAGACCTCATAAATCATATTGGAACTATATTCCTTTTGATAAGATTCTTGGCCTTGTATGGGATATTGGACTATCTCCTCGACTCTCTAACATAGAGTTCATGGGTTCTTTCTTTTCATCCACGGGACTATGACCTAATCACTAATTAGGGCTTCCAAAATTCAAATGTTTCTCCTTCTAGGAGCTTGGTCCTAGATGACCTGCTTCCTCTCTCTCTATATCTTGAATATTTAGAGACCTTCTCTTCATAATCATTGAAATAAGGGTTTGAAAAATATGCCCACACAGTCCAATACTTGAAGTGGAAACCATTTGACAACAAATTCCTTGGTGATTTCTTTTCTTCTCTTGCTTGGGCTTGTCCTCACCTGGGCTCTAATACCATGTTAATTTTAGTTAACATGTTCTTTGCTTATAACAATTACTTCAATGTTCCATATTAGCCCAATTACAATTTCATTTCATTTCCAATAGCAATCACATAAACCATTATCACATTGACAATAACTAAAGAAAGAATAATGAACGCAAAATCATAAGACCACTAGAGAACACCGAGATTTAGGCTTGAAGCCAGGGAAAAAACTTACAAGGTGAAAACCCATAGATCTTTTATTCTTGATAATATCAAATGTTCAAAGAGAGAGAAATCCAAAAGAGTACAATGATACAAATTCAAAGTCAATAGTCAAATTGACTTGCCAATATGATGATCCAATACCATTGCTCATAGTCAAATAGATGGCCTAGTCAAAGTCTGCAATTCTGCCCTCAATCAACAACAGTCAAACTCTACCCTAACCAAAAATTCAAAGGCTAGTCAAACTCTTCCAAAACAGCTCGATCAAAGGAGAGAGGAACTTAACCTCACCTGAAAATCAAACAGCAGCAAAACAGTCAAGTTTGGAGTGGTCAAAGAGAAGGTCAAACCTGCAGTCAAATTACCACCTCGGGTATGTGGTCAACGCAAGTCAAACCTACCCATATTTCCTCGATTCTTGTGTCATTCAATGCAGCCTAGCTAAAAAGAATCAACCCTTTAAAAATCACAGTCAAAATAGGTCAAATGAACCTCAATCAAAGTTGGTCAACATTGGCTGAAACAGGAAGTCATCGCAGAGATAAAATGCCCAGTAAAACTCTTTCATTTGTGAAGAGAATATCTACCCTTGAAGGCCAAACCAATCAGAAGAGGAGAGAGAAATATGTGTGATGTGAAGATGCCAAAATGAAGTTTCCTTGACCTTATATTTGACTAACCTAAAATACAAAGAGGGTGTACCATATATTTGATAAATTTGTGGTATAAGTCAATTAACTTCGTTAGGAACACCAGGAGCCTATAGTTAGATTCCCATATTAAACTAAGCCTTTAGACAATCTGTGCACATGATAAGTCAACCATCTACTACTTGTATCCATATACCACTCCACCATACACTACCACACTCCTAATTTAGGTGCTAGCTATTGTTGCTTCAATACCTAATCACAACAATTTGTGACTATGATGACAATTTAAGTACATGTGTGTAATGTCCATGATGGGAAATATGAATTTTCCTCCCCATATTTCCTACCAATGATTATAACCTTAAACAGGCTAACACTAGCCTATCTCATCATCTCAAAATGACCCGATAGATAAAAAATTACAATTTTTGTCATCATCTCTTCACACTATCTCATAGATGACCCTTTCTACATATTATATGCATGAATTTATGGAAGGCCATTTTGTCTACCTATCATATGATTGATTGTGACAGCAATTGAATAAGGACAATTGACAGATCTTTGTTGACAAGATCCCCGTCCCTTATTCACTTGTTGTCACAATCAATCATAAGCTAGGTAGAGGCGATGGCCTGCCAGAAATTCATGCATGTAATCTATAGAAGGGGTCATTTATGAGACAGTGTGAAATGATGATGACATACATGGTAAATTTTCGTCTTCCTGGTTATTTTGAGATGATGGTGATGATGAACCAGTGCTAGCCCGTTCAAGGTTATAATCATTGAAGGGCAATGTGGGGAGGACAATTCATACATCCCATCATGGACATTACACTCGTATGTACTTAATTGTCATCATAATAAAAAATTGCTGTGAATTGACAACTAATATATGTTAGAATTTTGTTAGACTAATATAGATTAGAAAATGCAACCAATATATAGATTAGTTACAATAAATATAGTAGAAAATATTGGATGTGTGAGCATTGAAGCCTCCCATTGCACTAGCTAGTGCAGATCCAGTTATGTTCTTGAGCATGTTCAACTTCAAAAAAAACTGGAACAATTGTCTTCAAAACCTTGCTAACAACTTCCTTGGTGATGATAGCATCACACACCACTGATTTTCCACGCCCTTCAATCCAGTTCATAGTTGTGGGTTTCTTGTCTGCACAGAAATTGCTAGAAACACTCATTAACATCCATGTCATGAAACTCATTTTGAAGGAAATCCAAAACATTCTTCACACCCTTGGATACCATATTCATCCCCATAGCATCCTTAGTAAATCAATTTGGTCAAAGAATCTATGTAAATCCTTTGTTTATTTACAATGTGGCCTAATAACTTGCTATTAAAAATATCATTTGATAGGATTGAAATAAATTCTATATAATCTGTCTTTTAAATTTAAATTTAACAATATAAATATTGCAATACTATATGTTATAAGTCATTTTGATCTATGGGTGGCTATCTATTTATTAGAATCCTATGTTATTAAACACTCATTCCCCCCAGCACTTCTAATCTATCATTACTAACGATTAAGCTTCATTTATACGGTTGCTCAAAGTTACATTAGTTTTAATAGCATTTTCGATGGTTTTATTAGATTGACATATTTTTAAACTTATAATTTAATGATAATGTTAGTTTTAATATTAATATTGTTAATAGTTTTTTATGTATATGTTGTGAGATGTTTTTGGGTTATGGTTAGTGTTTATGTGATGTTGCAAACTATCTTAACACAACATTATAAGTTGTTTTTGAGTTATGGTCAATGTTTATGTGATGTTGCAAATTATCTTATCACAACATCATGTGCCTAACCATTTGGTGATATTAAATATTCAGGATTTACATATTGAGGATTGTTTTGAGATAGTGAAGCATACACAAAAAGGTTTGTTAATTTGAAATTGACCTTATGGGTGTTGGGATTATTTCCACATTAATAATCCCTACATCGCAAATTAATAATTTCCCCTCTCCTAACTCTTTGATGGTATCAAGCCATAAATTATCACATATTGTGGTTTGTTTTGGCCTAACAAAGCATACATCAAAAATGTTGTTCAATTGAAGTTTATTATATGTTGTAGGTCTGCTTTAGCACGTAGGTATGTGTTATGCAACCAGCTCACAAAATAGAAGAAAAGATAGATCAATGACTTGAGAAATAGCCTCTTCGAGGGGGAAACCTCCTTTACATCACATAAATGAACAATTCTTGGATGATACAAATGATAAGACCTCCTTGGTATATATAGGAGTCTAAGGGGTCAAAATATAATTAGAGCCTACATAACAATAATAATGTAAGGGCACAACAATAACAATAGTGGGCTTTTATGGGGCACAACAATAACAATAGTGGGCTTCTATGGGGCACAACAATAACAATATGGGGGATACATGGGCATAAAAATAACAATAGGGGACTACACTAACAATAACAATAAGGGGGATACACTAGTATTATAGGGACCTAACATGCCCCTCTCCTTCAAAAGAGTGTTGTCCTTAATGCTTTAGTAGTTACAGATGCTTCTATATAAAATTCTCATCCTCCCATGTGGAATCTTTAGTGGGTAAGTTCTTCCACTTAATTAGATACTCTAAAATTAATCGATTTGGTAACTATCAGGTTCTTATTTCCGTGACTGCTTTAGACTCAAATATGATTTTTTCTTCTTCATCAAGTTTTCACAACATTGTTTGAACTCAGAGCTTGTCACTGATAACCTTCTTTAAGCGTGAAACAGGAAAACTGGGTGTACTCGGGAAGATGCAGGCAACACATTGTAGGGACCATAGTACTTGGGTGATAATTTATTATCCTTCTTAGCTTTCTTGAGAAACATTTTTTTGTATGGTTGTAACCATAAAAATACCCATTCACCTACATCAAAAATTATTTCACTGTGATGCTAATCTTCCTATTGTTTCATTTGATTTTTCACCAGAGTGAGCTTATCCTTTAAGAGTTGTAGAAATTGTTGTTGATGCTCGATGTGATATTCCACTACTTGAACCGTAGAATTTTCTTTTAAAGATGATATGATGGATGGTGGATGATATCCATAAAATGCCATAAATGGGGTCATTCTTAATGTACTATGGAAGGAAGTGCTATACCACCATTCAGCTAGAGGTAACCATTTGACCCATTGTGTTTGTTTATAATATACAAAGCAACGAAGATATCCTTCAAAACATTTGTTCGTTATCTCAGTTTTCCCTTCAGATTGAGGATGATAAGATGAGCAATGATCTAACTGAGTACCAAGACAAGAAAATAGTTTTTCCCAAAAATTTCCACTGAAAATGGGATCTCTGTCACTTACAATAATATTTGGGTTTCCTTGTAGATTTTGAATTGTTTCCATAAATTCAATAGCAATTGTATTGGATTTAAAAGGATGAGATAATGGACAAAAGTGTGCATACTTGGTAAGTCTATCAACTACCACCATGATGACACTCTTTCCTTCAGACTTGGCTAAACCTGTGATAAAATCCATTGAAACCTCCTCCCAACGCTAACTTGGAATGACTAAAGGATGTAACATACCTGGGGTCTTAATTGTCTTAACTTTATTTTGTTTGAAAACTAAACATTCTGCCACAAACTTATGAATATCAGATTTAAGGGCATCCCAAAAAATTTCCTTCTTAACCCTATGGTAAGTTTTTAAAAATCCCGAGTGCCCTCCTAATGGGGAGGTGTGCAATTCAAAAGAAATATTTTGCTTGAGTTGGGAATTTTTACAAAGATACAAGCGATCTTTGTACCATAATGAATCATTTTTCCAGCTAAATGTATTAGATGTACTGGGATCTTGCTACAACTTTTGGATGAGGTTCCACGCTTCTTTTTCATTCTTCCATTCATCCCTTGCTTCAGCTATCCAATCTGATTGGATAATAGAAATGGCACAAAGTAATGCTTCCACATCCTCATCCTTTCATGAGAGTGCATCTGCAACAACATTTTGCTTCCCTTTTTTGTAGATGATTTGAAAGTCAGAGCCCAACATCTTTGTGACCCATTTTTGCTACTCCTCTAAAGATAATCTTTGTTCCAAAAAGTATTTAAGACTATCATGATTTTTTTTTACCTTGAAGTGTTTTCGAATTAAGTAAGGTCATCATTGGTTTAATGCATGTAGCATTGCCAACATTTCCTTCTCATAAAAATGTTTGTGTAAATACTTTCCTTTTATTGGACAACTTTCAAAAGCATTGGGTATTCCTTCTTGCCTTAAAACAACATCAATTCCATTTCCTAAGGCATCACATTCCACAATAAAGGTTTTTGTGAAGTCTGGCGTAGCTAAGACTGGTGCTTAGCACATTACCTCTTTAAGATGTTCAAAGGCCTTATTTCCTTCTGGAGTCCAAGAAAATGCATCATTCTTCAGTAATTTTGTTAAAGGTGATGTTATTCTCCCATAATTATTAACAAACTTTTGATAATAACTTGTCAACCCGAGAAATCCTCGAAGATGCTTTATGGTTGTGGGGATTTTCCATTCCTTTATGGCTTTAATTTTGTTAAGGTCTACCTTAACACCCTCATCAGATACAAGACTACCCAGATATTTGACCTCCTGTACTCGAAAGAAACATTTGGAGGTTTTTGCATATAATTGTTTCTCCTCCAATAGTTTGAGCGCCCTGTCAACACGTTGAACATGATCCTTCCAAGACTTGTTGTAGATTAGTATATCATCAAAAAATACTAACACAAATTTTCTAAGGAAGGGTTTGAAAATGGAATTCATCAAACCTTGAAATGTGGAAGGTGCATTGGTAAGGCCAAAAGGAATGACCAAAAATTCATAATGACCCTCATCAGTTCTAAAGGTTGCTTTTGGAATGTCTTCAATCTTTATTCTAATTTGATGATATCCTGAATGAAGATCCAACTTGGTAAAGTAAATTGCTCCATGTAATTCATCTAACAATTCATCAATGACTAGAATGGGAAATTTATCTTTAATAGTGAGCTTGTTGAGCTCCCTATAATCTAGACACATACGCCATGAACCATCCTTCTTGTGGACCAATACTACTAGAGAAGAGAACTAACTTTGACTAGTTTGAATCATACCAGCCTCTAACATTTATGCAACCATACGTTCAATTTCAGTCTTTTGGGCATAAGGATATATGTAAGTCCTGATGTTTGGAGGAACACTTCCTGGAATCAAATGAATAGCATGATCATGATCACGAATAGGTGGGAGACCTTTCGGAGTCTCAAATATCTTAGAATGATTGTCCAAGATTTTTTGTAGATATGGAGAAATAAATGATTTCGATGTTTGAACCTCTAGTGAGCATAATTGTGCAATTATTCCTCGTTGTTCTTTCTTTAGAATATTTTTCATTCCATTAGATCTTATTGTCTTTCATGGTTTCCCTACGATACCTCTTAATTCAACTCCCTTTCCTTCCCAAAGGAAATTCAATAAAAGTTCTTGAAAATTAAAAGTTATCGTCCCCAAAAATTATAAACATTGGACTCCTAGTACAACATCAGAACCACCTGTTGGAATGGAAAGCATTTGAATATTCAATACATATTCCCCCATGGTTAGCCTGATATTATGGCACTTTCCATATAAATTTATAGTTCCTCCAGTTGAAACCATCACTTGACACTCTGGTGTTGGATATAGGAAGAAATTCAATTCCTTGGCTATATTACAAAGAATAAAATATGGGTACTACCAGAATCAATCAGCACTATTGCCTTTTTTCTTCTTGACATGTCCTTCTATCTTAAGAGTTTGAGGAGTGGTAATTCCTGCCAATGCATTACAAGATATGGTTATATTCATTTCTTCTTTCTTTGGGGTTGGTTCTTAGAGTATGTCCTCTTATTTTGATGTTTCTTGTTCCTTTTCTTCCTCATCTTCACAATCTATTTAAAATAGTTCATTCGCGGCACACTTATGACCTTTAGTTTATTTGTTATCACAACTGTAACAAATCCCTTTTTCTTTTTTTTCCTCCAATTGTTGGGTGTCAACCTTGTAGGTTGTGGAAGGAAAGGAGCAGCAACACTTCCATATTTATATTTGTGGTTGGTAGACTTCCTTGTTGCAATAATTTTGCTTTCAACTTTTCTTGCCACCCTAAATGCCTTCTCGAATGAATCAGGTTCCCAAAGGTGAACCTCATGTTGGATGTTGTCCTTTAATTTCCATATGAATACATCAATCTTATGCTCCTTTGGAATGTATTTTACACCCTTTTGCTTGAGATTTATCAATTGGCTAAAGAAGGCGTTTCTCTTTATATCCTCATAATGTGCTATCATTTCCTTCGTAACAAATGACAATGTGAAAAGTGGTTTACAAGAACAAATCCATCGATACCATATAAACTGATTGGGTTCTGAATATAAATATACAACCCATTATGGAGATCAAATATTGCTTCATTTGTAGTATCCATGTTACCGGATCCTTGCCATAAAACTTCCTCATATCGATATTTGGAATATGGTGGGTCTTCAATCCAAATTTAGAGTCTCTGAACTCATGATTAACATTCCCTTCGTTCTCATCATGAGTTTCATCGAATACATTTTTGCCATTAGGAAGCATTTCTTGTAGCAACTTTGTCAAACCTTCCATGTTCGCTTTCAATCCATCCTTCAAACCTTCCATTTCTGCTTTTAATGCATCCTTCAAACCTTCCATGTATGATTTTAAACCATTCTTCAAACCATCCATCTTAGCTTCCATTTCATTTTTGGCTACTCTTTGCAAGAGCGAAATTTGTTGCACTTGGTCTCGTAATTTTGATATATCATGTTGCATTTCTTCCTCTTCTTCGTGCATCATAGTAGAGTTTTTGGTTTCTTACTAGGTGTTTCCATTTTCTTTCTTCGATTCATTTTGGAATCAAACAATGATATTTATGCTTCACTATGCCCCTTGAATCACTTCAAACTGGTTTTTCAAACAAAACTTATGCAAATTTTAAAAAAATACACACCTTTTTCTTGCTTTGTAGGAGCTCAATATTGATTTTGTTGTAGATTTGTAATTTCATATCTCCAAGGTATAAAATTTTGTCCTATGGTAGCCCTCTACGTCTTCTTTCCAACCCCACAAATTAGACTGAGATTAGAGTCTTCAAGAAGGAGTTATGCCCACTCTCCCACAATGACATGATTATAGACTGGTTCAGTAGAGCGAACTTGTACAGAATGCCACGTGTCACTTTTCAACCTTAGGTTCTGAAAATGATATTTCGGTCACTTCTTACGAAATTCAAATCAATGCTTAGAGTGAAATTTATGAAGATTTTCCCTAGGTCACTTGTTTGAGACTGATTATGGTGCCTGCAAAGATCCTAACTTCCTTGGCTCATATCTCTGAAAATATAGCAAGACAATATCTTAAATCCATACATGACATTCACAATATTTTAAATCCACATGGTCACAATTTCAGCTTCAGAAGCCTCACAGAGTTATTTTTTTTGCGAAAATGCCAAGATGACGTGTTTGAAGAAGCGAAACTCTAGAATTTCAAAGCTTTGATACCAAATATTATTTAACCACCTCACAAACTAGAAGAAAAGATAGATCAATGACTTGAGAAATAGCCTCTTCAAGGGGGGACCTCCTTTACATCACATAAATGAACAATTCTTGGATGATACAAATGATAGACCTCCTTGGTATTTATAAGAGTCTAAGGGGTTCCAATATAATTAGAGTGTACATAATGATAATAATGTAAGGGCACAACAATCACAATAGTGGGATTCTATGGGGCACAATAATAACAATATGGGGGATACATGGGCATAACAATAATAATAGGGACTACACTAACAATAACAATAAGGGGGATACAATAGTATTATAGGGACCTAACAGTATGTGAGTTACATGATATTATCCTCTCTCATTATAATATTAGCATTGCAATACTTACGCTTCTACTCACATGTATTAGGAACCTATGTGCTTATTATTGAAAAGTTAAAATGAGTGACTTACCAAACTCTTAAATACAAAAGGAAGAGAGTATTAGTGTGGAACAAAATCCATCTTATTACAATGGTATATCATCTTTGCACCTACCAACCATTAAAAAAACCTCTAAACATCATATTTTACATATAAAAAAAAACCTCTCCTCATGGTATATTCATGAATCCATTAGACATGCAAACTACTTCTGTTCCTTAGAGAAGCTCATAACTCTAGTTCCATAGAGAAAAATATGAATAATAGTACAAGAGAACATTATGCATGTAGATATCATGGAAAAAAATAAGAGTAATGAATTGCATACCTAATTAAGAATTGGGATTGTATTGCAGAGGAAGGCTTCGCAATTTTTATTATAGAGACCATTTCAAGTCTTGGTTTTTAAGGCACTTTAGAAATCTAGCAAAAAGTTTCTAATTTTTTTGATCTAGAGCATTTCTTAATCACTTGAAACTTTGAGTTTGATGACTATCCAAACTTACTCAAAGTGGCAAAAATTCCCTTCCATGTTAACATGATTTCTTTTGAGGGCATCAAGACATAGTAGAGATCACCTCATTTTTGTGAACTTTGTTGTTTGTGTGAGTGTGTTATGTATAATTTTAGATATATAACAATTATGATATAGGGATGAGCCATAAGGGATTTATCATTGTTTGTCAATTCAAAAGTTAGCTTTCGGGTGAAAATCTAAAAAATGATGAGATATCATTCTCTTTCACTCCGATAGTAATAACACGAAAATTACATTGCTATGTATTGTGAGTAATTTTGATTTATGGATTATTGATCATAGTGGTTGAATTATTAAATAGAGGTGTTGGTATTTCACCTTTGGAATGAATATGATGGATCCATGGAGAAAGCAAGAAAACCTCATGTAAAACAGTTAAATTATATATATTTTTAATGCGCAAACACTCATCGGATATTCGATGATACATGGAAGTCATTGCATATCTGACTCTTATCCGAATGAGACAACCTTTGGATAACTAATGAAACAAAGTGTCGGACATACAACACTCCCATCGGACAAAATTGTTATATCGTTGAATATCTGACGCTAAACCGTCGGACTTGCTACTCCATACCGACGAAATGATAGGGCTAAGATATAAAACTCTCATTGAACTAATTAATATAACATTGGTTATCTGACGCTCAAACGTTGGATTTGTTGCTCCATACTGACAGAAGGAAGCGTCAGATTGATAAAACTATTGGCACACAATCTTGTTCTACTGTTGATTATCTGATACCACACTATCGCACATTCTCGTCGGAATAGACTAACAAATCATTGAATATATGAAGAAAAAGAGTCACTGTTTTTTGCGTTTAGGGCGACAAAACGTGTTGTGGGTCCCCTCGGATATTCCATACATGTGAGTGTCTCTACCAACATTTATGTCATCGGATATCTGATGGATCTGAGCTTCACAAAACCGACTTCAAAGTGTCATATTTTTAATGGAAATTTCAGACATTTTTGGCATCAGATAATCGATGTCAGTCCCGTCGAATATCCATGCTTAATAAAGTGTCGACTATTCGACACAATGCCAACAATGAGTTGCTTAGTTCTAATGTATTGGATATTCGACACCAATAAGTTGCATATATGATGAATAGCCATTGGATTTTAGCTCCATGTGTACTAGTTTGTTCCTCAAGCAATCATTTCGTACATGGATCCCAAGATTACATCAGACTTTTGAAAGGCTTATTCAAAGGATTTGGAACAAATTGAAACTTTAGTACAACATTTCATCCAAATTCAACTGGGTAGATAGAGAGATTCAATTAGGAGATTGAATATATGTTGAGGATGCATGCGATGGATAAACCATCAAAATTGGAAGAATATTTTCACCCAGTGGAATTTGCATATAATAATGGGTATCAAGCATCTTTGAAGATGAATCCATTTGAGGCCTTGTATAATAGAAAATGCAACACACCTGTGAGCCAAGATAATCCAATGGACATGGCCATTGTTGGGCTATATTTTCTCGTAGAAATGGAAGAGTGGGTTGTGAAAATCAAACAAAATCTAAAAGTTTCTTGGAATAGGCATAAATGCTATGCAGATGGGAACACCATGCATAGGGAATTCAAAGTCAGTAACAATGTTTTCCTAAAAGTAAAGGCGAATAAGAGTCCATTGAAATTAGGAAGTTTCTCAAGGTTGGTATTTGGATTTTATGGACCATTTGAAATCCTAGAGAGGATTGTGTCAGTTGCATAGAGGATTTAATTTCAATCATCCATGCATATTCATAATGTGTTTCATATTCCACTACATAAAAAGTATGTTCAAGATGCTAATGTAATTGACTAGAATATGATTTAGGTGGAGCCCGAGGGATACCTTCAAGTACAGACAATGGGAATTTCGAATAGGAAGGTCAAGGTGCTTTGAAATCAAGCTATCACCTTGGTAAAGGTGCAGAGGACACATTTTGGTATTTAGGGTTCCACCCATAAACATGAAGATGCCATGATGGGAAGTACCCTCATCTTTTTGAAAAGTTTGTGTGTATACATATGTATATCATGCATTAGAACAATACATAAATTGTAACATACCTTATGCCTTAATGCTGGATTAAGGATATAGGGTATCAAGTTTTCTTCTTCTTCATGAGCTTAACAATCATCTTTGATACAACTCTGCCACATAACCCTAATAAATTTATGCTAACCACGCTTGAAAAAACTTGAATTTCATCTCTCCTACATTTTGTCAAACACTTTACATGTAAACCCTTCTTCAAGTAATTTGTATACAACCAATTAACTAGTCTTTTTTTTGTTGACATTTTGCATGAAATCAAATAACAAAACTTGTTACTATTCCACTTGTAACATACTAACTAAAATATACCACTCAATCATGCAACTTTTGTTTTCTATCTTTGAGATATTTTAGCAAATAATATTGTATGTAAATTCTAATACAACACCTTTAACACATTTCTTCAAATTCTTTTCATGCAAATAGACATTTATTAGCTAAAATAATACTATAATATAGCAATGATATTCCCATCGACAAAAAAACATTTTCATTAGGGAATTTCACAAGAAAATTGTATGCAATGAATCGTTAAACCATTTAGGCATTTCTTCAAACACTTTGCATGTAAACTAATATAGAAACTTCCTCAAGAAATATCTCTTAACTTTACCCAAGTTTTGAAAACTGAACGAGGTGATAAGTGGGATTTACCCTCACTATAATCCAAGTTTCATCTTCTTGAACCTCCCATATGAAAAGTTATAATGGAAATGCCAACATGACCTATTTGATACATGATTTTAGGAGCATCTATGAATCTCGACTTCCTCTAATCATATCTCTAAAATATTGTGACCTGAGATCTAAAAGTTGCAATATATGATTAGCGAGATTTCCCCTCACTATGGTCTAAGTTTCAACTTATGGAACCTCCCAGAAGAAAAGTTATAGCAGAAATACCAATGTGAATTGTTTGATGCATGATTTTAGGAGCATATAGGAAGCTCGACTTCCTCTTATCATATATCCTAAAATATTGTGAACTTGTATCTGAAAGTTGGACTAGATGACCAGTAAGATTTCCCCTCACTATGGTCCAAGTTTTCGCTTCTAGAACCTCCTAGAAGAAAATTTATAGTTGAAACGTTAACATGACTTGTTTAAATATGTGTTTGGGAAGCTCAATTTCCCTTGATCATATTTCCTAAAATTATGCGACCCAAGACTTGAAAATTAAGCCAAAGGATTTGTGGGATTTTCCCTCAGTATAGTCTAAGTTTTGGCTTCTGGAGCCTCCTAGAAGAGAATTTATAATGGAAATGCTAAAGAAGAATTTAGGAAGCTTGTCTTCTTCAACCAACTTGGTACAAAGTCCGCTTGGGGTAGCTCAATTGGCAATGGTCATGGAAATGAAGTCTCACCGCACTGGAAGTCTTGGGTTCAAATATTGTGCTATCCCCCCCCCGATCGGGGTGAGAAGTTGGACACAATAAAGATGTAGCCCTACCAAGCTTACAAAAAAAACCCAATGTTGTTACAAAATTTAATACATATAAAAAGCTACAACTAAATAATATAATAACTACAACCATGATAAATTTTTTGAAGAGTAGATGAATGTACATATAAACTTGCTAAAAATAGAAATTAAATAATCATGCATGGGTTTCCCCAGTGTGAATTCAGAAGGGTAATGGGAAAAACTCATTAGGGCAGTTGGAACTCCTAGAAGTTACAAGGCTTTAAGACATACTTGGTTGCCTAAGTTGGAAAGCCATGGAGGGTAGTGGCACATCCCAATGAGTTGCGAGTGTAGAGAAGGGTATGCACTACCTTGGGTTGTGTGGGTCAATGGGGAATGTAAGGCTATTGGTTGGAGGTTGTTGGAGTTTGGTATTATGGCCTTGTTCATGTTCAACATTAGTTATGTGCCATAAATAGACGATAAGCCTTTGTTCTTGTGGAGTAGTAGTTGCAACTTAGGGGTGGGCTACCACTAAGATATGATGAGTATCATGGTCTATGGGTGAGTCAAATATTTGAGGTTTGTAGCTAGTTGGTGTTTTCTTTCAAAGATAAGTGTTTATTTCCATGTTATGTGTGATGTGTTTTCTAATGAGACTATTTATATATTTCACATATTGCACATGAATAGTAACTTAAATAATACCAATTATATATTTACGCAGTAAGGTGTTTCCCTTTGAAACCAACTCCCCTCCCATGCCACCTCTAGTGGTGAGTCATTGATTTTGATGTTAGACGATAGAAGTAATTTTTCCATCAAATTGATTGAAAACCGCAATTTGTCAGTTACAATTAGTTACCGAATGGCCTCAACCATCGTTTGAGAAACTTGCAAGCTTGGTTTACGGATGAAGGTTATTCTCTGTGAAGCATATTCATCGCTGCAAAATCACCCCATCTAATATGGCTCGGAACGTGATCTGCTCACGCAACACAACGATCTTCTCTTCAGAGGTGTCACTATCAGAACAATTGTGGATTTGGATGGGAAGAGAAGCACACGATCTTCTCACACAACACAGCTCTGTTCTCTTCAGAGGTGTCGCTGTCAAAACAGCTGCAAATTTGGATGGGAAGAGAATCACATGATCTGCTCATGCAACACAACGCTCTTCTCTTCAGAGGTGGATGGGAAGAGAAGCAATATATGGGCTTCCCTTAAAGAAATAAGGTGGAAGACAAAGTTTACACCACCAACGAAGCTGCTATGCACGAGTAGATACAATTCCACCGTGAAATGTTGTTGGTAAGTTGTCGACCATATCAATGTATTTGAAGTTGAACCTGAGAGGTGTATTCACCTAAAGTTTTATTTGCTCTTGTTAAAATTTGAGACCAGTCTACATATCGGCCATGCAAATAGAGCCTTCAAGGAATGGAGGTAGTTGTTTTATTTCAAGTTATCAATTGCTCATGGACTACCTTGTTCGGAGCAGGCACAATGTTTAGTTAGGGTAGAATCAGGAAAATCTTTTCATTACCTATATTTTATTAATAAAAAATCACTTTTAGTGGGGTACAATCCAGCATTCCTACACGCCACTAAAATGGATTTTCTTCTTACTCAACTATGTCTTTTTAGGAAGTTTCTCTATGCTAGATAATTTCATTTGCTTTTAGGTGTTTTACCATTTGGCAAGGTTTTGTTTTATAATCGACTCGCCTATGTGGTTCTATTGTTCTCCTAATCAGTCTCTTCGCTTCCATGAGTGATAGATGTTGCATTTATGGGCGGCGGAGCAGCCGGGTAACTTGAATGGTTTTGCGCGTCATTTGAGGAAGTGTACTGAAGACTATCTATTTGCACCTTGTTTCACTTCTGAGGAGGGAGCATCTAATTTTGCAACGGTAATAATTTTTACAATGTCAGCAATGTCGCCAATCTATTGTTAGGAATTTTGCAGAAGATACATCAAATGGTTGTGTTTGGGTAAAACAAAAATATGGGTTCTGATCATTGTTTTCATGAAGTGGTGAAGTACCTATTGGATCCGCATAATCGAGAATAAAACGCCCTGGTCAAAGCCATGTCAACAAGGAAGGTCATGCAACAATAGGGAAAAGTTCACATTTCTTTTAAAATGTGTGACTGGCAACACAATCACTCTTCTCAAGGATTAAACCAGATTAGTGTGTAGTTATTCCATAGGAATAAGCTCAGTTTATTGCATTTTGATTGGTATAAGTAACTAGATGGAATAGAAATTACGAGATCATTTATATATATAGAAAACTTTTTAAGTAGCCTCTCTACCAATGTTTATTCTAATATATATCGCTGTGAGTTCCAATAGTTAGTGAGCTTTTTCTACGTACAAGCCAGAGTTTGGAGGCCCCAAACTATGGCATGTGAACTATTTTTCATGTGTAGATAGCAACTATCTCTTCTATGCATACTTCTCTATTTCTACTATGTATACTAATATGTAAATGCTTCTATTTTTTTATTTCTTTCAAAGTTTTATTATATATATTAGTTCTTTGTTTTTTGAATTTTAGATTTTCAAAGTTTTATTATATATATTAGTTCTTTGTTTTTTTGAATTTTAGATTTAATATATATCGCTGTGAGTTCCAATAGTTAGTGAGCTTTTTCTACGTACAAGCCAGAGTTTGGAGGCCCCAAACTATGGCATGTGAACTATTTTTCATGTGTAGATAGCAACTATCTCTTCTATGCATACTTCTCTATTTCTACTATGTATACTAATATGTAAATGCTTCTATTTTTTTATTTCTTTCAAAGTTTTATTATATATATTAGTTCTTTGTTTTTCTGAATTTTAGATTTCACGTGATAAGTTGTAGCTCAACGCAATTCGTTGCATTTTGATTGGTATAACTAGCTAGATGGAATAGAAATTACGAGATCATTTCTATATATAGAAAACTTTTAAGTAGGCTATGTACCAATTTTTATTCTATTATATATAGCTTTGAGTTCCAATAGTTAGTGAGCTTTTTCTATGTACAAGCCAAAGTCTGGAGGCCCCCAAACTATGGCATGTGAACTATTTTTCATGTGTAGATAGCAATTGTCTCTTCTATGCACACTTCTCTATTTCTACTATATATTAATACGTAAATGCTTCTATTTTTTATTTCTTTTAAGTTTTATTATGTATATCAGCTCTTTGTTCTTTTGAATTTTAGATTTCATTTGATAAGTTGTAGCTCAAGCAATCACTCTTCTCAAGGATCAATTTAACTATGTGCGGAAGCTAGATTAGTGTGTAGTTATTCTATAGGAATAAGCAAGCTCAGTTCGTTGCGTTTTGATTGGTATAACTAACTAGATGGAATAGAAATTACGAGATCATTTATATATATAGAAAACTTTTAAGTAGGCTCTGTACCAGTTTTTATGCTAATATATATCACTCTAAGTTCCAATAGTTAGTGAGCTTTTTTTACATACAAGACAAAGTTTGGAGGCCCCCAAACTATGGTATGTGAACTATTTTTCATGTGTAGATAGCAATTGTCTCTTCTATGCATACTTCTCTATTTCTATTATATATACTAATAGGTAAATGCTTCTATTTTTTTTTCTTTTAAGTTTTATTATATATATCAGCTCTCTGTTCTTTTGAATTTTAGATTTCATTTGATAAGTTGTATCTTTATATTAAAATTCATTTGACTAGTTATTGTTTTGTGATCATATTTTATTTGTTTAAAATGTAGCTTCATTTCTAATCAAGTTTAAATATGTTTCCTTAGCAAGGACAAAATTGGTTTTCAAAATATTGCTATAATATATTTCATCCATAGAGTTGAATAAACACATTGTAATCAATGATTCTACCATTAGAGACCACAAAGTATGCTAGCCAACAAGTTAAATTTGATCGAACATTTTTTTATTTAGTTTGGTTTAAAAAAAATCAATTAATAAATAAGTCTTAATATCATTTTTAGACCATCAAACTACATAGTTAATAGTATCGTTGTAGGAGCTATTCACACTTTTGAGGCAATAAAACCTTATAGCCCAATTTTTTGTTGGTGAAATTATGGTAGCCTTAGATTGAAAAGATTAGTTATTCCTTATTTCAACATTTTATTGCTTTGGTCCACAAGGTCTTGGATAGACCGTGATCATGTGCTTTGTTAAGGAACTCCTTGGTGTGAAGTCACCAGTTCAATTCTCCACCCCGACTGGGGTGATATATTGGACATGGCGAAGATGTAGTCCCACCAAACTTACAAAAAAAAAGTTTATTGCTTTGCATTGAAGCAGTTTAAGTATAGACAACACTTATATCCTTCTAAATTAGTCTCAACTTGAATTTCACTCTTATTTTTTAACCTTATTCTAAAATTGTTCTAAATACTAAGTAGAACTTTATAAAAGACTAAAACTAATTCCTCACATATAGTGGATGTAATTCATAATTCTAATAACCCTCGTTGATAATTAGTGTCTTAAATTATGCAATAATTTAGCTTGACATTTTGGTGCCATTACATTCAAATGAAACTGGAATTAGTTTTAGAATGATAATTTGTTTTTGTATTTGTATTTTATTTTAAATAAACATTTAGGACAAGATAGAGTGAAGATGGTAATAGGTTATTGAAGACTGTAGAGGTCGAAAAAAGATCTCGGCTAATGGCGATTTTCTAAGCTACGGTTCGGAGCTTTTGGAACCTATGTCACAAACTCTAGCTGAGGGCAGAGCCCAGTTAGCAGAGCTCTGTAGGCGTGGGTAGGCCTTGGCCCAACAAATGAGAAGAGCGGGGTCCAATGGGGCCCCATCATACAATCAGGGCTTGATGGAAGAACTTCATAATTTTCCAAAAATTGAGGATATAGATAAAGAAATTGAATTCAGGCTTTTTGGTAATGAATATGAATTAGCAGAACCTTTCATCAAAGAGAGAGATGTTGTACTCTTTCTATTCCTACTAAGAAAGAGAAGAGAGATCGTTCTTCAGTGGAAGAAATGAGATTATCGATTCATTCTAGAAAAGAACTAATGAATTCAAACCTGTTGAAGAAAATAAGAACGATGGAACCTATGACTGCATAAGATCATATAGGAATCTTAATCATTCATTGGATAGGATGGCGAAATAAACCAAAAACCAATTAATCTCATTGGAGTCTATAGGTAAGTCGACCCCATGGAGCAAATACTGGAAGAGTAAATATTCGCCTGTGAAATTCAATGATGACTAAAGGAAAGGCTCCACTGGAAGGGGTGCAGATATCAAGCTCTGATAATGCAGGAAAGGATGGGCTAAGCAAGAGGGAAAAAATGGGTGGGCAAACCATGGGAACCCAGAACCAAAAACGAACTAATGACATCAGGATTTCAGAAGGAAAAGGAAAAGAAAACCCCAATCCAGAGCTGGCACAACAAGTAGAAGTAGGAAGAAACAAACAATCTGTGGACACGGAAGCTCTACCCCAATTCGAAACAGATCTGGAAGGATCGGCAGCAAAAACTAGAAAACAAAAGGACCCGGGACACTGCAAGCCCAAATCAACGGAAAGCCTGCGTGTGATTATAACCGACCCAGAAATGCAGGCTTACAAAGACCACATGTCAGTACATGCGGTGATCTATAAGTTCATGGGCTTCTGGCCTACAGAAAGAGCCCTCTGCCTGTGGATCAAACAATAGTGGAAGCCAAAAGGGGATGTCAAGCTACACCTGGGAGCCAAAGGTTTCTTCACTATAGTTTTCGCGAACCTGGAAGACAGGGATCACATCTTCGATGGAGGACCTTACTTTTATGCTTCAGCAGGCCAATATATGAGACCATGGAAACCTAACTTTGCACCAGAACGGGAATCTTTCAAGCATGTACCTGTTTGGATTCGCCTATTCTCCCTCCCCATTGATTACTGGAGACCTTCAATATTGGAGCAAATAGGAAACAAGCTGGATACCTTCATCAAAGCCTCGGAAGCAACCCTGCAAAAAAGGTACACTTCTTGTGCAAGAATTTGTGTTGAGATGGATGTCTCAGGTGCCCTTCATGAAGGTCTATGGTTAGAATTCAGAGATGAAGTTTTCTTTCAAGCTATAGATTATGAGCAAATCCCATTTCGGTGCCGGAAATGCCATGAACACGGACACTTGTTTAGGGAATGCCCAATGAACAAGCCAATCGAGCAATCCAAAGAAATCTCAGGTAAGTTTCAAGAAGGTTTTACTCATCCTATGGGTAGGCATAGAGCAATAGGAAATATCAACCCAAAACAAACACCTCCTTCAAAAGCATAGTCAATGCCTTTGAAATTCTGGGATCAGATATGGAGGCAGCTGAAGCCCCCCAGGCAACAAACCTATCGCAGGATAACAAGGATGATCCCGCACAGAAAACCCCAGATCCTATTCCAGGTCAGACAAACGACACCCCACTATTTCAAGCGCTCACAGAAGAAGTAGAGGAAGACGCAGAAATGATAGTCAGTGAAACAGGGACAGAGGATATGGATCTAAGTGACATTCTAGAAAGAGAAGGCATGGATCTCCTAACCATGGTAGAGCAGTGGAAGAAAAAAGGAATGGAACATATCCCAGAGGAGGAAGTAGACAGAGTGAACTCTCTATTCCTAGCAAGGCAAGATGCAGAGTTGAACATGCAGAAACGAGGCTTTGGCGCATCTAAGGGTCTGGGAGTTAAAACCCTAGGATTGCATCAAAATCATATAAATCCTAAACACAGGAAAAAGAGAGGTCGACGCACGAACAATAAGGCACTTCAAGAGCTAGGTCAGATGCTCCTAAACTCAAGTAAGATGAAAGCCCTTGAGGCTTTCACACTTCTTCTAAAAAACTCTGTTAATCATGAAGATACTCTCATGGAATGCTAGAGGGCTAAATAGCCAAAGAAAACAAAGACTTCTAAGAAAGAAAGTCACAAATGAAAAACTTGACATGATTTTTTTGCAAGAAACAAAATGCTCCAGTCAGAAAATGAAAGGGATAAGCAAAAATTTAGGCAAAAGAATGGAATACATAGAAGTGGAAGGGAATGGAATGGAGGGAGGCTTGGCTACTCTCTGGAATCCTCATATCCTCCATCTCATCACAGCAGAGGCTTCTATATCTTTCATATCCCCGGAAATGCAAATCATAGGGGATTCTGAAACATACCTTTGTACTAACATTTACAGTCCCCTGAGACTAGAAGACAAATTGTTGATGCTAGATCACCTCTCCAAACTGCAGCATAGATATCCCACAGCTAAAGCAATCTATGGTGGAGATTTTAACATGATAACCTCGCTAACAGAAAAGAAAGGAGGGGTTAGAATGCTAAATTGAGATGCAGAGGCCTTTAACAGCTTCATCAGAACAACAAATCTTGTGGATATTTACCCCAAAAACGGTTTATACACCTAGAATAACAAAAGAGGAGGATACAGGCAGATTGCCTCTAGAATTGACCGCTTTCTTATTACATAAGCCATCCTCCTAGTAGGGGTAACAGTAGAATCGGACATTATACCTTGTGGGGGCTCTAATCATTGGCCCATCACCATGGACGCAGCCATCCTTGGCACCCAGAAAAACACACCCTTCAGGTTTGAGAAACTATGGTTAAGTCATCCGGATTTCACTTCTAAAATTAAACATTGGTGGCACCAACCGCTGGACATCAGAGGCACTAAAATGTACAAGTTCCAAGCCAAAATAAAACACCTCAAATCTTGGCTAAGGTCCTGGAACCAAGAGGTCTTTGGTGACATCTTCAAAGATAAGCAGACCCTAGAGGAACAGTTAGTTCAAATCCACACCAACTGGATCCAAGGGGACATCAGCCAGGAGGCCATTCACACAGAGCAAACACTTATGCAGAAGTGGAATGATAGATGCCAGCAAGAAGAGATACTATGGAGACAAAAATCTCACATTCAATGGCTCAAAGAAGGGGAAAATAATACCAAGTTCTTCCATTGCTCGGCTATAGGTTACATATGTGCCAACAAAATTACCAGGCTAAAGGATGAACAAGGCACTCCCCTCCAAACTCATCAGGAAATCTCCTCACTGATCACTTTAGCCAGATAGCTACGAAACCAAATACAAACAGGGAAGAAGCTATTAGGGAGGTCATGTCCTCCATTCCAAGGTTAATAACAGAAGATCAAAATAAATCTTTAGACCACCCTGTAACCATGGAAGAGGTGGAAGAAGCAGTGAAAGAAATGCCCAGTGGGAAGGCGCCAAGACCGGATGGCTTCACTATTGATTTTTACAAAGCCTGTTGGGATATTGTGCGTCTGGAAGTGTGGGAGGTGGTGGAAGATTCCCGGAAATCTTCTTCCATACTCAAATCCCTCAACTCTACCTTCATAGCCCTTATTCCCAAAGAGGAGGCAACAAGTACCCCTTCAAAGTTTCGACCAATCGCTTTGTGCAATGTTCTCTATAAGATTATCTCCAAAGTAATGGCCAATAGACTGAAGCCTATTCTTCCTTGGATAATCTCAGAGGAGCAATCTAGCTATGTGGAGGGAAGAAAAATCATGGACAAAGTCCTGTTGGCTCAGGAACTGGTTCACACTCTTCAATCCCAGAAAAAGCAAGTATGATCATACAGTTGGACCTCTCAAAAACCTATGATAAAGTCAGTTGGAGTTATATGGAAGCCATTTTGGAAGCCTTTGGTTTTTCTCAACACTGGATCAACTGGATTCTAGCCCTAATCGAATCCCCAAGATTTTCTATCCTCGTCAATGGAGCTCCCACCTTCCCCTTTGCTCCCTCCAAAGGTATTCATCAAGGAGATCCTATTTCTCTTTTCCTTTTTGTCATCCTAATGGAAGGCCTGAGTCGCATCATCAAAAATGTGAAGGAGGAAAACACAATACAGGGCCTCCAACCTTAGCCATCTTGCCCAGCCATTACTCACCAACAGGTTGTGGATGACACCATGCTCCATGGGTCCCCAATGATTTGGGAAGCTCAAGGCTTCAAAACCATTCTCAATCTCTTCAGTAAAGCTATGGGCATGGACCTTAATCTGGAGAAATCCTCCATTTTCTTCTTCAATACTCACTTAGAAATCCAGGAAAATCTCACCGCTATCCTCTAGTTCAAAAGGCAAAACCTTCCTTCTAAGTATCTAGGCACCTCTTTAACCGATAAACCTTGGCAAAATATCCATTGGGAGAAGTTACTTTCTAACCTTGAAAATCAAAGCAAACACTGGACTAATAGAGTCCTTAACTTCGATGGTCAGCTTATCCTATCTAAGGTTGTCCTACAAGCCATCCCTAAATATATGCTATCCATTCTTCCGGCCCCCAAAGGAGTTCTCCAAAAGATCAGAAACATTCAAAGAACCTTCCTATGGTCGGGAAACTCTGATAAACAGAAATGGGCCCTAGTAGCGTGGGAGAAACTCTGTAAACCTAGGATTCTGGGTGGTTTGGGACTTCTAGACCCGGACACGATTAACAAAGCTTGTGGAGCCAAACTCTGGTGGAGGTGGGTTAAAGAACCACACACACCCTGGGCCAGGCTATGGAAAGCCAAGTATGCTAGAAACTGGAACCCTCAGGATCTAATTCGATTGACCAACCCTCCAGCAGGCTCTCCCATTTGGAACCTAGCTAAGGCTAATCGAAACATTATTCAGCAGCATTGTTTCTGGGAAATACGTAATGGTACCACTGCTCTCTTTTGGGAGGACGCATGGTAGCAACTCTCCAAGTTTGAGAGTCTTAACTATCTTCCCCTGCAACAAAAGTACCAGGATCAAGGAAAATTCACGGTGAACCAGTATTGGAAAGACAATAATGTGGACTAGAACTGGAGACATTGGGACATAAAAAAGAACCCACAGGAAGATGGAATGAATAACATTCTCTTATCCATGCAATCTTGTCTAGATAAAAGGAAGATCTATTACTCTCAGGATAAAGATCAACTGAGATGGGGAAAACTTGATGGGGGCACCTTCACCCTGAAGGAAGCCAGACTGTATTTAGAAGACAGGGATCAGGAAAGGAAAGTGAATTGGCACAACAATGTATGGGACTCAACCATCTAGACAAAGATTAAAACCTTCCTATGGCTCTTAATGCACCACAGGATCCTTACTTGGGAGAACCTATGCAAAAAAGGTTTCAAGGGTCCATCCCGATGCCCCCTCTGTGAGAGAGAAGAGGAAACGATGAATCACCTCCTCAACAACTGTGAATGGACTAATCAACTCTAGATTTGGATGGAGGAAATCTTTAAACAGACAGACAGAATCAGAGAATCTATACAGGACAACATAGAAAATTGGAGAACCAATTATTCCAGTTGTGACATAGTAAACATCCTATGCAAACTAAGCCTTGGTTTCATATTCTGGTCTACTTGGAAAGAAAGGAATAGAAGAATTTTTCACATCTTCAGTCAATCTATGGGGGAAGCTACCAACAATGAGGCCGAATTCGCGGCATTAGAGCAAGGTTTACAAATCCTTATTCGCTTGGGGAAAGGGGCTACAGTGGTGGAAGGAGATTCGCTCCTAGCTATCAACGCAGCAAGAAAATTACAAACTGGTACGCGGCCTGAAAAGGTCATTAAGCACTAGAGACTAGCTAAAGTAACAAAACTCATTTCCGAACATCTTTTAGCTCTTGATGGGGTGGTTCTGCAGGCCGTTAGGTGAAATGTAAATGCCATGGCGGATTATCTTGCAAACCATGAAGTCGACCCTCGAAATGATAAATTGGACACCTGTTGGCAGGACGTCGCGTGTGAGGATCTTCGGGACAAATGTTTACAACTCTCCAGGCAAGACCTTACTGGCATGACAGGAGAGTGGAATGGCATCCATGGGACGGCTCATCATTAATTTATGAAGCCAATCATCTTTGTCCATACCTGAATTCATAATGCCTGGATATGGCACCGCGAATGGGAGGCCTATGGTTCATATCGGGAGGGGGGGAAGATCCATCACAAGGATGTAGGTCAGATCACACATCGCGTATCAGAGGACATGTGGCCTAGTTTCTGCAGGAATAAGTGTGGCAATATGATTGTAATCGACTGTGATCATGAAAAAGGCAATCAGTAAACTGATGGGGAACATAGTCGTCAAGAATAAAGGAATTAAGGAGGCTCCGCCTGGGGTCGAGAACCCTCACATTGCACCTTCAATTATAAATACACAGACCTCTGGAATTATTTGCACCTGCCCTAGATATCTCTCAGAACTAAGCCCGGTGCGCACTGTGTGGTATATAGGAACCTGTTTATCAATCGTCGGTATCTGCATTAGCATTATGGCGAACAGAGTCAATAGAAGTGCTAGAGCGACTAGGGATTTGAAATGAGCCCGGGAGATGTATGAGGCCTCGGTCTCCACAAAGGGAAAAAAGGATATTGAAGAACTACAAGTTAAGGTGAACGAAGTCCAGGAAGGTCTGAACATCAATACTATCGGTGAGGAAGTTGATTGGCTCGAGGACCCAAGCACTCCTGACACCAGGGCCACTCAATTCCTGAGAACTCAGAGTGAGGCCTGGCGAATGAAAACCATGCTCGCCAAAGCATTGAGCATGCAAGGAGCTGCCATGAAAGATGCCTACTATGCAACTTCTCTCGCCTCGGCCAAGAATTCTGCGAGGTTAAACAAACTGGAAATCAACATGAAAGCACTCACTGAGGAACTGAGAATGTTGTCTCAGAGCATGGGAGCCATCATTAGGCTCTTCAACATCTCAATTAGCCAGGGGACTAGTGTTGTTGTGGATATCTAGAAGGACGATTTCAAAATTACCACCATCAAATGCCGCAAGTCTCGGCATGCTCCCAAGGAAGGTGAGAAAGCTGGACCAAGTGTTGTTGTTCCTCATGGCTGTAGGTTTTAACCCTGTACAGAAATTACCTGCATACGAATTCTTAAACAAAGAAAATAAACAATGCGAGAGCACAACCCATAAAACACATATGCACAGAGATTTTTCCCTGGATCCCAAAACCGGGACTACCAACTTGATTTTTTCATTATGTTCCTTTCAATGTTACAATACATATTTATACATGCCGAAGCATCCAATACCATGGACCGAAAACCATCGCGTCCAAAAAACATGTGCGAAAATCATGCACAAAACCATAGGTGGGTCCGCCCAACCTAACATATGGTCCAAAACCAAAATTTTCCAGGGCGCTGCCCCGGACCCCATAAAGTGGGGTTACGGGTGCCCTTCAAACCCCCTATTAACTACGTGGAAAGAATATAACACAACCCAACAATCTCCCACTTGTTGTTTTCTTTCCAAAGGAGCCACAGGAGAGCTTAGTCATTTTTTCAGCCCTGAGATTCCCATTGCTTCTCTACACCAAGAGAACTTCTCAGAGCTCACAAATTTTTTCAATGCATCTGCAGTATTCTTCAAAGTGTCCACCTTTACCAGCAACACCTTTCTGTCTTCTATCATATCCCTCACAAAGTGATACTGAACATCAATGTGCTTTGTCTTTGAATGATAAGCAAGGTTCTTTGCCAAGAAAATTGCACTTTGGCTGTCACAGTCTATTCTTATAGCTCCCTATACTAACCCCATACTTGAACACAATCTCTGCAACCAAACTGCTTCCTTGCTTGCATGAGTGGCTGCCATGTATTCTGCCTCTATAGTTGATAGTGCCACTACAGATTGTTTCTTACTCATCCAACTGACTGCACCTCCAAATAGGTTAAACACATACCCACTTGTAGATCTTCTCTGATCTAGATCTCCAGCCCAGTCTGCATCAACAAAGCCATGAATATCCAACACTCTGTCCAATCCTGGTCTTCCTTGGTAGCACAAACCATAATCACTAGTGCCACGCAAATACCTGAAAACTCGCTTCACTGCTGTCCAGTGCTCCTTCCCAGGTTTTGACATAAACCTGCTCAATACTCCCACTGCATGTGCAATGTCTGGTCTAGTACAGACCATTGCATACATCAGGCTACCCACTGCACTTGCATATGGAACATGGGACATGTCCTCTTCCTCTTCTTGTGTCTTGGGACACTGTTCAGCAGATAACCTCACACCTACAGGAATAGGAACCTTCACCGGTTTACTATCCTGCATATTAAACCTCTGGAGTATTGTCTCGACATACTTCCTCTGGTTTAACCAGAGCTTCCTCTTTGACCGATCTCTTTTAATTTCCATGCCCAAAATATAGTTTGCAGCACCAAGATCTTTCATGTCGAATTTGGAGGACAATTGGGTCTTCAAATCCTGGATAATTTCTTTGTCATTTCCAACCAGCAACATATCATCCACATACAAGACCAGATAAATAATACGGTCACCAATTAATTTAAAATACACACAATGATCTGCTTTGCTTCTGGTGAAGCCAAGTCCCCATATAAATGTATCAAATTTCTGATACCACATCCTTGGTGACTGTTTTAACCCATACAAAGACTTCTTTAACTTGCATACCAGTTCTTTCTTACCCTTCACCGCAAAGCCTTCAGGTTGCTTCATGTAGATTTCCTCTTCCAAATCCCCGTGAAGAAATGTTGTCTTCACATCCATCTGTTCTACCTCAAAATCAAAAGCAGCAGCAACAGATAAAAGTAATCTAATAGAAGTTACCTTGGCAACAGGAGAAAAAATATCACCAAAATCAATTCCTGGCACTTGGGAATAACCTTTTGCTACCAAACGAGCTTTGTATTTCTCCACCTTTCCTTCTGCATTTGTCTTCTTCTTGAACACCCATTTGCTGCCAATGGGTTTCCTTCCAGCCGGCATCTCCACCAGATCCCAAGCCTCATTTTTGTGCAAAGATGCCATTTCATCGACCATGGCCTCTTTCCAGAGTTTTCCATCCTCTGAATCCACTGCTTCCTTCACAGTTCTGGGATCATTATCAGTAACAGACAAAGCAAAATTTGAACTGAAAGCAGATGGACTATACCTTTCTAGCTGCCTTCTTTCTCGAACTGATCTTCTCACAGCCGGAGTTTGTGGCTCTTCATCTTCTAATTCCTCCTCTACTGCAGAGTCTGATTCTTCCTCCTTTGGCTCAAACTCTATCTTCTCATGTTCCTTTGGTTGGACTTCATGTTGAATAACATCTTTTACCTCTCTGAACAACACATCTCGGTTGTACACAACCTTCCGTGTGACTGGGTTCCAAAGCTTATAACCCTTTAAACCATCCTTATACCCAATAAAGATGCACTTTTCAGATTTACTATCCAACTTGGTTCGTTTCTCCTTTGGAACATGTACATATGCATCACATCCAAATACCCTCAGATGTGAAAGAGAGGGTTTCTTACCAGTCCATACTTCTTGTGGAGTCTTATCTTCCAACGCTGATGAAGGTGACATGTTGACCAGGTAACATGCAGTATCCACCGCCTCTACCCAGAATTCTTGTCCTAACCCAGCACCACTGAGCATGCTTCTTGCCCTTTCCATCAACGTCTTGTTCATTCTTTCTGCGACTCCATTTTGCTGAGGTGTATATGGAGTAGTCTTCTGCCGTGCTATACCACACTTCTTACAAAATTCTTCAAATTCCTTGCTGCAAAATTCTCCACCATTATCTGTCCTCAGCACCTTTATCTTCTTCTCTGTCTGATTTTCCACCAGAGCCTTAAATTCTTTAAACCTGTCAAAGACTTCAGATTTCTTCTTAAGAAAATATATCCATGTATTCCTTGAGAAGTCATCTATGAATGATACATAGTACATAGACTTACCTAATGATGGAACCTTCACAGGTCCAAACACATCATTGTGCACAAGCTCTAATATCTGTTTCGTCCTCTTACCACCAGAGGGGAAACTCACCCGATTCTGCTTTCCATATACACAATTTTCACAGAAATCAAAATCCAGAGAGCTATTATTCATACCTTCTACCATACCTTTACCATGAAGTATTCGAAGGCCCTTCTCTCCAATATGTCCAAGCCTTTGATGCCACAACATGGTCTTCTCTCCAAAGACCACTAGATTCTCTACTCCATTTTCAGGAACCATATAACTATTGCACCCATCAACAACAGTGATACCTTGCAGCTTGTACAGAGTTCCAATCCGAACTCCCCGCATTAATATCAGTGCTCCTCGAACCATCTTGCAGGTATCTTTCTCGAACACCGTCTTTACACCTGCATCATCCAACTTGCTTACAGAAATCAGATTTCTGGCCAATGCAGGAATATGTAGAACACCCGGAAGTGTTCTAACCCTTCCACCTTGCAACTTCAACTTTACTTTTCCCCGACCAATGATTCTAGCCTTCCTATCATCTCCTAAGAAGACATCACCACCATCGTATTTCTCATACTCGCAGAACCACTCTCTATGGGGAGTGAAGTGAAAGGATGCACCTGAGTCAATCAACCATGCCTCATGATCTACATGTGTACTTGAAGAAGCCAAGTACACATCCCCACCTTCATCTGAGGTGGTTTTCGCCTCTGCAGAAGGAGCATCATCAGATCCCTTTCCTTTATCAGGAGCTTTAGATTTACAATCCCTTCTGAAGTTCCCTTCCTTTCCGCATTTCCAGCACACCACCTTTGTAGGTTTTCCTGGAGATTTAGATCTCCCTCTAGATTTAGATCTCCCACTCGATGACTTATTTTTGTTTCTGTTCTGGGACCGTCCTCATACAGACAAGGCATCACCATTCTGGTTGTCCATATTTTTCCATCTCATCTCCTCCATCAGCAAGGCTGAGACTATTTCATCAAACTGCAAAGCAGTTGCATTGCTACCTATTGCAATAACCAGACTATCCCACGAATCTGGTAGAGAACACAACAGACTGATGCACTTATCTTCATCTGAAATTTTAATATCAACAGATAATAACTGACTTACCACAGTATTAAACGCATTCAGATGCTCTGTCACCGAGTCTCCATCTTTCATCCTCAGGTTATACAGCTTTTTCCGCAGGAACAGTTTATTCACCAGAGACTTAGATTGGTACAAAGTCCCTAACTTGACCCACAAAGCCTTTGCCGTAGCTTCCACTGATACATTCAGCAATACTGAATCTGAGACACACAATCGTATTGTGCTCTTTGCCTTCCGATCCAACTTCTTCCATTCTTCATCGGTCACTCCCGATGGTTTAGTACCCGGATCTACCGTGATCCACTGATCTTTATCCACCAATAGATCCTCCATCTTGAGTTTCCACAACTCAAAATTCTGACCATTGAACTTCTCAATCTCTATCTTTCCACTGCTCACCATCTTCTTTCACCACCAGAATCGATCTCGCAGATCTCCCACTGAACAGGGTCTACCACAGGCCCGAGTGAAACCCCTCAGCAACAAAGGCGTCCCCTTGAAGCCAAAACAGCTCCGATACCAAATGTAGGTTTTAACCCTGTACAGAAATTACCTGCATACGAATTCTTAAACAAAGAAAATAAACAATGCGAGAGCATAACCCATAAAACACATATGCACAGAGATTTTTCCCTGGATCCCAAAACTGGGACTACCAGCTTGACTTTTTCATTATGTTCCTTTCAATGTTACAATACATATTTATACATGCCGAAGCATCCAATACCATGGACCGAAAACCATCGCGTCCAATACCATGGACCGAAAACCATCGTGTCCAAAAAACATGTGCGAAAATCATGCACAAAACCATAGGTGGGTCCGCCCAACCTAACATATGGTCCAAAACCAAAATTTTCCGGGGCGCTGCCCCAGACCCCATAAAGTGCGGTTACGAGTGCCCTTCAAACCCCCTATTGACTACGTGGAAAGAATATAACACAACCCAACAATGACGATGCAGAAATCGACCAGTGAGCACCTAGGAGGTGGGTTTCAACAAAGGGTTACAGTCTGCCCTCTGTTGTTTTGTTTTCTTTCTAGTGTTTGTTGTTAATGTAATACGACGGGCCATTCAGAAGCCCTCTTTGTCAGTTTTGACTCTAGTTTTGTCTGGCAGCCCTGTGTGGTTGGCCATTACTCGTGTCGATCTTTGTTTGATCCAGGCTCTGTTTGGGTAGTTTTAGTTCAAAAGTGGCAGGCCTCGTGCTCCTTAAGGCCTTGTATGTAGTTTCTGTTCTGACTAGCCTGCATTTCTCTAATCTTTTGGAAATGGTAGACCCATTTTGTAACTCTATGTAATTTTGTGATCTAATATATACCAACTAATTTACAAAAAAAAAATGGTAATACAAGACATAAGAACCTATACATTTTCTTTAGTGGGTCTTCACAAACCCTCATCATTTTTATATATGCATAAGTTAATTAGACATAGAGATATTAAGGGTTGATTTTCTATGAAAGGAATTATAATAACTGAAGCAATTCCTCATATTACTAATTTATCTCCAAGAACTGAGGTGGTACATGAAAAATCATCAAGAGAAGGAAAAATACGAGAAGAAAAATAATAACCATTGGTTGAGGACAAAAAAAAAGAAGGGCATATACAAACGAGTTCATCCAGTGGGACATCAGAGGATAATTTGAAAAATGGAATAAGGAGATTTGGGTTCTATGAGAAGAGAAGATGGTAGAACATGAGGAAGGAGAACTCAACATGGAGAATCCATTAGCAAGAGAAAGGAAAAGAGAAAGGAAGGCAAAATAATACCACGATGAAAGATGATCTAATGTTGGAGAAACAAGTGAGAGAATAAGAAATGAAAACAGAGAAGGACCTGGAGCACAAGAAGTAAAAAAATGACTTTACTTTTGGATTTCTCACTTTGGATATGCTTGTGACCTTTGGTACAAAGGTAAAAGTGAATAATATACCACCATCTATCCTTCCAAATTTTTATGGTATGTCAACTAAAGACCCTAATGCTTTGGCTTTGAATTCAATATTTTGTGTCACACTAATAGATATGCATATGACACCTATAAACTATGTTTATTTCGAACCACTTTAAAAGGTGAATCTTTAAAATGGTTTATGGAGTTAGATGAACATACTATAACATACTGGGACAATATGCCTAAAATATTTCTAAATAAATACTAGCCTTATTGTAGGCCCAAAGACTCCAAAGAAAATATTTGTAGGATGTCACAATAGGAGAATCAAAACTTAGAGGATCATTTGGAAAGGTTGAATTGTAATTTACAAAAATCCAAATAAAGTGAATTAAATCAAAATAATATTCATATGGTTTTCTTAAAAGGTATTAGAGATGAATTTAGATATATTCTTATGAGGGCGTGTGATATTTATTATCTACCTTTTAATCAAAAAATTAAATTGTGTAGAAATTATTTCAAGGGAAGAGCTAAAGATGGCATGGGACAAAGAGACACACTTTTCAAAATCACCAAGTCAAGATAGTGGAAGCATGACGAGGGAAAAATCTGGAAATCTATTAGAGAATTTTAAAACTAATTTCTTAAGTACACTTGGCTCTAAGATAGATAGATTAAAAGCTAAGAAGATGCAATATGAAAAAACTAAACCATTGTCAGTTTCTTTCCCTAAATGTAGATATTTCATTAGCCTTAACATTCAAATTTGTAGTATCTATGCATAAAAACATTTAACATAATATTCTCTGATATTTTTATCTTTAATGATTTTTTATATGTCAAGATTCTTCTTAAATTTTTGCCTTATAGCGTTTGCTTTGCAACGTCTAGTGCAAATTCTAGTTATGTTCCTACACATGAGAGAATTTGCATATTAGGATGCATTAGACTCACTAGATATATGTTACAGGAATCGAATCCCAGAGAAATTTATGGAAAAATAAGGTTCAAAGGTAGTGATGCACCCTAGTGACTAGGGATGGTACACAAAATTTTGTCTTGGCTTAGATTAAATATACATCCTTTAGTTGGGTATCATTATGTTGTGGCCACAACTACCACCCTATTAAAACATGCTCTGATAGCAAATTTTCAATGGGTCCCCTAGAAGTTTGATCTTTCATCTTTCGGAATGATCTGTTTTATCACATGGATGTTAACTCCTTGCCGAGTCAAATTTTCAATGCATGATGGCTAAGCCATTGAATAAACCTCTGCTGCATGGGTCATTCATGACACAGCCTGGCCCTTTATTCACTCCCTTCATTGGGACCTTTTAATCTTCACAAACATGCACGGTATACTTGTGCCCGCATAAACCATCACCCCCACCCTTATTATAATTGTTTGTTTGTTTAACTCACAAAACCCCCATCGCATCATTATTCCCGTCATGGCCTTTCATAGCGAAAATGCTCAAAACATGCACATATCCTCCCTTTTCGCTTATCACATATAACCTTGGCACATAACGCATACCATAAGGCATCGGACCCGACGGCACTATTAACCATACTTCATATATATGTCAGGTCCGAAGCCCTGTCGCATATTTCAATCGGCCAAGGTCCAATGTTTATATATATATATATATATATGGCATGTCACTGGCCTCCGGACCCGACAGCATTATTAACCGCATTGTATACATTATCGGGTCTAGATCCCCAATCGCATATCGCATATCGACGGAGCTCGAGCCTTATACACAATACATGCAGCGATATGGTGGACCTGTTGAGCCTACCAAATAGGATATATATATTTTCAGGTCTGAAGCCCTGTCGCATATTGCAATCGGCGGAGTCCCAAGCTTGTGCATATTGTGATATGCGATATGCCAGACCCGACGATATTTATAGGCCCCGATATATAAAATTTGAGGTCCGACCTGAGTGATTGGGGCGGGATTTTCTTTGTTTTCCCATGTTTTCCAAATTTTCTGAAATAACAAAGGGATTGGGTTTTCAGTGTAAAAGGTGGGCCTGTGGAGTCCCGATAGTGTAATTGTGCATTGGGGAAGTGGAAGGCATGGGTACTGCGACCCGTGGAGGGGCCGATACCTGATTGTGATTAAAAGAAGCCCTCGAAAACCATGCCAAGCCTATGGATTGAGTGGGAAATTGTGTGTTTCCTGTGTTTTATGCGTAAATCCTTTTCACACTTGTTCCCGTAGTTTATAAAAGTTAATGAAGGCAACATTTATGTTCTATGTGAATATTTCTGTTATATTGTTCACAATCATGAAGCTAATGATAGCTATCTTTGTAGGTGAGAAGTAAAGGACGCAGGAGTGGATTCGAGGACCCGTGTATGCAGAAGCATTGTGTTTGAAGGTCTGGCCTTAGGCGTTTCAGGTCGGAATCCCACGCGTTGCCTATACAGTCTGAAAGCAAAGTTGTCCCGATTTTCCATCATGGAAAGGTGACACACAGTCACCCCTTTTATCAACATCTGTTCACTTCCTCAGGAAATGAAGCGCTCCAGCGGATATGCTTTCTACGTGTCAGCAGTTTCACTGACAATCCTATCTCTGTATACTCGGCTTGTATATCGAAAACAGTGGAGGGAGATGAGGAGGCAGGGAAGACCGAGAGTCACAGGCTTTTGCATAAGTATTACCCCCGAAGATGAAAAGGGGCTTTTTGTTTGGATAAGAATAGTTTGGCTTTATTGTGAATAAGGAGGACTGTTTTGGTCGAAGAAGGAGCCTGTAGTTTCTGATTATTTTGCCTCTGCTTTTATGTGTTTTGAAGCAGGATGTTGCCGTTGGCATAAATATAAATGTGATTTGTGTTTGTGCATATTGATGGCATATTGTTCATGATTAGTCTTGTTTATTTGAATATGATTTAATTACATGGTTAACTTATGAGCGATCTCTGATTCAAAACCGTATTAAACACCAGTTGCTAGTTTATTTGTACTGAAAGGAATGTGTATTCCTGTATGAGTAATTTGAGTTCAATCAAGCTCTAATACAGCCTTTTTCATCTATGAACTCAGTAATTGATTATTTTGGACTTGGAATTCATTTATGGTATTTAATCTCTTTTATTTTGGTCCTGTATGATAGATTAAGATAGCTAGGACTAGATTAGAGTAGTTAGAAGTAGTGTAGATAGGATTTAATACTTAGAGGTTAGTTGTTTTATTTTTGTTGATTTAATTGAAGTCTTCCACCCAGAAGCAATCTATCAATGCATTTAACAGTTTACGGGGTCCCTTAAAACCCGTTGGAACTAGCCATTCCAAATGAAAGCAGGCCTAATTGGGGCTTGCAATCGGGTTAGTTCCCCTTGTTGGTATAATGAACATTCACCATGTCAACAAATTGGTGCTAGAAGGAGGGCCTAAACCTCTGTCCACAGCTTTTCAATATTTCATCTATAAGTGCCACGCATGGATCCAAGAAGATTAATACATGGATTGTGAAGGTCGAAAAGACCCCTCCTCTCATTCGAAAAAGCCTTATTTCGAAGATGAGACACTGTGGGAGTATCCTGTCACTCGGGAACAACTAGTCAAAAGACTTACTCGGGCTTACACTCATTCCCTATCACAGCTCCCAATCTTTCAGTCATTACCTCCGATACCAAAAAGAAAGCCAAGGGTTTATCACATAAATGAAGAAACCTCTGCAACCCCTTCTCTTGAAGATATTGTGCTTGATTCTTTGCAAAGTATTGACTCTCCTTGGGAAGAAATTCTTGAGAATTCCCCTTCTGAAGGCAACCCTGGCCTAATTTGGAAAATCCTAACGAAGAAACCCTCAACCAGAACTTCCCTATCCATAATATGGCTAACGTTCCTCCTCCTGGTGGGAATCAACCTCTACTTCCTCATCTGGGTGGGAACCAATCCCACCTCCTCTGGGAGCACTGCCTCCCTGGCTCGCTCAGGATGTCATGGCCATACCTGGGCAGCAACATCCCTTACCCAAGAATGCAGAAAAGGTACTTCCTAAATTCGACCCTGAGCAGGGAGACACCGCTGAAGACCATATCAATTCTTTCTTCCTAGTTGTGCGCATGTTGGGGGTAGCCGATGAGGATGTGGTATGTCGCTTATTCCCTTTTAATCTGATTGGTTCGGCCTCCACATTGTAATTTAGCCTGAGAATATGATCGATCACCTCATGGGCATCCTTTCTGCAGACCTTTCTAGAAAAGTTTGGTGATGACAAAACCCCTGCTTCCTTAGTCCTGGAGCTATCCCGTTTGAAAATTGAAACCAAAGAAAAGGTTAAGGATTTTAATATTCGGTTCAACACCTTATTCAACAGAATCCTTGCCACTGCCATACCTACAGAAGAGGTGCTTATGGAATTCTACATCACTGCTCTCCCTGTCCCTACTGCAATGTGGGTCAAAAGAAGTAACATGCAGACCTTACAAGCTACTATAGATGAAGCAGTTAAATTCAAGAATGAAGTGCTCAATCTCACAACATGCCACCCTACAACTAGAGAAAAGAAATCCTCTCAAGCATCCAAGAAGAATAATGGGAGTGATAATAAAGGGGTTGAAACCAAAGACAAGAATACCACGAATGTGGAATATTTGCATCGGATCATTAAGAAACTAACAAACATAGTCATTGATATGAAAAGGAGTCATGGAGAGAGTACTAGTGGTAGTGGAGGAGACTATAATGACAGAAATCCCTTCAAGCCTTTCTATCATAAGAAAACAGAAGGAGGTCATGGTCAACTTGCGTTGCCTACTCCACCCAATGAAGGGAATTTAAATATGGAAGAGCTGACTCTTATTGGGTCACTCCTTAATAAATAAGAACCTATAGTGGAGCTAGAACCAGAACAAGAAAATGAGGAAGAATATCAAGTAGAAGAGCCCTTGGAAGAAGAACCTCAAATCAATGTACAACGGGATTTCTATACAAATGAGAGCGATGATGACCAAGGAAACAGTATGGCAGAAATCCACACTAACGAAATCCACACACAAAGCAAAGGGCCACTTGCAGGTGTGATGAAGCCTGTAGATCAGACCAAGAAAGATGTCTGCCCTGTGAAGACACCTGCTCCCAAAGTTCCTGTTGAGAAGAGTAGACCTGGTGGTCAATCCAAGAATACCCCTGTTGCAAACCATCCAGAAAAAGAAAATGCATCTCCCACTGCAATGAAGGCTACTCAAGATGGTAAAATCCCACCTAATAATGGAAAAACAGGTATGTTTACTCTGCCCTACCCTGTTTATAACATTGATTACAATATTGTGGATGATCTTAAGAAATCTAGGGCTAATATCACATACTTTGATTTGTTAAAATTAACGCAGCAAAGAGATTTGCTCTTGAAAGCTATGAATGAGAGAAACTCCAAAACTCCCACCATCCCAATCAACCAAACCAAAAAGTCAGTGTCCAGACCTATCAACACCTCTGTTGCAGCTGAAACACCATCAGCTATGGAAGCCACTCTATCCAAAATGAATCAAAACCCCCAAGATGTCAGTGCAACCATAATAGGGAGAAAATCAAAATCCATGACCCCACCTTTCCTTATCACAATTGAAATCCTCAACATGAATGTGCACAATTGCTTGGTAGATTACGGTGCCTCATCCACTGTTATGCCTCACGTTGTTGCCAAAAGACTACATGCTATACCTGAGAAAACGGGGACTCGAATTATGCAATTGGAAAGGATAAATGTGAAAGTAATTGGGGAGTTAAAAGATGTGTTGATTCGGATGGCTGCTAAACCACAATACACACAAGTCTTTGACATAGTGGTAGTTGACATACCCGAGGCTTATGGAATGTTGCTCAGTAGGGACTGGTCATCAAATATGAATGGATATTTCTCAATTTATTGGTCCCATCTTTGTTTCCTCAAAGGGGAAAAGGTGATATGATGAGAGTCGATTGTGAAAGATAAATGAAGTATGTGGTGACAGAGCTAAATGGTCCCAATGAACCTATAATGTTTACCAACTCTATCCTTGGGAATGACAGTTTCAATGTTTTTGCCACAAAAACTTGTTTTGGGAAATTCAATAAACATATGGTTGGAAGCTCTCCCCCGTAGTCCAACTGACAAACCACCCTGTAATATAGTAGATGATGAAACTAGTCTCGTGGGAAGAAATTTCGTTAATGTAACGTTAGACTCTAATTTTTGGACACTCTATTTTAATGGTTCTAACTAGCTTGAAGGCGTAGGTGCTGGGAGCATTCTTATGGACCCACAAGGGAACCAACATCCGATGGCCAGCCGATTGGAGTCCGCGTGCACTAACGACACGGCAGAGTACAGAGGCTTGCTACAGGGCTTGAAAAGGGGCCTTGATATGAAGGTGAGAAATCTCAAAGCTTATGGTGACTCACAGATAATCGTTGACCAGGTGAGGGAAAGGATACATTACAATTCACTATACTTGGAAAGATAACAACATGGGGTATGGAGTTTAATTAACAGTTTTGATTCTTCTGACATCATACACATACCTCGATGGCAAAACCAAGATGCACATCTGATGACTAGTATGGCTGCAAAACCTTTGCCCGATCTTAGATTAAACAAGAATAAATATTATGTTGAATTGATTTTCAGGCCATTCGTACCTGATAACATCTCAAATTGGTAGGTGTTCGAAGGTGATAATCAAATCCCTGAATTCCTGCATTGCGAAAAGGCATTCAAAAATACATTCATTGGTGAAAAGGAGAGTAAGTATATACTCATGGTAACTGACTACTTCACTAGATGGACCAAAGCCATCCCGTTTCGGAAGGTTAATGAGGACGAGGTAATATCTTTTATGGAAAAATCTATTCTCAACAGGTTCGGCATCCTTTACGCTCTCATATTTGATAATGCTTCTTACCTTTCCTCTCTAAAATCGACTGGATTTGCTATCAATAAACCAATCCGCATAAGGCACGCATCAGACTATTATCCTCAAGGAAACGGAGAGCTAGTCCTAAACTGGGGCAAGCTGAGTAAGCCGAAAGGTGAACATACGAAGTTTCAACATTTATGGCTAGGCCCACTCCAAGTTGAGGAAAAAATTGGCCAGGGAACTTACAGATTGAAAACTTTACAGGGAGAGACTGAAAGACTCCCTGTTAATGGCCAGCATCTGAAGAGATACTTCCAGTAGCCACCACCCGGTGGTTACCTCCTGAGTAGTTTAGAATTCATTTTATTTTGCTGTTAGTTTAGTTGCATTTTTGTCCTTTTCTTTTGTTTCCTGCAAATTTTATTTTCCTTCTGTTTTGAATTGCATCCCTTTTTCAGCCAGCTGATTGCGGACCTCCCATCATGTTCTTACCTTCTGCATATTTTCCCTCATTCACCACCTTTCAGCCTTTCCCTTCCTCATTAGCCTACTTATGATTCTGTTGTTCCTAAATCCATCACGACCTTGCAAATCAAACAAACTTTCTATTGGCCCATGAGAACTTGAAGATCAACTGTAGAATTCAAACCAAGCCACTCATTGGTGTCTGTTGAGAACTGGGTAAGATCTGTTGATAACTTGGATATTTGGAGCATGTAGGGGCATCTTTATAAAGCAAGAATGTGTCACTACAGCTAGACTGGCATGGAGGGACATTGCATTTTGAATAAATCCCACTCAGACATAGCATATACTTGCCTATAAGGTTTACAGTCATTCTCCATTGGTCCCATCCACCACAATAAATTATCCAATACATGTTGTCTACAAGTAAACCTCCTTTCATGGGCTAAGCTCACTGTCATATACCATGTGGCAAATCCAATTGTGCTCTAGTCCTTGTGCCTGAAACTGGAAGGACTTATCTAAAAAGAAATGAAATGTCAAGTCCTTGTGCCAATCTAGAAGGACAGGTTGTTTGGGAAGCCGGTTAGAGTAAGGACTGTTGCTAGGCTTAGAGTACCAGTTGACACAGCAAGCCCAACCTTGCTTAAGTGGTTTAAAAATATGGCATGATCTATGATTGTGCCCCATTCAATCAATGAAAATATAGCACTGAAATTCTCATATAAAGTGCAAGATAAACATGTCTACATCAAGTTTGATGAGCAATAAAGAGCTAAGGTACACACCTAAATAGGTATGGATAGACCAGTGATGGCCCCAAAAGGATTTTTTAAATTAGGAAACAGGTAAAGGAAGGTTAATAAATCCCATAACACTGCCATTAGAGAATGCTTGTCAAAATCCTATCAATAAGTAGAAGCTATTTGTCTCTATCCCACCTGAAACAACTAATGTTGAAGTGGAACCCATGCTTGTCCATTTGTATAGTTTGCATTTCAAGTTTATCTTAACACCCTGATGTTTATTGATTTGAGGATTATTTGGAAACAAATACCACTGGTTCGCCCAGCAGTTCACCATTTGTTGTGGCCACAACTATCACCCTATTAAAACATGCTCTGATGGAAAATTTTCAATGGGTCCCATAGAATTTTGATCTTTCATCTTTCAGAATGATCTGTTTTATCACATGGATGTTAACTCCTTGCCAAGTCAAATTTTCAATGCCTGATAGCTAAGCCATTGAATAAACCTCTGCTGCATGGGTCATTCATGACACAGCCTGGCCCTTTAGTCACTCCCTTCATCGGGACCTTTTAATCTTCAAAAACATGCATGGTACTCTTGTGCCCGCACAAACCATCACCCCCAACCTTATTAACTCACAAAACCCCCATCGCATCATTGTTCGCATCGTGGCCTTTCATATCGGAAATGCTCAAAACATGCACATATCCTCCCTTTTCGCTTATCGCATATAACCTTGGCACATAACGCATACCACAAGGCATCGAACCCGACGGAACTATTAACCATACTTCATATATATGTCGGTCTGAATCCCTGTCGCATATCGCAATCTGCCAAGGTCCAAGTTTATATATATTTATGGCGTGTCACTGGCCTCTGGACCCGACGGAATTATTAACCACATTATATACCTTATCGGGTCTGGCTCCCCAATCGCATATCGCATATCAGCGGATCCCGGGCCTTATACACAATATGGCAGACCCATCAAGCCTACCAAATAGGATATATATATTTTCGAGTTCGAAGCCCCGTCGCATATCGCAATCAGCGGAATCCCAGGCTTGTGCATATTGCAATATGCGATATGCCAGACCCGATGATATTTATAGGCCCCGATATATAAAATTTAAGGTCCAGCTTGAGTGGTCGGAGTGGGATTTTATTTTTTTTCCCGTGTTTTCCAAATTTTCCGAAATAACAAAGGGATCAGGTTTTCAGTGTAAAAGGCAGGCCTGTGGAGTCCCGATAGTGTAATTGCGCATCGGGGAAGTGGAAGGCATGGGTACTGCGACCCACAGAGGGGCCGATACCCGATTGCGATTAAAAGAAGCCCTCGAAAATCGTGCCAAGCCTATGGATCGAGCGGGAAATTGTGTGTTGCCTGTGTTTTATGCATAAATCCTTTTCACACTTGTTCCCATAGTTTATAAAAGTTAATGAAGGCAGCGTTTATGTTCTATGTGAATATTTATGTTATATTGTTCACAATCATGAAGCTAATGATAGTTATCTCTGCAGGTGAGAAGTAAAGGACACAGGAGTGGATTCGAAGAGCCATGTATGCAGAAGCGTTGTGTTTGAAGGTCTGGCCTTAGGCGTTTCAAGTCGGAATCCCACGCGTTGCCTATACAATATAAAAGTAAAGTTGTCTCGATTTTCCATCATGGAAAGGCAACACAGAGTCACCCCTTTTATCAACATATGTTCACTTCCTCAAGAAATGAAGCGGTCCAGCAGATATGCTTTCTACGTGCCAGCGATTTCGTTAACAATCCTATCTCTATATACTCAGCTTGTATATCGAAAACAATGGAGGGAGATGAGGAGGCAAGGAAGACCGAGAGTCACAGGTTCTTGCATAAGTATTACCCCCGAAGATGAAAAGGGGCTTTTTGTTTGGATAAGAACAATTTGGCTTTATTGTGAATAGGGAGGACTATTTTGGTCGAAGAAGGAGCCTGTAGTCTCTAATTATTTTTCCTCTTCTTTTATGTGTTTTGAAGCAGGATGTTTCCGTTTTCATAAATATAAATGTGATTTGTGTTTATGCATATTAATAGCATATTGTTCATGATTAGTCTTGTTTATTTGAATATGATTTAATTACATGGTTAACTTATGAGCGATCTCTGATTCAAAACTGTATTAAACACCAGTTGCTAGTTTATTTGTACCGAAAGGAATGTGTATTCCTATATGAGTAATCTGAGTGAAATCAAGCTCTAATACAACCTTGTTCATCTATGAACTCAGTAACTGATTCTTTTGGACTTGGAATTCATTTATGGTGTTTAATCTCTTTTATTTGCTCCTGTAGGATAGATTAAGATAGCTAGGACTAGATTAGAGTAGTTAGAAGTAGTGTAGATAGGATTTAATACTTAGAGGTTAGCTGTTTTATTTTTGTTGATTTAATTGAAGTCTTCCACCCGGAAGCAATCTATCAATGCATTTAACATTTTACGGGGTCCCTTAAAACCCGTTGGAACTAGCCATTCCAAATGAAAGTAGGCCTAATTGGGGCTTGGTATAGCGAACATTCACCATGTCAACACATTATCAAATTCAAAAGAAACATCAAACCAAAAATCACCGTCTTCAGGAATAGGGTTGGAAGTTCCTTATGGCTTTACATGGTCTTCTTCAGCATAAAGTATATTTGTCATGAGGTTGATCTTATCCCTTTCTTCATAAGTGATGGAGGTATGGGTTGAAGTTGGGTCATTTTTCATTTTCTCTTCAATAGTTGCTTCATTAATGAGCCTCATTGCATCATAAAACTCCTTTATTTGTTGACTATACAATGGCCACTACTCATTAGAATACCAGCCCTAATGTTTGAAGAATGATTCCAAATATCCTAGAAAGGAGGGGATTTATTTTTTTGCCTTGAGGATAATAACAAAGTTCTTCATCATGAAATCTTCACACATGATGTTATTTTATTTACAAAACTCGATGAATTGTGAAAAATGGAATGAGTATGAATCACCATTCCCATAAAACTTATGCGTCTCCCCAAAATCCACCTCTCGTTTCTCATGAGGAGTAGCCCATACATTTGAAAAATATAAAGGACCAAAACATTTCGAAAACCATTGTAGTTCTTTAGTTTTTCCTTTTATATCCTTAATATAGCGTCAAAAATAAAAATCTAAAATTAATGTTGATTTTACCCTATACCATATCACAATGGAGTCACCAAGATGAGTATTATTCACCATCCTTAATGGTTTATGGATATGCTTACCTCCACACCCAACAAAATCTTCAAAATGGAGTCACCATGTGAGAAGATCTTCGATAACAGTCTCACAAATGTCATTTTCCAAGGAGAATTGGTTGTATCCCAAGGAACAATGCCAAAAATTGTTACCACCCAAATTGTGTGTGCATGACCAAAGCCCCAATCCATAATACACAATCTCACAAAAATTGTTGTAACTCAAAATTACTTTGCCAAATTTTTATTTATTTTTTATATATTTTGCAAAATTTGTGAAGACATACCTATTCCTTTCTTTCAATTTTGTTTCAAGGGTTTAGGTTTCTAGTGGATTGAAATCAAGTTGTGAGAGCTCCTGCTATTGCTTTTCATAGATAGAAAAGGTATTCATAGAAGCAAAAACTAGATTTGTCTCTTAGAAGCAGGTGGCATGGCATCTCAACTTGTTCGTGAATGGATAGATATTCAACAATTTCTTGTTATTTGTCAAACAACACTGCATCAATTACTTTGTAAATTAAAGCAAGAGAGTGTGGATACTCTCAACATCTTTGTTTTGGGAAAAGGTGCAGTTGGAAAGTCCTGAAATGTGAATTATAATGTGAAGGATAAAGTGGCCATTGTTAGTGCCTTTTAGTCTAAGGCAATGCAACCCTTATTTTGTCACAAGGTCAAAAGCAAGATTTACATTAAATATAATTGACACATTGGAGCTAATAAAAGGTGGCCTTTTAGCAATTATTCTCTCAAGATTATAAAATATTCTCATACACAAGACTATTTATATCTTGTTGATTAGATTGTTATCGAGTTAATGACTTGGAATTTTAACTCACAAAGGCCATCTCTAAAAGTAATTGATGAGAAATACAGAAAAGGGGTATTGTGGTTCTGACACATGATCAATTGTCTCCACTAAATGAGCTAGGGTATGTTGACTTTGTTGATAGAATATCAACTACATTGCAAGTTATACTCATAAAACTATTGTATTCAAGAAAAGAGAAACATAGATTCTAGTTATTATAGTGGAGAATAGTGAGAACTACAATACTAATAGTGGTATTAGGGGGAAAAGGTGAAATTTAAATGTTTTGAGATTAACCAAAAACAATGGTATACAGAATAGCAATCTAGCGGTTCATAAAAATCCGAGATAAATGGCTTATATTCATTTTGGGGGAAAAAGTGCACAACAATTAATTAAGGGTTGGAGGGCCGAAATTCTAACCACAGTTTTCTTATGATAAGATGTATCATCTCAACATTTATTTTAGTACCCCTTATGGTATGCTAAAGTCATTTATGTTTTCCCCTTAAATGATTTGAGGTTGTAAATCAGTTGGACATGTGTATGGCTAGATTGGACACCTGATGTAATGGATGGTTTTGGTTATTGAAAACACTAGCATTAGCATTTGTGCACAAAGTTTCGATCTAAAAATGGTATCAAAAACTTTAGATGTAATATGGAGTTTGTAAATATATTCTTGTATGCCTTCTTCTCACCTTAGCTATTGATAACAACACTACCAATTCCATACCTATGGAGTCGTCATCTTCTTTACCAATTGTACTTGAGGTTCCTAATATGTTGAAGGGTCTACGAAGATAAAATAGTTGAATGGTTGCTTGATTTAGGTATTGTTTCCCTTTATTCAAAATTTTGTAATGAATTTAAGGAGGGAATGGAATCCAAGTACATGGTAATTGATCCTAAAATAGGTGTCTTCATTGATCTCTCCTTCCTTTCCTTGAGGTGATTAATGGAAAAAAACTCAGATCAACTATCTCTTTGGTTTGTCGTAACTATGTCAGTGAAGTGGCTATAGAATCGAAGGTGATATGTTTGTCGGTTTAGTACAAGAGAGCACCTAAGCATGGACTCCTTACAAATTATGACTATTGTTTCGGTGTCCTTGAATGGTTCAGCTGCTAAGTAGAGGTAGTGGATGCGTGCCCATGGCTTAATGGCTCACTTCCCATGCAGATTTCAACAAAGATTTCTTGTCTAGTAATAGCATTTAAGCCAACATCGTCCACTAGGTGGATGATGTGTTTGCAGGTGGAAAAATAGAGATGGAATTGGACCAACTTATACTAGAATTGTCGAGTAGAAAATCTCAATACACTCATTTAGAAAGCAAGTGAAGGAAGGGAATACATAAAGGCATGCCTAGTGGTTTTATAGTTAACCCCTTGACAACTATTAGAGAGCCCTCCATGAAAGAATATTTTTTTCAATTTCAGACAATATTCAACGACCTAAGCCCCGAGGAATAGCTCAAATGGTCGAGTTCCCGTTGCTAGTACTCTCCCGGTTTGGGAGGTCACGGGGTCAAATCTCCTCGACGCCCTCGGGGTTAGGCCTGATATGGCCGACCGGCAGATCCCTTCGGGTGGAGCTGCCCCGCTTCTCTATGTGGACGTAGCGGCCACTCTGGTGCCCGTGAACCACACTTAAAAATAATAATAATAATAATAATAATAATATTCAACGACCTGTATTAGAGAAATTGTAAGAGATCAACAAAGGATTTTAAGGCGGGGGGAGAAGAAAGCCTATGACTATAAAAGCTCTTAACTTGTCATTTGTGATTTACATGAACTCTAGAGCACAAAAAGAGTGTTGGATTGTCTAGTGACCATGACATTCTCTGGGCCAACTCTTGGGGCAATGGATTACAAGATTATTTTTCAAATGGATATTAGAATCCTTATCTTTAAGAACAAATACATGGTAGATCACTAGAAAAATTATATTTTTTAGAGATAACAACATAGCTTAACTCTTTGTGTTAAGTCATCTTGTTTTTAAATATTGGTTCAATAATTTATGGAAACCATCTCAAATATTCAAAACATAAAATGAAACACTTGAAAAATAGGAGAAAATGATAATTCCAAGAACCATAGGATTGAGTTTCTTTTAAAAGAAACCTAAGGGATCATCTTTCGTAAATATTTTAAGTTCAACGGAGCCACCCAATGGATTCACCTCTCATCGATGTAGCGCCTTGTTTCCATTTATCTTTCTTGTATTAGGCATATTTATATTTTCAATGTTGACGACCAATTTTTTTTTATATTTCAAACGTTATCAAGAGATGAATTTGTAATACAATCGCCTTATGTCAATTTCTGTTTTGTATAAGGTATTTATACATTTACAAAATGCAATTAAAGAATTTCAATAGATAACTCTTTCCCATGCTTATGAAATGTATTTTAAATATTTTTTCAAGTTACACTTGCAAGTGACAAGTTCTTGAGTTTACTTGTGTTCAATTCATGCCACTTATTCTATTTTAGATTCATTCATTAATTCCTAGTAAAATCATTACTTTTTTATCTAAGGTTTACAACGAATTTCGTATTCACTATCAAATCCAAGATTTATTATTCTCCTTAAATTTATTCCACCTTTCATCTTAAGTTATTATGTTTTTCTATTTGAGACTCAATCCCTAATGGAAATGCCTTTGGTTTGAGATGTTTACAACCCTTTTGTCTAATCTACTACCATATTTCCTTCAGCTTTTTTATCATGTTATTTACCACTCTAAGTCTAGCATTTTGAGATTTACGTTGAAAGCTAATGCTTAATGACTGTGAACATTGAACATTTATTTGATTGATAAGGGTTTCCCCCCTTACCCAAGAGCTAGCATGAGGCCTAAACATGTCTGAGATGCCTTGGAATAGTTCCTAAGCGGTTGGGAATATCTCAAAATTCAACATTAATTGGTGTAATTGTTGGGGAATGGAGTTGAAAGGAATATCTCCTTAGGGTTTTACAAACATAAGATTTGGTTCTCGGACGTGAACGAGAGTCAGACACGGGATTCTTGGTTTTTCACCTTGTGACTCCATTGAAACTCTACTGTGTTATAATGGCAGATTCATTTGCTTCACTGGTAGCTGCAAGGTATGCTCCATTTGATTTTTCAGTGACACAAGGTTTTCTATATTATGCATGTTACATATAAATGGGAAGACATACTTCCTAAGTTTAGGGGAGATGATGAAGAAATTCCTACTTAGCATTTGCAAGATTTTGATATTTTTATGCATCAACCTGAATTTGTTTATGATGTTCATGATGTCTCTAGAAGGAGATACAAGAAATTAGTACAAGACTTTTCTTGTTGTTGGTATTTATTCATCAAGGTATTTTCATATATAATTTCATTTATATTTCCAATCTATGTTTTCATATGCCCTCCTCTTCAAGGATTGTTGTGAGCAATAATTTGAAAGAAAAAATTATCATAGTAGTGATAATGAAGAACATATGCAATTTTCTTCAAAAATGGTAGTCAAGTTGGCATGGGAAAATATTTTTTTTGAAGTTAATATTCCCTATACTCTTGATTTCTTTTCTAAACAAGAATTAAATAAAGAAAATCAAGGTAGTAAAATACTAGTCTTTGATGTATATGAAAATGTTGATGTCGAGTTTCATGAAGATACGATAACTCTTGCTTTTAAATATAATGTTCAATGAATTATTGAACATATTGCTAACTCAGATTATTATGAAAGGTTTTTGTTCAAAGAAAAAAAAAGGTAAAGGATACGATTATTTTACAGTTTATACTATGGAGAGAAAACTTCTAAACAATATATGATGTGGATTAAGGTTGTAATGAAGAGACATACATAGTGCATTGATGCCCCTGGTATTTAAAGATAAATAAAAGTTAGATAAAATGAACAAGTGTTGGACACCTAATCCACTAAGGGTTATGGTGTGGAATATGAACAATCATTAGAGTCCAAGAGACCACTTGCAATATGAAATTGTATAAAAATTCATATCATTGTGAATAATATGCATTCCACGATTATCCAAAATTTGTCCACATTTTCATGTGTGTTTAACATGGTAGCAGGGCGGGCGAATTCCTTCCTTGCTCAAGTGTGTGCCAATATTTTTGTGGCCTTTTTTGCATGTCAGTCCTGCACCTCTCCCCATAGTCTAGAAATAGAAAAACTAGAATTCTCCCTCATACCCAAATCTATGAGTCCTTATTTTAAGCAGCTCCATGAATAACATTGGTTTGAGTTGTGTACGCTCTGGATTTCTCATAGTAGGCATTTCTTTTCGTTTTAATTAGCTTGAGCGTCTCTTACTATTTTAATTGTCATAACCTATCTGCATGTTCAAACATTTGGTAACGTTGAAACATTACCTTCTTGCTTGTAAATGTTAGCTCCTCCTCAGTGTGAGTTGGTTTGCACTGTGCGATCCCTACTTTACACTGATATCGATGACAATGCCACTAGCATGAGGATGTTGAGGTGTTGTATACCCAAAATTTGCGTATTAAATGTGGAACAACTAATCAAATGGTCATGACCACGACCATTCACGTCTGCATTTTCCTCATTTGAAACTAGAGTGTTCTTAGCCTCGAATGCTTCAACTCCACCAAGAATTTGTTAATCTCATATGCCTTATCATCGGCCACCCAAAAACTTAAGTGGGTCCCTTAAAAAATCCCAAGGGTGCTTGAGACCATGAATTTTATAGTGAGATGCTCTTAAAAACAATGACATCATCTATGTTGTGTGCTTGAGGGAATTTGTGTTCGATGACTAATAATCAGGAAGGGAGAGAATTATAGTATGCCACGACAGATAAAAATAAAATAAAATCGAGGATGTGAAAAATATATTGGAACAAAATTTGGGCACTGAGGTTTCCTCTTTAATAATTTCAAAAGTAGTCTTCTACATCACAACTGGGAGCAACGACTATTTCCTCACCTACTATTCGACACCACCAAATCCTAAAATCACATATCAAAGCGTAGATATAAGAGCGAATCAAAGCATTAAGGAGTTTCTATAGACCATACAACATGCCTACTGGCATGGAGGTTAGAAAAGAATCTATTGCAATTCAAGAATGTAAGGCCTGCGTTTGCCCAATTTTGAAATTCGCTCATATGATATATTAATATTCCAAAATATTGATTGATTTGGATGGATATAGAGCTATATGTGACAAATTTTAAGTGTTTTTTGGGCTAATTTGTTAGGTCCCTATAGTACTAGTGATTACCCCATTACTATTGTAGTTGTATCCCTTATTAATATTGTTGAGCCCCTATTGTCCCCATATTTTTATTATTGTGCCCCATAGAGTCCCTTTATTGTTATTTTTGTGGCTTTATATTATCATTGTTAGGTCGGCTGGGTTATATTCTGACTCCATAGACTCCTATCTATAGACAGGAGGTTTTGTCATTTAAATCATCCAAGAACTGTTCATTTGTCTAATGTAAAGGAGGTTGCCCCCTCGAAGAGGCTGAATCCAAAGGTGTTGATCTCTCGTTTCTATCTTTTTGTGAGCTGGTTTCATAACATTTGGTATCAGAGCTTTGGATTCTAGGGTTTCGCTGCTCCAAATAGGTCATCGTGGCATTTTCGCTGTAACTTTTTTTTGCGACGTTTCAAAAGCAAAAAAAAAAAAAAAACCATTTGAGACGAAATTGCATTGAACCTCAGATCCGAATTTCAGAGCTTTTCGTGCTATATTTGCGGAGATATGATCTGAGGAAGTTGGTCTTTTTGCAGACTCATGAATTACATTCCAAACAGGTGACCTGGGGAAAATCGTCATAACTTTCTCTCTGAGCATCGGATTGAAATTTTGTAAGAAGGTACAGAAAGAGGACAGACTGTAGTTTCTTGTATATATTTTTCAGTGCCATAGGTTGAAACAATGACACGTGGCACTTCATACAAGTTCGCTCTTCTAGAAAGGTCTATAATCAGGTCATCTTGGGAGATTGTGCATAACTCTTTCTTGGAGAATCTAATTTGGATCAGACTGGTGGCATTGGAAAGAGGACGCAGAGGGCTAATACAGGTCACAAGTTCAGAACTGGATGATCCGAAATTACAGAGATACATCAGATTCAATATCAAGCTCCTACAAAGTGAAAAAAGGTGTGTAGTTTTTTTTTTATTTTTGCTTAAGCTTAGTTTGAAAAATTAGTTTGAAGGAATTCAAAGGGCATAGTAAAGCATTATTATCAGTAATTGATGCCCCGAGGAAAGAAAATTAAAACACCTAGTAAGCAACCTGAAAGCTCTAGCATGACTCATGAAGAAGAGGAAGAAATGCAACATGATATATCAAAATTATGAGACCAAGTGCAACAAGTGTCACTTGCACAAAAAGTAACAGAATCTAAGATGAAAGATGTAGAAGCTAAGATGGATGGTTTAAAGAAAGGTTTAGAAGCTAAGATGGGTTGTTTAAAGAAAGGTGTAGAAGCTAAGATGGATGGCATGGAAGCTAAGATGAATGGAATGGACGCTAAAATGGATGGCATGGATGATAATATGGAAGAATTGAAGATAAATATGAATAAGTTGCTACAAGAAATGGTCACTAATGGTGAAAGGGTAGTAAAGGAAACTCATGATGAGAACAAAAAAATGTTAATCATGATTCCATAGACTCTAATATTGGATCGAAGACCCACCATATTCCAAAAATCAATATGAGGAAGTTTGATGGCAAGGATCCCGCAACATGGATATTACAGATGGAGCAATTTTTCGATCTCAATAATGTGCAAAACACACAAAAGGTATGTATTGCAACTTTATATTTGGAACCAAATCAGTTTGTATGGTATCAATGGCTTTGCTCTTGTAAAAAAATTATCACTTGGGCAATTTTTATGGAAGAATTGATAGCACATTATGAGGATATAAAAAGCAACACTTTTTTTAGCCAATTGATAAGTCTCAAACAAAAGGGTTCAATAATGGAGCATATTGAGGAGTTCCAAAAATTGAACATAAGGGTAAAAAATATTTCAGAGGAGCATAGGATTGATGTGTTCATAGGGACTTTAAAGGATAATATCCAACACGATGTTCGCCTTTGGGAACCTGATTCATTAGAGAAGGCATTCAGGTTAGCAAGAAAAATGGAAAGCAAAATTATGGCAACCAGGAAGCATACCAATCACAACTATAAATATGGAAGTGTTGTTACCCCTAGCCTTCCACAACCTATAAGGTTGATACCACAACAATTGGAAGAAAAAAGAGCAAAAGGGCTTTGTTACAGTTGTGATAGCAAATACACTAAAGGCCATAAGTGTGCTGAGAAGAAATTATTCTACATAGATTGTGAAGAGGAAGAATAAAAGGAGCAAGAAAGGTCAAAGGAAGAGGATATACTACAGGAACAAATCCTAGATAAAGAAGAAAAGAATCCGACCATATCTTGTAATGCATTGGCTGGAATTACCACTCCTCAAACCATCAAGATAGAAGGACAAATCAAGAAGAAAAAGGTAATAGTGTTGATTGATGCAGGAAGTACCCACAATTTTATTCATTGTAAGGTAACAAAGGAATTGAATTGCTTCCTATATCCAGCACCAGAGTGTCAAGTGATGATTGCAAATGGAGGAACGATAAATTGCTCTGGAAAGTGCCATAATATCAAGCTATCCATGGGAGAATATGTATTGACTAGCCCAATGCTTTCCATTCCAATGGGAGGTGCTGATGTTGTACTAGGAGTCCAATGGCTACAATCCTTGGGTACAATAGTTTTAATTTTCAAGAAATTTTCATGAAATTTTATGCCGAAGGAAAGGAATTTGAATTAAGGGGTACTGCATGCAAACCGGGAAAGATAATCAGCTCTAACGGTATGACAAAGCTTCTAAAAAAAGAACAAAGAGGTGTAATTGCTCAATTATGTTTGCTAGACGTTTCCACATCGGAATCATCTATTTCTCCAGATCTCCAAAAAGTCTTGGACAATCATTCCAAGTTATTTGAGACTCCCAAAGGTCTCCCACCTATGCGTGATCATGATCATGCTATTCATCTGATTCCAGGAAGTGTTCCTCCAAACATCAGGCCATACAGATATCCCTATGCCCAAAAGAGTGAAATTGAATGTATGGTTACAGAAATGCTAGAGGCTCGTATAATTCAACCTAGCCAAAGTTCTTTCTCTACTTCAGTAGTATTGGTGCACAAGAAGGATGGATCATGGCGCATGTGTCTGGATTATAGGGAGCTCAACAAGCTCACTATTAAAGATAAGTTTCCCATTCCTGTCATTGATGAATTACTCGATGAATTGCATGGATCAATTTACTTCACCAAGTTGGATCTTCATTTAGGATATCATCAAATCAGAATGAAGACTGAAGACATTCCGTAAACATCATTTAGAACTCATGAGGGTCATTATGAATTTTTGGTCATGCCTTTTGGCCTTACCAATGCACCTTCTACATTTCAACGTTTGATGAATTCCATTTTCAAACCCTTCCTTAGAAAATTTGTGTTAGTATTTTTTGATGATATACTAATCTACAGCAAGTCTTGGAAGGATCATGTTGAACATGTTGACAGGGTGCTACAACTATTGGAGGAGAAAAAATTATATGCAAAAAGATCCAAATGTTTCTTTGGAGTACAAGAGGTGGAATATATGGGTCATATTGTATCTCATGAAGGAGTTAAGGTAGACCCTAGCAAAATTAAATCCATTAAGGAATGGAAAATCCCCACATCCATAACGCATCTGCGAGGATTTCTAGGGTTGACAGGGTATTATAACAAGTTTGTTAAGAATTATGGGAGAATAGCAGCACCTCTAACAACATTATTGAAGAAAGATGCATTTTCATGGACTTCGGAAGCAACAAAGGCCTTCGAACATCTTAAAGAGGCAATGTGCCAAGCACTGGTCTTAGCTACACCAGACTTCACAAAAACCTTTATTGTGGAATGTGATGCTTCAGGAAATGGAATTGGGGATGTTTTAATGCAAGATGAAAGACCCTTTGCTTTTGAAAGTCGTCCAATCAAGGGAAAGTTTTTACATAAAGCTATTTATGAGAAGGAAATGTTGGCAATACTACATGCACTTAAGAAATGGCGACCCTACCTAATGGGAAGACACTTCAAGGTAAAAACAGATCATGATAGCCTTAATACTTTTTAGAACAAATATTATCCTCTGAAGAGCAACAAAAGTGGGTCACAAAGATGTTGGGTTATGACTTTTAAATCATCTACAAAAAAGGGAAGCAAAATGTGGTGGCAGATGCACTCTCAAGAAAGGATGAGGATGTGGAAGCATTGTTGTGCGCCATTTCTATTATCCAACCAGATTGGATAAATGAAGCAAGGGAGGAATGGAAGAATGATGAAGTATGGGCACTTATTCGAAAGTTACAACAAGATTCCAGTACATCTGATACATTTAGCTGGCAAAATGATTCGTTATGGTACAAATATCGCTTATACCTCTGTAAGAATTCGCAACTCAAACAAAAAATTCTTATGGAATTGCACACTTCTCCCTTAGGAGGGTACTCAGGATTTTTAAAAACTTACCACAGGGTTAAGAAGGAATTTTTTTGGGATAGCCTTAAATCGGATATTCAAAAGTTTGTGGCAGAATGTTTGGTTTTCCAACAAAATAAAGTTGAAACAACTAAGACCCCGGGTCTATTACAACATTTATCCGTTCCAAGCCAACGTTGGGAGGAGGTTTTAATGGATTTTATCATAGGTTTACCCAAGTCTGATGGAAAGTGTGTCATCATGGTGGTAGTTGACAGACTTATAAAGTATGCACACTTTTGTGCATTATCACATCCATTTAAAGCCAGTACAGTTTCTACTGCATTTATGGAAACAAATCAAAAGCTACATGGAAACCCAAAGATTATTGTAAGTGACAAAGATCCCATTTTCAATGGAAATTTTTGGACAGAATTATTTTCTTGTCTTGGTACTCAGTTAGCTCATAGCTCATCTTATCATCCTCAATCTGATGGGCAGACTGAGATAGTAAACAAATGTTTGGAAGGATATCTTCGTTGCTTTGTATCTGATAAACAGACACAATGGGTCAAATGGTTGCCTCTTGCTGATTGGTGGTATAACACTTCCTTCCATACAGCAACAAAAATGACCCCAGTTATGGCACTTTATGGATATCAGCCACCATCCATCACATCATATTTAAGAGAAAATTCTAAGGTTCAAGCAGTGGAACATCACATCGAACATCAACAACAAGTCTTCCAACTCTTAAAGGATAACCTCATGTTGGCATAGAATAGAATGAAACAACAAGCAGATCAACATCGCAGCGAAAGAAGTTTTGATGTAGGTGATTCGGTATTCCTACGGCTACAACCATATAAACAAATGTCCCTCAAGCAAGCTAAGAAGGATAATAAATTATCACCAAAGTATTATGGTCCGTACAAGGTGTTGCAAAAGATTGGTACTATGGCATACAAATTGGAGCTTCCTGCAGCATCTCGAGTGCACCCAGTTTTCCATGTTTCATGTTTAAAGAAGGTTATAGGTGACAAGCTCCCAGTTCAAACAATATTGCCAGAACTTGACGAGGAAGGAAAAATTATATTGGAACCGGAAGCAGTCACAGAAACAAGAACTCGACAGCTACGAAATCGATCAATTTCGGAGTATCTCATCAAGTGGAAGAACTTATCCGCTGAAGATTCCACATGGGAGGATGAGAATTTTATACAGAAGCATCCAGAACTACTCAAGCATTGAGGACAACACTTTTTTGAAGGAGAGGGGCATGTTAGGTCCCTATAATATTAGTGATTACCCCATTACTATTGTAGTTGTATCCCTTATTAATATTGTTGAGCCCCTATTGTCCCCATATTTTTATTACTGTGCCCCATAGAATTCCTCTATTGTTATTTTTGTGGCTTTATATTATTATTGTTAGGTCGGCTGGGTTATATTCTGACTCCATAGACTCCTATATATAGAAAGGAAGTTTTGTCATTTGAATCATCCAAGAATTGTTCATTTGTCTAATGTAAAGGAGGTTGCCCCCTCGAAGAGGTTGAATTCTAAGGCATTGATCTCTCTTTTCTATATTTTTGTGAGCTGGTTTCATAAAATAATTTCCTCTTTGTAGCATAATCCTCGTTTGGATAATCACTAGTTGCAGTGGAACTCTTAGTCATCAATGATTTAATTGAAGTTTCAGCAGCAATGTGGGAAAAGAAAGCAACAATCTCCTTCTTCTACATGAGGTCTCTGCTAGTGGTCCCAAATCCTTTGGGTTCATAATGGGCGGCCCCAGTGATGAACGAGTGGTGGTCCCATAATACTAACCACAACGATTATTGCATTCATTGACCCTATATGTTGGTTTAGATCCAACATTCTGCCAAAAATGATTAAGTTGTATCAATTGTGGTGTCTGGGAACATAAATTTTCAAGGTTGTTTTCATCCTTTGACTCTCACAAACTATCTTGCTTTTCCTCCACTTTTGGTTGCATATGCTTTTATTTCCCAGATATTGTGAAAAGACATTTCTTTCTCTTGCTCTAAGAATCACATTTTATTAATTGCTAGCTTAGATGCACACATCTTAGATTTTACCGCTTTACTTTTGCATTAACCCTTCATTTACTTGAACTAGAGAAAATGGCCAAAATTGATGAAGTATTAGAGTTACTAAATACTCTGATACTCTCCATTTTTTATGGGATGGTAAACATCAACAAGGACACTCTTTCTGACATTAGAATCTGTCTACAAAATGCACATGACAAGATTGATTTTTTGCAACTAGAATCTCAGTTCCAGCTAGATGAACTTCAATAAAAGAGTTGTCAATACGAACTGGTTTTCGTTCAAAACAATCCCCTTTTTTAATATGAATTTGACTCCCATCAACAAGAAGAAACTAATAAAATTATTGAGGTTGAGATTGATTCAATACCCAGAGCAAGAACAGATTTGCATGCAGGTGCGCAAATTCAGTGTGCACTTCCCAAGCCCATCATCTAACGTTGGGAAGATATTTTCAACAATAAGAACAAAATTAGCCTTGGATATAACAAGGATGTGTCCTCTTACATCCTAAATTATTCTAATCCTATTAAGTTTTTAAGTTTTGGGTTTTGTCAAGATGGTTCATATTCACCTGTTCTAGATCTCGCTCCTCTTCCACTGTAGCCACAAATTGTCAAAAACCAATATTGTGACAAAGTTGGTCATGTGGAAGATAATTGCTTTGATCTTCACCCATGTGTGCATTGTCATAAAAATAATCATCTTTCAAATAGATGCTTTAGAAGCAAGCCTCCCACTAGAACAAAGATTCACCTTGGATGGATTGCTTATAGGAAATGGGCTTCAACAACAAAGAAGATATTTTGGTCATAATGCATAATTTGTTCTCAATTATTGACATGTCTTGTAGTTGAGATTTCTTCATCTTCTCCCCTTATATCTTGTTAGTGTCCTATGTTATAGTAGTCAAAAGCAAGCTTAGTCTTTTTATTATTTTGGTAAATGTGTAAAGGTTTTGCTATGATCTCTTAGAGATCAAGTTATTAGTCTTTGTGAAGAATGTAAAATTATATTATTGATGTAATTATGTTAGAATTGTAAAGATAGTCATCGATTCTCTAAAGGGTTGAGTTAAGTGAGTCTAGGGTTAATGTCTCATACAAAATCATGAGTGAGGTCATAGTGAGTCTTTTTTTCTCATCATTTGGACAGTTAGTGGTGTCTTTTCAGTTAGTTGCAAGGTCAAATCAGATAACACATCATATCCTTGTCACCACAATTTTATGTTGCGCTTGAACATTTTAAGCTTGAAGAGTCATCATTACACTTGAAGGAAAGTCTAGACTACATGGAGGAGTATAAAGGGGATCACTGCACTTCTGCAAATTGGAGGCTTTCTTGTGCCACGATCACTCTCAAGTTCCAAATTTATCTTCTCTATGATAATTAATGTTCTATGCTATCATTTTCATATTTAATAATTGAGAAGAATGCTCAAAAAAGCTTGCAACCCTCATAAACTTGAACATGTTGCGCTTTCTTGTTGCGTTACTATCATAAGCATGAAGTTTAGTGGAAGGTGGGTTTTTTTGTGCTATTTCATTTCATGGAGGCTCAAGGAGGTTGTTAATAATGTCAACATCATCAACAAGCTATTTTCTTCATTTAGAGACCCTAGTGCTCATCCAAACCTATGCAGGTGAAATTTCACTACACTCTGGCGCGGCACTTTTGTTGTAGATGATGATTTTCAAAGAAGGAAGGTTTGCAGTTTGGTCAAGTGTTTCTTAATAGGTATTTTATGATTTAGGATTTATTTTCCACCTATTTGGAAAATTAATAGGTACAGGGGATGATTAGAAGTATACAAATGGTGAATTCATTGCGCTTTCAAAGTAGCACAACGAATGCACTGCACTTCCACACAGTCGGCATTTTGACCTTTTAATTCAACTCCAAACCTCATGAAATTGATTCTCATGGTTATGAAAAATGTCATTGAGTATCTTGCAAGTTCAAAATTTGATCATCTGATATGAAAAAGAAGCTCGTTGCGCTTTTGCTGCAGGGGATTTGCTACGTATTTAATTGTTTTAGTAGTTAACTTCAAAATTGTTTTTTGTCGAATGGAAATGAATTTTGAAAAAGTAAAAGAGTATTATGTCAAACACGAGATGAATAAAAAAAACCTCCTTCAGTTTTGTAACAGGTGTGATATATTAGAAGATTCGAATGAATCTTTACAACCTATTTTTCAGATTTCGTCATTTCTTGTTTTATCCATGATATTTGGGTGCCGATTTCGAGGAGATGAAGAAGAATTTTCGAAAACTGAGAGAGGTTTCTCTCAAACACAAGCTCACCTACAAAATGGTCTTTTGGTTTTGTAACATACGTCATGATTCGAGAGATATGATCTAATATTTGACGCTTATTTTCCAGAAATTCACTCCCCATTTCTTAACAGGTAGTTTCTAAATCTAATGTAACTAACTCTATCTTTGTGGAAATGGTTGAGCTCGACCCCTTAAGTCCAAGGATGATATAATTGTATATATTTCATGAATTTCAGTGTGCAAAGGGTTGGTTGGTTAGGGTTAGAGAAAGAAAACACTATGCATTGTATATCTTCAGAAAATTTTCAGTGAATGATGAAGGCTTAAGTCGACCTTTATAGGGATTCATGTTTCAATTTCTTATGTGATGTTTTTTCCTGTATATGTGATTTTTTCTTTGTTACAAATCATGCTTAAAATGTTATATCTTCATGTTTAGTTAAGCTATGATTTATTTTGGAATTCACTGTAAAGTGCTTTGTTATAGCTTACTAAACATTTAATGTTTTTCTTCCATTGTGACATCTAGAATTCATCCTTAGTTAGATGATTTAGATGTTATTATTTCCATTATTCCTCTACTCACCACCTCTACAATGAATTTGATAAAAAACACCATAAGGATTGCCTATCTTGCCCCTGTCTAAGGTTTCCTAAATTTCCCCATCATATCACTGAAAAACATTAGCTTTATATGACCATATGCCCAATGGATTTTCCCTCTTCCCTGCCTTCAAGCTATTAAAAGTATTCCTCTCTAATCTTAATACCTAGCCTAAGACATAAGTGACTAAAGAATCATACAGAGAGAGCCCTCTCTGAAACTGGAAGGGCTAGATTCTAGTTTCAAACTGGTTTGTGGTTACTTTTGGGATCCTCTCCTCAGCCTGGAGGAATTACAGTGTTAACATATATGACAATGGTCATCTACAAGCTTCAAAGATACATCAATTGAGCTTGAAGCACAATTTGAACTTGTTACATGAGCCTAGGCTACAGTTAGCCATATCCAAATTCATAGTTGTAGCCAAAGGCAGAGTCATGCCCCATAAGTATGCATTTTGGTTGGTGGCCTTCCGTAAACCACCATAGGTTAAGACTTCAATGGTCTTCCTCTTCAAAGCATTAAAGGGCAATTCCTCTAGCAGAAGACTTTAGCTTCTAGCTAGATTTGGAATTGTTCCAAAAATTACATCAAGTATTCCATGTTGAGACCTTAATAGTCTCGCTTTTCCAAGAATTAGAGAGCACTTCCACTAGCAGAAGACTTCAGCTTCTAACTAGATTTGGAATTGTTCCAAGATCTCCACCAAGCATTCCAATGTTGATGGTCAGTCTTAAACCACCACCGGTTGAGACCTCGATGTATCCCACCTTATACCATTATTTCAAAGAGCATAATAAGCCAATTGTTGCCCTACAATTTTTGCATTTTTTTATATTTCATATCTCTTCTTGGACTCATATATACCCCTTCAAATTGGGGGGGGGGGGGGGGGGGGGGGGATGTTAGACACCTAATCTACTAAGGGTTATGGTATGGAATATGAATAACCATTAGATTCCAAGATATCACTTTGAATATGAAAACCAAGGGTCATTAGACATTTGTTCACATCAGTTTCACTAATCCCACACTCAGCCAAATTCTGGAAAATTCCCAAAAATTTAACCTCATTTGGCTTTTTTGAATTGTGCATTGTGCAATCCCATCAATCAAGCCACAACCCCGCCTCTTGACACTGCGCAATGCGTAGTTCTTGCCTCCCAGGACTATGCACTACATAGTTTCAGTGCTCAAGCTTGAGCCTTGGTCTCCAAAATTGCGCAATTCAGCCCTCCATCCTGGCCCTAACTATGCACTACGTAGTCTCTTGGCTCAAGATCAAATCATGAGCTCTTGAACTGCACAACTGCGCAATCACCAGGTTTGCTATGCCTCCCAGAACTGCCAATTGACTGAAACAATGCAAAACCCTATAGCCTAGCTCACTAAGCCTTAAAATTGTGCAATCTCTCTCTCCTGCCTAGCCAAAAATGTGCATTATGAAGTCCCAAAGATTATGCCTCAACCTTGAGGTCCTGAACTACACAATTGCACAATCACCCAATCTCCTTTGTCTCCCAAAACTGCGCAATTGGCTAAATCAGTCCCCAACCCCTCAGCCTACCTAACTAATCTCCCAAAATGCATAATATTCTTCCTTAGTCCAGCCTGAACTACGCATTTTACAGTCTTTAGGATAAAGCCACGATCAAGCCTAACCCTTGACTACCTTAGTTGTGCAACTGCACAGTCATTGAGCCTCTCCCTCAACCTACCACCCGGTTTCGACTTAGTTAGTGGATCATCCTGTAGCATCTTACACTAAGGGTTTATCAGACTGATGTTGTCTTTTCATGAGGGGATTGCATATGCATGAACTCAATCATGTTATGACAATATGATGAAGAAGGAGATGGAGAAGGAGGACATGCTATAAGACACCTAAGGAGTTGAGGAGATAAGATGATCATCATACAAGAAGATGAAGGAACACTAGATTACAATGGAAGACCAAAGATCAGGACCGCATGAAGACTCCATCTGATTCACAACCCTTTGGAGGGTAGATATGAAGAACAAAATATATCTCGCATGAAGATGAAGCATTGGATACATCTCTTATTGAAGACAAAAATAAAGAAGCAGCAAGAAGGATAGCTTGGCACTGCCACATCATCACACAACCCATGTCATCAGTGTCATGTCATGTCCTGTCACGAGTCATCATATGCCACTTCATTATTGTGGATAATGTAATTATCTATTAAAAATTTATTGTAAAGTGGAAGTCCAAAGGACGCATTCAGAATATGAAAAGACATGTAAAGTCGAAAAGTCCTAGGAAGTCAAACATTCATGAGGGTAGTCAAAGAGTCACAAGGAAGTTGAATTATCACCTCTTGGTTATATATACACTCTCATTGTATGAGCAAATGAATTTTCACCTTGGCTCCTCCTGCAAGGCATTAGAGAGACATACTAGTTCTTTTGAAGAGCAAGGAGTGGCTCCAATGCTCCACTATTGGAGCTAGTGTTGTTCATTGTATACATGTGTCAAATAACTTTTACTTAATATAAGAAGCTTGACGACAAACACATTCTTCATGCATGGAATATGAATGTTTGTAAGATTGTTATGTGAATGTTTGTAATTCATGTTTACTTTAACATGTAATAAAGTAGTTGAACTATTTCAGTTATTTTAGTGCTTATCATATTAAGAATGTGCTGTAATGGTTTTTGTGCATGTCGCATCCTCCTCGACTATTCCGCTAGATATTAAGTAGATCTTCCTTGTTTGTGTTGGTTGTAATAACTGTCACATCTTTGTGGACTAATCCACTGGATTTTAGATGGATCTTTCCTTTTGCATGTGTTTCTACAAGAGTGGTACTATTACCTCTCTTTTAGAGGCTCAATTTTATTTCTCTCTACAATAGAAGAACCTTGACACACCTACATGAACACCCACCAGGCACACTCGCTTTTCAAAGGTGCATGTGCATCCCTCTCTCTTGCTCACATCTAAAGCCGAGGTAAATATATAAGAACATATGGCAACCAGGGTGATACTCCGGATGGGGCTCCTACTCCAAACGATGTGAGGTCTAATTAGGACTTCACATCAGGGAGACCCCCTTGGTTGATGGATTTCTGGAACCATAAAAAATGGCACTAGAAGGAGGGCCAGATGACAAGTTATGCATGTTAAGTCTATTTTGAAACTCTTATCATAAATGGATCATCCTCAAATCATACTCCCGGGGTGCTTTTCCAACCTATCCCCTTGTAAAATTTTAATCCTCAATGAGCCTCTTTATCACTTGTCTCAATTAAAGTTTAATGGTGAGGATGGAACATCCATAGCCGAGCACATTTCTGATTTTCTTAAATTTTGTGAATGTTACGAAATCAATGATGAAAATTCCGCTTGTGTGGCTTTCTTCCTCACCCTTGAAGGTCATGTTAATTGATGATGTCATACCCTACCACTTGCTTCCATCCATTCTTTTCATCATCTCCTCCGGGAGCTTTATCAAGCCTTTGATAAGTATGATTACCAGGATGTTTTTAAAATAATCAATCAACTAAGAATGAAGCCAAATGAATCGGTTGAGGATTTCTCTGATCCTTCACCTTTTTTATGAATTTCCTAAAGAAGATATGGATTGGGATTTCTTTAAGCACAAGTTTGAGAATTTAGTTCACATTGCTTTACACGGTGAACCTGAACCCCCTCATGTTTCTACTTCCCCAACTCTTGCAAATAATGAGACACCTCTAATTTCAAAGGAGGGATTTACTGCTCCTTTTGTTCCTTTTCCTTTTCCGTGTCCACTTCCAATGAGGGTGACTCCATGCGATAATAATAAAGTTGGGAGATCTGCTAATCAAATTCCTAATCCATCTTCTCATTCTTCTTCTGCTTTCCATGACTCAAATTCAATGAAGGAAATCCTAGAATGGCTCATGAAGCCCATGGTGTGTTGAGAAAACTAGGGCATTAAGTATTAGGTGATTTCTCTTCGATTGATGGATGCATGTGAATGCTTTTTAGTTATTATATTAGTATCTTATTTAGTTGATATAATTATAGTGTTCTTCTTCATCAAACAACTATCAAGGCATAAAAACATAAAGATACAAGAGACAACGAATGTAGGCTTTCATTCAGGGCCAAAACCTCTCCCACATGAGAGGAAAACCCAAACAAATTCATCTTCTTATAGAGACTTCAATTGACGAATACCAAGACCAATGTCTAGACCCTTTATAGAATGACCACTCCAAGACCAATATCTAGACCCTTTATAGAATGACCACTCCAAGACCAAGTCACAAATATCCTTCTTTGTTGCTTCTCGTTCTTACACAAGTCAATGGAATTCAAACTTCTTCCTTCACTACACTTCTCAGCTACTCTGAAACTTCGGCCTCTTTTCCACAGATCTACAGATATTACTGCAATTTCACATGTGTGAGGAGTAGGAACAATTTTAGAGGTGCTTCCCTTCTTCGCTCTATTTGGAGGCTTCTCTAGATGAACTCAGGTAGTTGTAAAGTTGACTTGGAGACCTTTAGATAACCTTCTTTTGGATTGTTATGATAACACTGTAGAAACCCTAGTTTTCCATCCACATGTGTGAGATAACTAGCCCAAAAATAGTGCCAAATACTTTGATCTTCCTCTTTCCTTCCTCGTTGGTTAGTAGGTTGCCTTCTTGTGGAATTCACACTCCTTTTTCCAATTCAGATTTCAATCGAATTGTAGACTTAAATATGACCAAAATTCTGCTCTAAAATAAGGGTGAGATACCCTATTTATAGTGGTTGGAGCCTCATAATTAGCTGACTTGAGAGAGGTTGAGCTGACATGTCTCTTTGAGTAGGTTATTTACTCCATTTTGTAGCTGACTTGAAGGAGAGGTTTTGTGCTTGGCCTTGGAGGGCTTACATACTTATTTAATGACTCATATAAAATGCAACATGCCCAAGATGGGTCTTTCGTACATGACATTGACTCAATTTGACTCTATGACCAATCATAAGGACTAACAATGGGAGTCATACTAAAAACAAAATTCCTTTCTCATGAAACCCATGAGATAAGAATTACAATAATAATTGTATTTTTATTCTTTGCATCAATTACATAAAATCACAATTACATGTGTCATTATGAATACCAAACCTAGTTACATGTTTCAACACTCCCTCTTAACTAGGGAGGTATTCATAATGGTACTTGGTCATTCTTAATCTGAAGAATTCTCACAAGAAGAGTCAGATTGGTAACCCATTTGTATAGCATCGTATCAACCAACATTGTCACATAGCAAGGCCTTGACTAACATCTTCATCTCTCCACAAGATCAGAGCACAATGCTGGCGAGACCAATGACGTATAGACACCTTCATCATTGTCTCTCTCGGAACATACCCCACTCGGGTTCTCAAGGTGCATTCCACCAGTACTATTCTTATCTTGGATTCCCAGTCCTCAAATAATATCGGTCCTCTATGACTATTATTGTCTTAGATTCCCTAACACATCCTCAAAGAGCATCAGATGCTAGATGTTTACCCAATCTTCCATTCTATCTTCCCAAGTGAAGACAATAATGATGTGTCTATCTCTCCCTCTTAATTAGGGAGGACATATTTATTCCAATAAAGGAATGTACTCATTCCTATGGAAGGAATGTACTCATTCCTATGGAAGGAATGTACCTAAGCTCCCTCTTGGCTTAGGAATTTCCAAGTTTCTTCAAAGTAAGAAACTTTTTTCTAGGCTCCCTCTTAATTAGGGACCTACAACAACTCCTCAGGTGGAGATGATGGGACAACCAGTTTCTTGAAGAACTCCTCCTCACGATGTCATTGATTTCTTTTCGTTATCTAGGAGTTTTCATGTTTGGAACTTCTACATAGGGCACCGACCATCCATCACTTTCATCCATGATTCAGCCATGTCATCATTGGAAAGTGATACATCAATAAATAGTTGGCCTTCCTTTATGCCATGTTGCTTTCTTCATGCCATGTTTACTTAAGGATATTTCATCCTACTACATGCGCATCAGTGGTGGAAGACATCCATAGATCTTCCCTCAGCAGCCCTGCATAAACCCATCCAGATATTTGTTCAAAAATAAAGGGATGAACATTAACATTACCTTTTTGTTTTCCTTTCATCATGACATCTTCTAGTTTGAATCAACATCCTACATACATATCGACACATCTCCCAAAGATATATATTGTCAAGGGTCTCTTTCTTTTTCAAATTCCATCAGAGTCTTCATATATTTCATGGAGATATCCTAGTCAAATCTTCTTGGTCTTTCGGATTTTGATTGCCTTTACCATGGTTGCATATTCCATTATCTATTCCATCTTTTCTTCACACATTTCATTCCGAGGAGCTTCCAATCAGAGTTCCTCAATTGTAGTCAACCACCTCATACTTCATATGAGGACATATTATGTTGATTTCATCTAGTGAATGTGTGACCCATGCATTCATGCATCCCTTTGAGAGAGGAGATCCTTTCTTTGGATTGTGCTCTTAAGATAGAGAATTGGTTCATGATATCTACAACCATATGACATGACTTTCATAATATCAAATGTAAGCATACATACCTCATTTTTCCTTTGGGTCATCCAGACTTCCTGCAACATCTTTCTTTGTTGAAAGAGCTTCAATCCCTTGATCTTCTTCACTTTTATGTCATTATACCATCATCACGTGAATTCCACAAGTTTGGAATTATTGATGAAACACTTGCTTCCCCTCATGATTGTTGAACCTTTCAATGAAGATTCCATTAGAGAATCTTGAGTATCCCCGTCAGCAAATGTTTCCTTTTGACAGATGTATGATGAACCTTGAACTATATGACCTTTCCACTTAGTTTCCAATGAGATTCCCAAGATATATATCCTTGACTTCATCTTTCATGCTTCTCTATGATGATGTCTTAAGCTCTAGCTTTCAATGCTTCTTAAGATGCCTTGATGCATCCCATTTAGTCAATCATGATAGCCATATCTTACAAAAAAAGGCTTAGAACTTGAAAAGAACTTAGGTGAGGAATGCATATCTCAATAGTGGATATCTATTACTCCCTCCTTCTTGGATTTATTCTTTTCAGCTTCCTCCACTTCCTTGGTGATGTGGGATTCTTCTCTTCCTATTTTGTTATTGTCCTTATTAAGTTTAGGACAATATTTCCTATAGTGCTCGTACTCTTGACACCCATAGCATTGTATTTTATCCATGTTCTTCTTCTTTTTTCTGAGGACCAAACTTTTGAAATTTTTCCTTTATTCTTGTCATTGTGGTGTATCCCTGATTCTGCTCACCTGATCCCACATCAGATTTGGCCTTTAGTCTAGATTCTTCAATCTTGCACAGTGACCATAGATCCTGGAATGGGGTAGCTTCTTTCTTCCCATAAATACTTGAAGTAAAGTTACCCCACTCCTCTGGTAGTGCATTTAGTACAACTGTAGTCATTTCTATATCAGACATGAATTCTCCCAGATCTTGTAGTTGATCCCGAATTTCAGATATCCTCATAAAGTATGAGGTTATTCCATCTTCCCTTGACATATTCAACTTCTATAGTTCTTGTCTTAATGAGATAACTTCTCTAGTAGTGCTTACAAAATACAACTCTACGAGTTTGTCATAGATTTCTTTTGAAGTTTTGAGTTTAGATACACATGGGATGAGGGGATCCTTGATGGATTATATGAGAACCCTTTGAGCCCTAACTTCCTCTTTCATATACTTTGCAAGAGCTTGAGCATCTTCCTCTCCTAATTTAGTGATATATCCTTTGACATGTTCCATAACCTCATTTCCAATGAGATTTAGATTTGTGTTTTTCTTCCATGCAAGATAGTTTGAAGCCCCAACCAATTTGTTGCTTTCCTTGCAAAAAGGCATTTTGACATATTCATATTATACTTACTTTATAGGATGCTCCTTCTCCTTGTTGCTTCCTTGATGTTGATGATGATATAGAGAATATAAAACTTCTCCTTGATGAAGGTAGTTTTCTTCAAGAGTGATCCTTGATCCCACAGAGAATGAGATCTCTTTTGACCCTTTGATGAAGATCAATGATGACTTATTGGTGATGTCTTCAACGGTAAGGATCTTGATTCGTATATCTCTTTAACTTGGACTTATTTTTCTTGATGATGATCCCAAGACTTCTTTGTAGACTCCTTCTTCCCTCTAGGGTTATAATGCTTCCTTAATAGATCTTGTCTTAAAGATGATCTTTACTTTGATGCCTTCTTCGAGATTTGATCCTTGTCCCTTGATAAGATACCCTTCCTTGAATTTGTCACCTTAGCTCTGATACCATGTTGAGAAATCTAGGGCATCAAGTATTAGGTAATTTATCTTCGATTGATGACTGCTTGTGAATGCTTTTTACTTATTAGATTAGGATCTTATTTAGCTTATGTAGTTATAATGTTCTTCTTCATAAAAAAATTACCAATGCATAAAAACATCGAGAGACAAGAGCCACAAAATGTAGGCTATCAGCTAGGGCCAAAACCTCTCCCACATGAGAGGAAAACCCAAATAAATTATTATTCTTATAGAGACTTCAACTGACGAATACCAATACCAAAATCTAGACCCTTTATAGAATGACCACTCCAAGACCATGTCACAAATATCCTTCTTTGCTACTTCTTCTTCTTACACAATTCAATGCAAGTCAAACTTCATCCTTCGCTACAATTTCACACGTATGAGGAGTAGGAACAAGTTTGGAGGTGCTTCCCTTCTTCGCTCTATTTGGAGGCTTCTCTAGATGAACTCGACTAGTTATAAAGTTGACTTGGATACCTTTAGATAACCTTCTTTTGGACTGTTATGATACCATTGCATAAACTCTAGTTTTTGCAGCCACATGTCTCAGATAACTAGCCCAAAAACAGTGCCAAATAATTCGATCTTCCTCTTCCCTTCCTCATTGATTAGTAGGCTTCCTTCTTGTGGACTTCGCACTCAATTTTCCATTTCAAAATTCAACCAAATTTTATACTTGAAGATGACCGAAATTATGCTATGAAATAAGGCTGAGTTGCCCTATTTATAGTGGTTGGAGCCTCATAATTAGCCGACTTGAGAGAGGTTGATCCAACATGTCTCTTTGAGTAGGATATTTACTCCATTTTGTAGCCAACTTGAAGGAGAGGTCCTTCATACATGACATTGACTCAATTTGACTTTATGACCAATCCTAAGGACTCACAATGGGAGTCATACTAAAAATAAAATTCCTTGCTCACGAAACCCATGAGACAAGCATTACAATAATAATTTTATTTTCTTCTTTGCATCAATTACACATGTCATGATATAGACCGAACCTAGTTACATTTTTCAACATGGTGAAGACTAACTCCTCCATTCCGCAAGAGGACGTTACTATTCATATCTCTAGTCTTGAATCTTCTCTAGATTTATGTTATCCTCTATCATCTACATGCCATGACTCTTTATACCATGATCCGCTCGATCAATCTACTCCACCAACTAGTTTTTCACACTCTTGATTTTCAAGTTACTAGTTCAAATTGTGATCATATACAAGGTAGTCACATTACATAGGTAGAGGAGCACGAAGGTGAAGATGCTTTTAATATTTTTTCTCTTTTTCAAAATCCTCCATGTGAAGATGATGTGCTTCCCTTCTTGGATGATTCTCAATATGATAATATCTGTAATGAATAAAATACAATCAATTCTTTTAATCAATCCATAGCCTTGGGAAATAATCATTCCGATGATGATGACTCTGTTGATGTATGCGATCACGAATGCCCAGGTGCATCATTTGATCTTTCAATTTCACATGAGGATATACTTTAGATATGGAATCTGATTCGATCAAAGAATATGTCCTTATTGAAACTTCCTCTTCATCTCACTATCCTTCATGCTCTACCATTTGCGATTCAACTACTTGAGATGAAGATACTCCATGCTCCTCGAGTTCTTCATCTGATAAGTTAACTTCTCAATTGACACAAGGTGGTGAGATTATCCATGATGAAAATGAAAACACTCAAATCATTAAGTACTCTTTCCTTCCCTCATCGTCTCTTCTTTTGCATGAATACAACTCTCCAAACCAACTTTCTCATGAAATTTATTCGATTCATACATCTTTAGATTTGCAATCAGATGAATCTTTCAACTTCAGTAATCTGGTTGTTAAAGTTGAAAAATTTGGTCAAATCAGTGATAGAGGTGGTTTTCATTCGGTGAGTAGTGGTCTTATTGAAACTAGTGACAATAGTTATCCTCACACCATGCACGACCTAGTTCAATCTTCAAGATGCAATTTTTAATCCTTCAAAGTTATGGGACTTGTTAGGAATTTGAGGCACTACAACTTCCATTGATGGTTATGTCAGGATCCAACAACTCTAGTAATCCCCCCGAACTAATTCAGATATGGTTTCTTTCACACAATCCTTCTCTTTGCATGGTTTCACTTGGTGTAAATCTCTTTCTGGAATATATTTAGAGTTTTGGATGTAATATTTCAAACTTTCAAGATTTGGTTTCTGATCAGATTTAGGAATCTTCTTCAGTTGATCCATCTTCATGAAAATATCTCGCATCAAACTCGAGTATGGAATGTTATCTCTCATAAATTCATGGAATTGTGAAGTTGATCATTTCAAAGACTATCTTTGGCCAAATGAATCATGCCCATCATATTCATCTCTTAATAGTCAAATCCAAATTTTCTTGCAAATGTTATATTACAAATATTTCCCTTCATCGCACCTAAAATCCTCTTGAGTGATAATGAATGCACAAGTTATTGCATGAATCAAATTCTTCTCCGTTCACTATGTCTTGACTAGTCTCATGTGTTTGTTGTGTTGGCATCCCTTTTAAATTCTTTCGATGATTACGATGTTTGTACAATCTGTCACCAACTACAGTAAAATGGTTTGTCACATTCGGACTGCAAGGAAGTTGGTTTTATTATTCAGAGAATTTGCAAAGTTGTTCAAATTGATTTATCTTTGTTAATTACAAACTAGGAATATGATGCTTTAATCAACCCATCTGATCATTATTCTCTCTCTTATGACTATCATTCATCTTATCATTTTCCCACCATCACATCTAATAAAATTTGTTTTACATCCTTTGATCTTTATGGTTCAACATTTCACTATTCGGATACTTCTTGAGCAGTTGAGGCACTTCATCCTTCGCTAATGGTTATGTCAGGTCCTCACTGTCTTGGCATGCCTACTGAATATGATAATATATATTTCCCCTCACAAAATTCTCATTGTAATCCCATGCCTCTAATTGAAAAATCATCTTTTCAAAGATTTCAGGGTTTTCAAGAGGATTATCATGAATTTTACGATCCAATCGTTGAATGGTTGGAACAATCTTACCTGAAAAGCTCTGTTGAAAATAACAAGTTTCGATATTTCCTCATGCTTGCTAAGGAGTTCAATGTAGATGAAGACACATCCGCGAGAAGCTTCTGAGGTTTGTTGAATGATGGTTCTCATCCAAAGGGTAAGAATGCAAATTGGTTAAAGTTAGTAACTATGACATATCTTTTTGTTGACAGGAAAGGCCTTCAATTTTTTGTGCAAGTTATGCAAGCCCTTATCTTTTCCATTTCACATTGTTATATATTTGTTTTAATTGATCGCATCTTTGTGATTGTATGCCGGGAACAATTACGGTGGCTACATTGGAAATTCCACTATATGTGACCCCAAGCTTCTAGCTAATTAGGTTAGGAGTAGGTCTACTTGCATTTTAGTTTACCTGCACATTCATCCTACATTTTTTTCCTGTAATTGTCTTGTGTTTTATGGTTTTGGTTTCACATCATGTTTTTCTTTAGCCATTTTCTGTCTTGTCTTTTGGTTTTGTTTCCTTGTTGTGTGTTGTCTTTCCTTTCATTTTATGATACCTTGCACGAAGCTGCCTTGTTGACTCAAAAGGGAATATGGAAAAATACAAAATATTTGTGTGACACTGCAACATTTGGCTAACCCTTTGTCCCTCTTCCTTGTCTTGGTTACATCTTTTGGTTGATGATGTTCGAACGGAAAATAATATCCTTGCGTTAAGAAAGCCTTGTGTTGAACCATGATCTCCATGTCTCTTCTGGAAACCTCGTGCCTACACTCAGGTTTTTATGTTTCAGTTTTTTCAGGTTGATCCAATGAAGTAGAGAAGGACAAGGGGAAAATCTAAATGAGCAAACCAATATCAGAGGTCTTATATATGCTTCTCTGAAGGGACAACCTCTCCTGCTCTAAATAAGTCAAGATCCCTCTTCCGTCTATGAAATAAATAAGTGTTGATGCATAGTCCTATATGAAAAATAAATAAAGGTGAAAGAAAAGAAAGTCCTCCTACACAGAGAGTTGAAGCAGGCAACTCCGTCGGGGTACTTTCAAGGCCTACTGGCAGCCGAGCAATGCTTATGTCCTTGAATTGACTTTGTTGGGGTACTTTCCAGGCCTGCTGGAAATGGGGAAACACCAGAGATGAAAATCTATACTCTGAAATCTAAAGCTCGCGAACTTCATTACCATATCCTGATTCGAAACATTATGTGATCGTTGATCTTATGTTTGTGTTTAACCGAGTAAAGGAATTAAGGGGACTATGTTTATGCATGGGGTAAGTGGGGAAGCCATGGTAATCTCAACGATGAATCAATACTTCCTGAAGAACTAGACCTTGCACGAAAGAATTGACCAAGGAATAGAAGTTGGAGTTCTACCATTGTGTCCCAAAGTGTTGTTGTTGCAACAAACACCCTCTAAAATTTTGTGTACACTCAAATTTTGGAGCCTATTGTCGATCTTGCGATCGATCATTCCGTAGTCACTTCTTGGTTTGTTGATGTTTTTTGAGCTCCCTTCCTGTATCATAAGTGTCAAGGTCACTTGCTCACACATGCTTAGTCTACAAAAATTCCATAAGCACATGCTTTTATGAAATCTTGAACAAGCATAACACAGCCCATCAAGACTATGCGTGTGGGATGTCCAATCCATGTCGACAGTTAGTGCGCACTGACATCAACAATCCCTCAATTTTTTTCTGATCGTACTTTTATTTTGGTGAGTTTCTCCAACTGTCGCTTTTGCACACTTTCATTGTCGTAAGTGTTGTTTTCATGTTTACAACTTTCACTCACTTTCCCTTTAATTAGTGCCGTTCATGTTATCATTTCCCTGGCATGTGTTGTTTTCATCGTCGTTCACACTTTTAATTTTATATAGCAAGTGTCATCTTTTGGCGTGGGAATAATAACTTATCATGTAAAGTGGAGTTTTGGTTTGTTTGAAGGGAAAATATTTGTTATGATTAGTTGTTCTTATCATGTAGGCATGTTTCACACTCATTTCCAAAGCTTCTCACATTATCGCACAAGTGTCGTCATTGTCGTCGCAAAGTGTATCTTTAGTGTTACACTTGTCGTAAGTTGTTGCAAAGGTTGTCACACTAAGGGAAGTATGTGTTCATGTGTTCTGGATGATATATGTTGTGTCATCAAGTGTCTAAGTGTGTGATCACAGTCAAGTCCTATCATTATTCACATCAGTTTCACTGATCCCACACTTAGCAAAATTCTCAAAAATTCCCAACAACTTAGCATCATCCAGCCTTCTTCAAATGCGCATTGCACAGTACCATCCCTCAGGCCGCAACCTTACCTGTTGAAACTATGATCCCAAGACTGTACATTGCACAGTTTCAGTGCTCAAGCCCGAGCCCTGGTCTCCAAAATTGTGTAATTTAGCCCTCCAGCCTCACCCTAACTGCACATTATGCAGTACTTGAGCTCAAGCTCAAACCCTGAGCTCTTGAATAAAGCAATCACCATGTCTACTCTACCTCCCATAACTATGAAATAGACTGAAACAGTGAAAAACCCTACACCCTGGCGCACTGAGCCTCAAAACCGCACAATCTTTCTCTCCTGCCCAGCTAGAACTACGCATTGGCTCAAGCCTCAATCTTGAGCTACTGAAATGAATAATTTCACAATCACCCAGTCTCCTCGATCCTCTAGAACAACGCAATTGACTAAATCAGTGCCCAACCCCTAAGCCTACCTAACTGAGCTCGCAAACTGTGCAATCTTCTTCCTCAGTCCAGCCTGAACTACGCATTATGAAAACTCAGGGCTCAAGCCTAACCCTTGACTACCTGAGCTACACAACTGCACAGTCACTGAGCTTCTCCCTTAGCTTACCACTCAGTTTCATCTCTGGATCAACATGCAACGTTTTAGACTAGGGTTTTATCACTTATGTCATCTTGTCATGAGTAGATTGCAAATGCAAGAACTCTATCATGTTATGGACAGATGATGAAGAAGGAGATGGATAAGGAGGACAAGCTATAAGACACCTAACGAGCTGAGGATATAATATGATCATTAGACAAGAAGACGAAGGAACATTGGATTACAACAGAAGACCAAAGATCAAGACCACATGAAGACTCCATCTAATTCACAACCCTTTGGAGGGTGTATATGAAGAATAAATCACATCTCGCATGAACATGAAGCATTTGATACATCTCTTATTGAATACAGAAAGAAATAAGCAACAAGAAGGACAACTTGGCACTGCCACATCATCATGTAGTCTATGTCATCAGTGTCATGTCATGTCTTGTCACGAGTCATCATATGCCACATCATTATTGTGGATTATGTAATTATCTATTCAAAATGTATTCTAAAGTGGAAGTCCAAAGGACACATTCAAAATATGAAGAGTCATGTAAAGTCGAAAAGTCATAGGAAGTCAAACAATCATGGAGGTAGTCAAAGAGTCACAAGGAAGGTGAAGCATCACCTCTTGGTTATATATACACCCTCATTGTATGAGAAATGGACTTTTCACCTTGGCTCCTCTCGCAAAACATTAGAGAGATGGACTAGTTATTTTGAGGAGCAAGGAGTGGCTCCAACGCTCCACTATTGGAGCTAGTGGTGTTCATTGTATACATGTGTCTAGGAACTTTTACTTAATATAAGAAGCCACGTTCTTCATGCATGGAATATGTATGTTTGTAAAAAAATTATGTGAATGTTTGTAATTCATGTTTGCTTTCACTTGTACTAAAGTAGTTGAACTATTTCAGTTATTTTAGTTCTTATCATACTAAGAATGTGTTGTAATGGTTGTTGTGCCTGTCACATCCTCATGGACTATTTCGTTGGATGTTAAACATATTTTCCTTGTTTATGTTGGTTGTAATGACCGTCACATCTTTGTAGACTATTCCGCTAGATCTTAGATAGATATTTCTTGTTTCATGTGTTTCTACTAGAGTGGTACTATTACCTCTCTTTTAGAGGCTCACGTTTCTTTCTCTCCGCAATAGAAGAACCTCGACACACCTACAATTGAACACTCACCAGACATACTCACTTGATTTTCAAAGGTGCATGTGCATCTCTCTCTCTTGCTGACAGCTAAAGCCAAGCCAAAGCTATAAGAACATATGAAATCTGAGACGATACTCTAGATGGGGCTCCTAATCCAAATGGTGTGAGGTCTAATTGGGACTTCACATCGGGGAGACCCCCTTGGTTGACAAATTTCTAGCACCGTCAAAAGGTTTCCAATGGATTAAAATCAGGACATAATAAATCTCGTTGCATGCTTTTCATGCATAGAGAATGTATTCTGAGAAGAAATGACGAGGTTTGTCTCTTAGAAGTAGGTGGCATGACACCCTAACTTGTTTGTGAGTGGATAGGTATTGAATAAATTCCTATTACTATTAAGACAACACTGCATCAATTACTTGGTAAATTAAAGCAAGAGATTGTGGATACTCTTACCATCCTTGTTTTGGGAAAAGGTGGTGTTCAAAAGTCCTCAATTGTAAATTCTATCGTTGGGGAAAGAGTGGCCATTATCAATGCCTTTCAGTTTGAGGAAATGTGACCCTTATTTTGTTAAGGCCAAGAGTATGATTTACACTAAATATAATCAACAAACTGAGACTAATATTTGGTGGTTTTGCTAATGGTCATGCTCTTGAACTGATAAAATATTTCTCATAAACAAGGTTTTCGATATATTGCTTTATGTGGATTGGTTGGATGGTTACCGAGTTACAAATTCCATATCAATAATACTTGTGTAAAAAAAATGGCAAAGGGGTATAGTGACTCTAATGCACACTTAGATGTCTCCACTAGATGAGATAAGGTATCTTGACTTTGTTGACAAAAGATCGACTATATTACAAGCTATAGTCCATACAGTTGTTGGATTCAAGAAAAGTGAAACTCAGATTCCACTTTTGTTAGTGGAGAATGGTGGGCACTATAATTTGAATAGTGGTATTAAGAGGCAAAGATGAAATTGAAAGGTTCCAAGATTAAAAAGGGTATCTAAAACTTTAAATGCAATATGGAGTTTATAACTATATGCCTGTGTAACTTCCTCTCAACTTAGTTATTGATAACAACACCACTAAATACATACCTATGGATTCATTGCCTTATTTATCTATTATAACTGAGGTTCTTGGTATAGTGAAGGGTCTCTGGAGATGGAACAATTAAGCATTTGCTTAACTAAGGTGTAGTTTACCCTTCTTCATAGCTCGGTAATTAATCCAAGGAGGGGGTGGCATCCAAGGATGTGGTCATTGCTTCTCAACCAAACATCTTCATTTGTCTATTATCCCCTCACCTCAAGGTGACAAATAGAAAACATTTTTTTTGGTACTTGTGTACATTAATGGAGGGTTTTTCTATCTTGAATTAGTTGTCTTGCCAATTTATCACAACTATGTTAGTGAAGTGGCTACCAAGGGCAAGGTGATATGTCTATTAGTGGAGTAGAGGAGAACACCCAAGCATCGCCTTCTTGTGGCTTATGACTATTGCTTTGGCATCCTTGAATGGTCAACCAGCAGGTCGAGGTAGTGAAGGGAGTGTTCCCCGATTTGTGTCTCACTACCCACATAGATTTCAACAATTTTTTCTTGGTTGGTGATAATGGTGAAGCCAACATTGTGCACTAGCTGGATGAGGCATTTGCTAGTGGAAAAATAGAGATGGAACGGAACCAACTGAGAGTGAAAATTGTCAATACACTCATTCAAAAAGTGAAAAAAGGAAGAAAGGAATAAAGGCATTCCTGGTGGTTTTATAGTGAACCCATTGAAAGTTATTAGAGAGCCCCTTAGGAAAAAGTGTTGGGCCAATTTCATACAAAATTTAGAAACCAAGTAGTTTGAGCAACATCTTTCAGACTGACATTGGCACAAGTGTTAAACTATTGCAAGCCTGAACACATTTCCTCCCCTCCATCCACCACCCTTTAGGTTGTTATCATTCCTTTGTAACATCATAGGCATGTTCAATTCCTTTGGTGTATCTTTGAACCTTCAAGGGAAATTGCTAGTCCTTAAAGGTTATATACCTACCATCCACTTGATAATTATTGATAACTAAATTAAAATTTTGGAAGCACTATTTTGAAATAGACACGCTTATCGACGTAATAATTGTTCCATAATTTCTGGAAACTACCTCAAATATTCAAAACATAAAAGGCAACATTGAAAAAGAGAGGGAAAAGAGATGATTTTTGGCAGCATAGGACTAAGTTTTCTCTGAAAATAAGCTTGACGGGTCATCTTTTGTAAATATTATGAGTTTAAGGGAACTGCTTGATGGGTTTACCTCTCGTCTCTATATGGCCTTGTTTTCCTTTATCTTTTGTATATTAAGCATTTTTATACTTTCATCCCTATTCTTTCTAAGATATAATGTAATGTTGTAGATCATTTTTTATCTACTTCAAAATTTATCAAGAGACGAATTTGTGATACAAATGCCTTGTGTCATTTTTTTTTGTATAACATATTTATACATTTATATAATGTGGTGAAATAATTTCAATCAATGACTCTTTCATATGCTTATGAAATGCATTTTAAAGTTATTCTCAAATTACATTTGCAAGTGTGAGGTTCTTGAATTCACTTTGTGCTTAATTCATGACATTTATTCTATGTTGGATTCATTCATTAATGCCTAACAAAACCATTCCTTTTTCATCTCATGATCCAGGGTGGATATTGGTGGTCACCCACCTATTCCACTTGGATCACAACACAATTTCTTATTTTTCAGCATAATTTCTTATTTTGACAATTTTCTTTGTTTGGTAGTTTTGAGGTCCTGAACTTCCGGAGTTGTTTTGAGGCCCTAAATGATATTTTTTTTTGGGAAATGGGCAAACGTTAGTGAAACGTGATCACTCAAATTTATAATTGAAAGTTGTCCTCCTAGGATAAACCTTTCAAATGGGTTATCATGCACATCAAATTAAGATCATATGCCAAAGTTATGACCCTAAGAATTTGACATTCAACCTTACCCCATTGGGGCACATAAGCCTTTGGCGCTTCATCTCCTAGGGTTAGGATTTTGAATGTTTAGGGTTTCTCATTATTTCATCATGGTAAAAAGGCCTCTAAGCCTCATTGTAACACATTTCAGAAAGGTATGTAGCTGTCACATCTCTTCTCATAAATAAGTTACCACTACTCGAGCTAGTTTATTTTCATTCTGCATGTAAACAATATTCATCAGTTGTTATTTATTAATTGAAGTCCAGTTTCATTGTATCAATGTGTTTCTATTTTATATCAACATTCCATTTTATTCCCTTAATAAATTTGGATCATCTTAGGTTTATGATGATTTCCTTATTCACTACTAAATCCAAGATTTATTGTTGTCCTTAAAATTCTTCTACCTTTCATCTGAAGCTATTGTGTTCTACTAATTTGAGACTCCATGCCCAATGGAAAGGCCTGTAGTATGAGAGGTTTACAACCTTTATTTCCACTATGTTTTTATGTTTCCTTCAAGTTTTTAATCTTATTTTTTACCACTCTAAATTTGGCATTTTGAGCTCATGGTTGCAAGTTGTTTCTTAAATGACAATGAGTAATGAGTTTTTGTTAGGGTCCAACCCTAACCCCCTTATTTATGTAATAAGGTCAAGTCATAGTTATACTTAGTTAAAGATTCAATAAAGCCCATATTAATAATTATAAGTGGTTGACCCGCATTTAAAGAAGGGACCACAGTTAGTTGTAAATGGGCCATGGTATTAGATAGGTGGTATTAATAAGAACCATGGTACAGACCCATGGTATTGCATGTATGAATCCTATATAAAGGATAGAGAATCCCCTTGAGGAGCATTGTGTCTTATTTTGCAATTGAACCCAACTCTATTGGAGGTTGCCCCCTCGAAGAGGCAAGTGAACATTGCTTTCCTTTCTGAATAATAAAATACATGTTGTTATTTCTTATTGTTCTATGTTTTGGGTATATTTATTCGCAAATTTGGTATTTCGGTATCTTCTCACAGGTCAAGAGCATAACAAGTGGTATCAGAGCACTTTTCAGGGCTAGTGGGATCTCCATTTTAAGCAGAATTTTTTTTTGGCTAGAGACGTGTTCCGACGTCTTTAAACCACGGGATCTGTCATTGAGCACATAAACCTGCGGATTTGGGAAGGCATGCACATAGGAAATACAAGAGGTGGTCACGCTTGTTGGACTCCCTTGTAACCCTTGTGGGTACCCCTTTGAGTAGTAGCACATTATACAGAACTGCACACAGACTGTCTTCCAAGTACCCTCTGGGTATATCGAAAGCCCCCTAGACTCTCTTGAAACCTTGCCATAGATAAATCGTTGGTCGTCTTGCTGCTACAATACACCGAGAACATCACTCAGGGATATTACTCATGCATGCGATAGGGTAGTCAGGTTGTACAGCTAAGGGTACGATTGATCCTCCTTGGTTAGTGCCCTGAAAGATTGGGCCGAGTACTACTATTGGACCCTTATGTATATTGCGATCTGTAGCACCTGACACTCCTTGAGACCATAGTTCCCTTGTCTCTCTCTAGATCACGCATCATCTTTGCCAAATCAGATCTAACAAATTGGGTTCTATCGCAGCCACAACAATCAGTTCCGCCATTCAGATCTATCAGATCCACCAATCATATCTATCAAATCTGCCATTCAAATCCAGTTGTTTGGGTTCTGTAGCAGTCGCAACAATCAGATCCGCCAGTTAGATCTAGCAGCAGGGGTTCGATCACTGCCACATTCCTACTCATGCTCTACAGTTGAGGGTTTTGCCAACAGATCTGACTATTTGTGTGGCTCCTATACCTGGGCGTGATTCTCGCAGCACATTGGGCAGAATTAACTTTTCTGGGAATCGACTACTGTAATATTCCTAAGCTGAGACCCTCCTGGGATGCTTATAGGAGACTTAGCCCATAAGAATCAGGTCGACGGGCTAAGCAAGGTGGTACCATTCACTTGTCAACATCAAAATTTTGGGTGGTCCCAAATTATTTTTCACAGTCACGACAAGTGCACTAGATATGTGCATGGTACAAACTAGATCTCAAGCTATGGCCAATGAGAAGATAGACACCCTTGAAAAAAAGTTGGAGGCATTAATGAAGCAGATCAAGACCTTAAATGACACAATCACAAAGGGCAAGTCGGTGGAACAATCGAAGGCATATGATATTAATGAAAACCTTGAGGGCGAGTCTAGCCATTCTCTTCACTTATATGGAAACCACCAACAGTCCGAGCCTCAACCACCCAAGCTGGACATGTATAAATTTGATGGCTCTCATCTGACCATATGGCTAGCACAAATGGAGCAATATTTCACATTGAATCACATCAAAGATGATGCGACTAAGCTAAGTGTGGGAAGCCTGTACTTGGACCAAGAAAGATGGCAATGGTGGCAGTGGCATAAATGCTGCTATGCAATGCCAATAACTTGGTAGATATTCTCAAAAGCCCTTCCTGATAGCTTTGACCATGAATCTAAATTTTTGGGTTGTCTTACTAAGCTCCAAAAGACAGGCACAGTGCAAGAATATATTAAAGCCTTTGAAGCATTAGCCTTCTGCACAGGAGGTCTAGTAGATGAATTCTACTTGGAATGTTTTTTCAGTGGTCTCAAAGACGCCATACAAGCCCACGTCTGACTACAATGCCCAGTCTCATGGTTGGCAGCTTGCAAGATAGCTCGTGAAGTAGAACGCGTGTTAGTGGCCCAGTCTACTCGTCCAAATTTCATAGCCAAGGGACACCCCACCCAAGCTTCGAGCACTACCCAGACACTTAAGGTTCAAAATGTGTAACTAACGGAAATGGCAGAAAGAAGAAAGCAAGGATTGTGTTACTATTGTGATAAGAAATACTCCCAGGGCATAAATGCAAGGAACCCAAATTCTTTGAAATTGATGCCACTGATCACAGTTCATCTGAGGAAGCCCCACCAATTGAGGGACCAACTGGACAATAAGCTCTGAGCTACACCTGAAGAACCAATTATTTCTTCTCCCCAAACTCTCAAAATCAGAGGTTTTATTAAGCATTGCCCTGTAGTAGTCTTGATTGATAGTGGCAGTACGCATAACTTTATCCATCAAAGAGTTGTTGAAGCAGTGCATTGTTTTGTCAAAGCCGTCTCTAGTTTCCAGGTCCATATTTCTGATGGGGGGACAATGAAATGTGAAGGCCGTTGTGAAAATGTCAAACTTAAAATGGGGGATTATCACCTAAAGACCCACATGTTTGCCATCAACATGGGTGGGTGTGACATTGTTTTTGGTGTTGAATGGCTCCGCACACTCGGCCCAATCACAATGGATTTCCAGGAGTTATATATGAGCTTTAAGCAGAATAACTACACACATACCCTCCGCGAACTCCAGGTAGGTGTTCCTTCTATCATCAGCGCGCATAGGATGGAAAAAAAATTTAAAAAGTGCCACCATGGAGTTATAGCCCAATTTAATGCCATCTAGGCTGTCGAACCCACTTCCCTTCATATTCATCCTGAGATGCAACAGGTCTTAAACAACCATCTGCAGGTCTTTGACAAGCCTCATAAGCTTCCACCCTCGAGAGGGGAACATGATCATAACATTACTTTGGTTCAGGGGCACAGCCACCAAATGTGTGCCCATATAGATATCCTTTCACCCAAAAGAATGAAAATGAAAAAATCATCAAGGAACTCCTAGAAGCTGGTGTCAATTGTGCTAGCATTAGTCCTTATTCATCACCTGTGGTCATGGTTCTCAAAAAAGATGGGGAATGGCGTATGTGTCCAGACTTCAGGGCCCTCAACGAGCTAACATTCGAAGATAAATTTACCATCCCGGTTGTTGATGATTTACTGGATGAACTAAATGGGGCTCAATTCTTTACTAAGCTCGACCTTCGCTTGGGCTATTACCAAATTCGCATGAAAGAGGTAGACATTCTAAGGACTGCTTTCCGAACTCGTGAAGGCCATTATGAATTCCTGGTCATGCCATTTGGTCTCTGTAATGCCCCATCCACTTTTCAGAGCCTCATGAATCACCTGCTCAAACCATATCTCAAAAAATTTGTCCTTGTTTTCTTTGATGACATCCTCATCTACATCCTCACTTGGGAAAAACACCTTCAGCATGTAGATCTGCTCTTGCAACTGCTCCAGAAGCATAAATTATTTGTCAAATTGTCCAAGTGCTCTTTTGGCATGGAATAAGTTGAGTATTTGGGCCACATTATGGGGCGTGAAGGTGTCAGGGTGGATCCCACAAAGATCTAGGCAATGCAGGATTGGCCTCAACCAAAGACCTTGAAGAGCTTGAGAGGATTTTTGGGTCTCACTGGCTACTATTGCAAATTTGTCTGCAATTATGGTCGCATTGCTAGACCCCTCACTCACCTTCTCAAGAAAAATTCATTCCTCTGGAATGATGAAGCGCAATAGGAATTTATAGCTCTTAAACATGCCATGTGTTCGACTCCCGTATTGGCACTACCTGACTTCACCAAATCTTTTGTGATTGAATGTGATGCTTCAGGTGCGGGTATTAGGGCTGTCTTAATGCAAGAAGGTTGACCTTTAGCCTTCACTAGACTACAACTAAGTGGGACAAATTTGGGACAATCTACCTATGAGAAGGAGATGATGGCCATCTTACATGCAGTGGATACCTGGTGACCATACTTATTGGAGCGACGTTTCCAAATCCGCACAGACCATCAAAGCCTTAAATATTTTTTGGAGCAACGCCTATCTTCACCACAACAAAATAAATGGCTAGCCAAAATGTTGGTATATGATTATGAGATAATTTAAAAGAAATGGCACGAAAATGTCGTATCGAATGCTTTATCACGCCAATTTGAGGAGGAAAGCACCCTGCTAGCAATCTCTCTCCCCATTCTAGAGTGGATTGAAGAGGCTCGCAAGGAATGGTTTTCACATCCTTTGCTCTCCCAACTCATTAATAAATTATAGGCGGATCTAAATTCCACAGCGGGCTACTCTTGGTAGGATGAGATTCTTCGCTACAAGGACAAAGTAGTGATATCACCAACATCGACGCTCAAAAGTCGCATTTTGGCAAAGTTGCACTCAGCTCCCACTACAGGCCATTCAGGCTTTCAGAAGACTTATGCTCGCACTCGACGTTCATTCTTTTAGACAGGCATGAAAAAGGACATTCTTACTTTTGTAGCTGAGTGTGATGTGTGTCAGCACCACACAAGAGAAACAATCGAATCCCTAGGCACATTACAGCCATTGCCCATCCCTACCTCAATATGGACAGAGGTTTCTATGGATTTCATTACGAGTCTTCCGAAGTCAGGCAACAAGTCATTCATCATGGTGGTTGTGGATAAACTTTCTAAGTATGCTCATTTTTGTGCCCTACCCCACCCTTTTACACCAGCTTTGGTGGCTTAATCTTTCATGGACCAAATCTTCAAATTGCATGGTATGCCCACTTCCATTATGTCTGATCATGACTTGATCTTCACCAGTAACTTTTGGCAAGAACTCTTCAGGCTACAAGGTACCCAACTACAACTCAGTACTTCCTATCATCCCCAGACTGATGGTCAAACTGAAGCAGTCAACAAATGTCTAGAGACCTACCTCAGGTGTTTCACTTCAGAAAAGCAACATCTATGGGTACAGTGGTTACCTCTAGTCGAATGGTGGTATAATACTAACTATCATGCCACCACCAAAATGACTCCATATGAAGCAGTTTATGGTCAACTCCCTCCTTCACCTACTTCTTATCTCCAAGGATGCTCGAAGATACAAGCAGTGGATCAACTCCTATAGAACCGTGCAACCATGCTGGCCCACCTCAAAGAGAATGTCCATCAAGCTCAAAATCGCATGAAGCAACAGGCAGACCAACATCATCAGAGCACAAATTTCAAGAAGGGGATCAGGTATTCTTGAGGCTACAACCATATAAGCAAACATCACTCAAAGAGAAGGGTTGTCAGAAATTATCTCCAAAATTCTACAGACCATATCAAATACTTCAACGCATCGGATAAGTAGCCTACAAGCTAGCCTTTCCACCCACGGCAAAAATCCATCCTATTTTCCATGTCTCATGCCTCAATAAAGTGGTTGGGAACCATTGCAGAATTCAAACCAGTCTACCAGAATTGGATGAAGAAGGTTCAATCTAGCTCCAACCTGAATAGGTTCTTGACACGCGAGAACGACACCTATGCGGTCGCACGATCAAGGAAGTCCTTGTCAAGTGGAAAGACACCTCTCCAGAAGATGCGACTTGGGAACCAACCACTGTTCTTCAGCAATTTCCGCAGCTTCAGCCTTGAGGACAAGGTTATTTTTATGGGGGAGGGCATGTTAGGGTCCAACCCTAACCCCCCGTATTTATGTAATAAGGTCGAGTCATAGCTATAGTTAGTTAAAGAGTTAATAAAGCCCATATTAATAATTGTAAGTGGTTGACCCGCATTTAAAGAAGGGACCATAGTTAGTTGCAAATGGGCCATGGTATTATATAGGTGGTATTAATAAGAACCATGGTACTGACCCATGGTATTGCATGTATGAATCCTATATAAAGGATATAGACTCCCCTTGAGGACCATCATGTCTTATTTTGTAATTGAGCCTAGCTCTAGTAGAGGTTGCCCCCTCAAAGAGGCAAGTGAACATTGCTTTCCTTTTTTAATAATAAATACATGTTGTTATTTCTTATTGTTCTATGTTCTGGGAATATTTCTTCGCATATTTAGTATTCTGGTATCTTCTCGCGGGTCAAGAGCATAACAGTTTTGTTTAATTACCTACCCCCTCTAGCTTAAGATCCAACTTGAGGTAGAAAGCAGGTTTGTGATGTCTTAGCATAGTTCCTAAGTAGCTAGGCACAACTCAAGGATATAACAAGAGCCTTTTAAGAAAGGTCACCCATTTTCCTTAGAAACATATCCTCTCACTTTAGGATGGATCTTCTCTGACTCGAGGGGGGCTTCCCTACTAGGATCACTAAGGATTAATCAAATGAGCATAAGGTGATGTCGATAGTAGCCTTAGTAAAATGTTTTTTGGAGTTTTTGAAATAAGTAGTTGAAGGATATAAAGATTAGTGCCAATATCCTATTAGGGTTATGAAGTCAAGAGGAATCAAGTGGTAAGATGAGACCAAGAAAAAAACACACTTAATATCAGTTATTAATACTTGTGGATTAGGGGAAGAGGTTAGAACCCCCATAAGCTAAATTAACTGCTTCACTAATCAAGGAAAATCATGAAATCATGGTTCCACTATAAGGGATCCCTCCAAAAGGGAACCCTTCAACCATAGGATTGATTATACCACAAAACATAATCAAAACCCTTGTTAAGGAACTTTAGATTATGGCTTAACAAGGAGGATTAAAACTTACCCCAAACCAATAAAGAAGATCATGTGAGAATAACCTATAGACACCCTCCTTCAACGTGACATTGTTTCCCTTTAAACGAATTAACCTTAATAACATCGTGGTAGTCTGCAATTATCATGATGTCGCCTTTAATGTTATAAAATAAAGAACTAAGAAGGAACAACTTCTAACATAGAAATTTGACCACATAGATAAGCATTTAACACCAAGAGAAGTGCTCTCACAATCCATTAGTGAAAATGAAGGAGCACATCTCTTTATATAGGTGATGCATCTCTTCCTTTATGATAAAATAATAATTCTTTAAGTGAATCCTTAAATTTTAAATAAATCCAAATTTCAACTAACTAAGCTATCACAACAATAAAATGAACGTGCTCAAACCACATATACGATGATAAGTTATGTTGAAGCCCCATAAGGTGGGTTGACTTGCCAAAGAAAAACACAAATGGTCCAAGCTTCCAACTTCTACCCTCCAAATGGTCCAAAGTTGTTGGAGAAGGTCAACGTTCCATGGAAGATGGTGATCCAATGCCACTTCAAGTCAAAATATGCTCAATGTTCTTCCTTTTATAGTGCAATGACCTCATGAAAACATGGTGACACTCCATCAAAAAGGAGTGACATCATGATAACACATTCATAAATCAAGTGATATAATGGTCCAATATCCCCACATAGTGTCTCAAATGAATGCTCATGGTCATATATTGGGTCAATAAACTCCATAAATCATGGAAGATGTTTCTATAAGCCAAAATTCGAGTCATTAAACCCTATTCCAACCAAGTGACAACAAAACATAATGGAGTTAACCCTCATTTGTGTAGAAATTCCATGAAACTCTGCAATTTCTTATATGAACAATATGAAATCTAATTTATTTTCATAAAGACACATAATTTCCCTACTAATATTGTAGAGGAATAAGAACACAAATAACACAGTCACACAATATATAAAAAAACACAATTTTTCTTGGGAACCCAATTGGGAAAACCCCATGCTTGATTGAGAATTGTATTGATAGAAGAATGAGCAATAGATCTCTCACAAAAACAATATTTTTTCAATATAAACCAATATGGTTTTCTCTACTTGTACTAATTTGAAACAACTACAAGACCTTGATCCATGCTTCCCTATTTCCTTATGCAAATCCCAAGGAAATTCTCCTAGCAATTTGCACACAAGCCTCTCTTGGTACGTTGATCCTCTCACAAGCTCACTCACAGAAATACAAATTTGTGTTCTCTATTACCTTGTCTCACCAACTCGTGCTCACAAGACAATGAATACAACTGTGCCTTTCAATCTCCTTATAAGCACTTCGAATAGGCTAAATCTAAAAAGTTCAATTTTTGGAACTCAAACTAGTGATTTATGAGTTAACTAACTCATGCAACTCGTCCTGCCTCAAATTAGAAGTTGAGACTCACTCGTTTGTCTTTTCCCAAAAATAGCTTGCCCTAGAAGACAACAAACTAAGCCTTATAATTCCATGCATAAGTCAAATTGTTTCATGAATTGTCCTAACTTATACGAACTTCCCCTATTTTTTAGGAATTAGTACTAAATTTTAGGAACTCGTCCTAACTTTTATGAACTTGTGCATGCTGTTATCACTGAAAATATTTCAAAGGAAAAGGAGAGCAGAAATCTTCATCAAATTCAAGCAAGGCAGCTCCTCAATTAAGCAAGTTGGGAGATAAGAAGCTTTCATTGAGACCCTAATTTCAGAAAACGGATTTTTCCCTGTTTGCCACGTGTTTTTCAAGGACAGTTTCTGGACAGCTGGAGAAATGTTTTCAAAAACCAGGAGAGGTTTTTGTTCTGGACAACATGGGCTACAAAAACCTCCTTCAATTTCGTAAAATGTGTCATGGATGAAGAGATAAAGGCTCTGCAATTTTCAAGGAACTAACCCTAAAAACAGGGAAACATGTTCCCTAATTTCTAGGGTTTCTCATCAGCAGTTGGGTGACCACGTGGGAGGCTTCATCAAATTCGACCTCATGGAGTGTTAGGTGTCAAAGAATGCTTTAAATTTTTAGATAAGTTTGTTGTAATCATAATAAGGAGTTACACTCCTAGTTGTATTAGGTCTCTAGGACTACTAGTTAGGTGTCAAATACATTTAATGGTTTGTTTTATGGTTAGAATAGGTGTCACTGATGGCAAATTCGAATTCTCTTGAGGAGGGATGATGGAATCCTAATTGTAAATGCTTTATATAGAGCAAGAGGTCGAATTAGCAAAGGGTTGGAGACTTTTTGGCTCAATTGCTGCTCTATGTGCAGACTGTGTATATTTTTAACCTAATGCAGAATTTCTACTTAGACAACTCAAGATTCATGAAGAGTTCTTGTATGTTCTTGTTTTGATGGCATCTTCCAATACTTACATTGCAGTGAGGTTTACTTATGATACTCAGAATTCGTCAATGATGCTCTGACTTCCTTCATAGATAAACTAACTGTGTTTCACTGTTTTGTATTTGCATTTCTGCACTTGAACTCTATAATGCCTTGACTTCCATGCTAGGTAGAATGTTTTGGCTTCACTACTCAGGATTCAAAGAGGGTTTTTAATGTCCTATTGTCTCATGGCTTTCCTCTTTCACTTACTTGCAGTGGTATGAATACATGTTACTTAGAATTCATCAATGATGCTCTAACTTCCTTCATGTATTTATAAACTGTGTTTCCTTGCATTGTATCTTTGTTTTGTTGATGTATAAAAACTCTCTATGCCCTGACTTCATGTTAAGCTGATCTTGCTGTGGTACTGAACATACTTTGACTCCATAGCCCAATGGTAGCCAACCTTCATCTTTCAACCTATAAACATATACAATCACAAACCATAGAGTTAGCCATCTATCTTATTCTTTAATCGAAATCTTTAACCCTTTGAGAGAGCCCTCTCAGGCTGAGGAGGCTAAGCCTCAGCCAAAAGTTTGGTTTGAAATAGTTACTCAAAGTCTTCCTGATCAACAGCCTATCAGGGGCATGATTTTGTGATAACACATGCTAAGGAAAAACTTCTTCTTAGTCTCTTTTACTAAGGCACAAGTCAAAGAAGGACCTTTCTTGCTACTATTTTCAACACTCTCGCTTAGTGAGGAAGGTGCTTCTAGAAGAACCTCGCCCACCTAATTTTGTCTCTAATATTGCCACATTCTTCATTGCTCCCTATGAACTATAAGACTTCCCTGCTTTCTTCTGTGGAGCCTAATGTGAAGACTTGTTCTTTCCCACCATGTTTTGTGAATCCATCACTTTAGTCATAAGTTTCATGTACCCCGTGTACCTCTATGGCTACTTCCTCTGGCTAGAAGTGATACTAGAAGATTCAACTCTCTTATAATCTCCCTTAACTAAATCCTTTACCCACTTGGCTCGAACTCTCCCAAAACTGGGAGCCTCTGACTGAGTGGCTACCTCCACTCACCCTAGGTTATGGCCATCATCATCCTGCTGGTCAGCCCAACTGTCAACTAGCTTAGACTGAAACTGAGATATTGGCTAAGGCTCTGTCTTGAGAGCTTTATCCTACTCTCACTAAACCACCACTTCTCTAATCTAAGCTCTCCCTTCATTGTTTCTCAAGGTTGCACCAGTCTCAAGCAAAACTGCCCACTAGTTGCTCTATTGCTCCTCTAAGATCGTCAGCTCTTGGGGTCTTCAAAAAATTGCCCACTAGCTGATATGGTTGCTCCATCATCATTTATCTTAGGGACTTCTGGAACTTCCCTCTTATCAACCATATGGCTCCTTTCATTAGCTAAACTAGGAATGCCCTTCGAATCTGCCACCTAATAAACCATGAATCCTTCTATGGACATTGTCCTTGAGGTCTTCAACAAGGTTTACTTCTCACAACAAATAAGTACATCTACCCACTACATACTCACCCATGAGAAACATTGTTCACAACTTCATTTGTGAACAATACTTTGTTACCTTCACACAGTGTCTTAGTTGCTCCAAGATCACTGTCATAAGGCCTTCCAGATCTGCCCACTTGTCCACCTTCTATTCACTTCAGAATGTTGATCCTAGGGCCTAAATCAACCAACCCTTTCATCACAGATTTGATCCTTCAAACCTCTGAACTAGGGCCCACAATACTATTGTTCAAACACTCCTATGAACATACCTCTTCATTATTACTTCCAACACACTACTTGTGCTAGAATAGTGCCCCATTGTTCACGCCATACCAACCCTTCCTATTGTTCTTCCAAATCGCATCACTGTGCAACAATCTAAGCACATTTGACCCTCTTTAGGAACATATATGCCACAAAACTCCATGTCTAATCTTGAGGTATTGCAGCCTCTTATCTCAAGTCTGCACCAACATATATATTACCTCCTAGGGTCTCGACTATAGTATTTATCACAAAATACAACAACTATATGAAAATTTGAATAGTCTTCAAACCTAGGTTAGTATGAATATACGTAGCCCTTTTTTAAAATAGAAACAAGAAATGTTAAAATAGCATCAAGAAAGATCCTAATTTAATTTTGTCCTTGAATTAAATTGTAATTGTAATTCTCATAGAAACTTGTAATAGTTAACTAAGTTAATTTGACTTAGTTGACTCAGTTAATTCAAGTTGTGAGTCTATCTAGAGTCATGTAGAGTGATTCCTAAATTTAAGGGGCCTAGGTTGAGTTCTTTTGAGTTGTAATTATTTAATTCAGTCTAACTGAGTTAAAGTCAGTTAAACTAGTTCCAACTGATGGAGGAATTAGTGGGAGGTCCAATAGTGGGGTGTAACCTACAGTAGTGGGGTGTAACCTACTGTAGTGGGGTGTAACCTGCAGTAGTGGGATGTAATCTGTAGTAGTGGGGTGTAACTTGCAGTAGTGGGGTGTAACTTTTTGTAATGGGGTGTAACTTACTATAGTGGGGTGTAACCTATTGTAGTGGGGTGTAACCTACTGTAGTGGGGTGTAACTTGCAGTGATCAACCAAGAAACTAAAGATTCACTCATAATTAACTCATGCATGTCAGATTAGAGAAAGACCCAATTGAGATTGGATTTTAGGGACAATGTACTATTAGTTGTAAAATCATCTAAATAAATCGATGGTGCATGTAATCAGAGGAAGGCATATGAGGATTGCACAATTCGTAATTGGGGTTTTTTCCATTAAATAAGAGCTAATTCCTAAGGGAACAATGCAAGGAAGTCTGAGCTTGGAAGGCTATGGATTTGGCTAAGTATTGGCCAAAGGCAGTCAGTCTAGCAAAGGATAGAAAATACTTGTGCAGGTTGAGTAGAGCATATTGTATTTATCCAGATTCTTTGACTAATGCAATATACAGATAGCAAGGGTATTTAGACCTGGCTTTCCCCAAAAAATCATTGTGTTATGTGTGATTGAATTCTTTCTCTTATATGCTTCGTGATTTCATTGATCGTTTATTGTTCCCGCTGATGGGTAGAGTAGATTCAAGTCAATTGTTTTAGCATATTACAATCTGTGGTTTGAATCTACAAGGAATTTCTACAACCCTAACTACGGATCTTGAACCAACCCTTTAACATCAGTAAGACAAATTTATTACATTGTAATTAAGGCTCACATACACAACCCTCTTATCAGTGATAAGTCTGCTACTTATCCACTGAACTAGGGCTATGGTCACTATTGTTCAAACTCATCAAACAACCCTCATCACCTAGCATTCAATCAACATAAAAGAGCACTTTACTTACCTCATTGTCCTCAGCTGATATAACCACAGTTTTGAGCATACATGATTGTAATCCATGTCCAAGTTACAGTTCGGACTTGAGGAAGGTTCATGCTTGCAACCACCCCCAAATCTATGGATAACTGTTAAGTTATGGTATGTTCTATGCTTATAACAGTTTACTTCTTTTTCTTATTATATTCCTCCGATTAGCAATCACATGTACATAAAGTAAAGTGCAGATAGAACATTAAACGATCGACAGAAAATAAGCCAAGACAAGAGACACAAGATGTGGCGGCTAGCCAGGGACAAACCCCACAATGTGTGGGGAAACCCTTTGATCAAATCTTCTTTTATCTTCAATAATTCAGCAAAGAGAAATAGTACAATAAATCTGATTCATATCAGCAGTAGCAAACCCTAGATCAGTAGCATCAGCATTAGCGGCTTCATTATCAAACTAGGGCAGACCATATCTCACAAACCGACAGTCGGATTGACTTCATTCCACCACCAAAAGTTTCGGCTTCCAGAGGAGGTTCAGATGAACCTACAGCGCAGTTCAGATGAGGAGATCTTCTAGGCCACGCAAGTCAATCTTTACTTCTGCAGTTGCAGCTTTAGTTTCAGCAGTTTCCGGCTTCAAACTAGGGCAGTCGATATCTTGCAAACCGTTTGTCGGATTGACTTCATTCCACCACCAAAAGTTGCGGCTTTCAAAGGAGGTTCACATGAACCTACAGTGCAGTTCCAAAGAGGAGATCTTCTAGGCCATGCAAGTCAATCTTTACTTCTGCAGTTGCAGCTTCAGTTTCAGTAGTTTCCAACTTCAAACTAGGGCAGTCGATATCTTGCAAACTGTTCGTCGGATTGACTTCATTCCACCACCAAAAGTTGCGGCTTTCAAAGGAGGTTCAGATGAACCTACAGCGCAGTTCAGATGAGGAGATCTTCTAGGCCACGCAAGTCAATCTTTACTTCTGCAGTTGCAGCTTCAGTTTCAACAGCTTCCGGCTTCACATGTGTGAGAGAGAGAGACCCATTTCAGCGCAGTAGAGAAGAGACTCATATCTGCGCAGTAGAGAGAGAGAGATGTGATGAGATGAGTGAGTCCAAATGAGGAAAAGTCCTCTTATATTTATACACAACGTTGGTGGGTGAATAGATGCGACTGTTGGGCTTCTGAGCCTACATGAGTTGTAGGTCGGCTTGATAATAATTCCATAATCAAAATAAATTCATATCTCCATGAATACTTATCGAAATCGGATGATCTTTATATCAATCCTACACCTCTCGACGAGAGGAATCTAATAAAAATATTATTAGCCATGAATAAGATGACCCACATGAAGTTTTTCCCTGGTTGCCAATTTTAACAATAACCAATCACCCAACCTATGTGCTAACTCCTCCAAATAGAACGTAATACCTCCACTGTCAAGGATAGAACTTTGGCCCTTTCCCAACCTCTACTTCTAGCCTAGAACAAAGGTCACAACCTTCTTTTCTCTAACACAAAATTGTGCAGCCTGATCACAAAACTGTCACACTTCAAACAACTATGCCAAGAACATCTTTGCACAAGTTTCCTCGAGTCAATCTGTTGGCATTATGAGACAAGTGTTGTCCTTGATGGCAAATCACACAGATGACAAATTAGAGTGCAGCAGGTCAGTAGCAAAGAATTGATGATCAGACTACAAATAATGAAGAAAGAAGAGTGTATACGCAGGTTCACTATATACCAAGTAGGGTATATACGCAGGTTCACCATATACCAAGTCGCGTATACGCAGTTTTGCTATATACCAAGTAGGGTATACACGCAGTTTCATGCACGGAAAAGCGCGTACATGTCGGAAAGCTTACTTTTGGTCCGTGGTAGTTGGTCCTCGGTATTTGAACCTATGGTTTTGGACCGTGGTATCTCGACAAGTGTGTTGATCCCAAGTATTGGGCCCTTGGTATTGATTTATTATGGTTTTGGACCGTGGTATTGAGCAAGGCCTAAGACTATAAAAGGAGAAGAAGATCATTAGGCAAGGGCATCTGAAAAGACTAGAATATCTGATGAAGTATGAGATCCAGTATGCAGGTTATGGGTTGATGATGCATTGCTTGATCTTAGCTAAGGAGGGATCTCACCGGTTGATGGAGAACAAGAACTAAGGAGAGATCGGGATCAAATGGTTTGAAATGAACTATCTTTATATAGTTGACTATGCTTATTCTAGATCTGCATACTGACGCATGTATTGTTCTATAAGTGTTATGAATATGACTGATGTCTGGTACAGCTGCAAGTTATGAGAAAATATTTTTAGATCTGTACGCGGCTTGTCTTTGGAAAAAGCACGTATGTACGCGGGTTTGATTCATCATAGTAGTGTATACCATTTGAGCTATGATGTCTGAAGTTACAGGTGGTTCTGACTGTTGATGAGTTCTGATGACTGTTTAATGGTGTCAGTATTCTGCATATCTTGGTTGGATGATTGTGTATTGATGGATGAGAACTAATATGGATCAAGATCATAATGACTCATATTTATGTGATCCGATGGACTAGATCTGGGTGCTAACACATATATTATCCTTGTATATGTAATGATCTGGTTATGTCTGAAGTCAGGGAGTGCAGCAAAGTTATGAATAAGTGATTAATGACATATACGCTGGTTCATCTTGATGAAGTTGCGTATACACGCAGGTTCGGCACTTCCAAGTAGCATATGCACTCTGATGCATGATTTTGATGGTACAGTTGGTTCTGATTGTTATTGTAGAGTTCTGCTCTGTGTTCTGGTGACTGTGTTGTTGACAGGGCTTCAGTGTTTCAGAGATTGATGATGCGAGTATTGATTGTTTTATGCTTCAATGATATTTATGGGTCCAGTATGAAAATTTGATGAAACGTGGCCTTCAGATTATGTGTTGTGCTTCAGGAGTATCTAGTCTAAAAATTTATGAAACGTGGTACCCAGAGGAGAGAAGATTGTAGGCCAGCGCCTACGTACTAGTATCTTAGCTAGTACAAGAACAAAGGGGGTTGGAGCTCCCTTCCAGGACAGTCTGGGGAACGAGAGAAGGTTGTAGCCTTCTGCAGGTTGTAGCCTGCATGCTGGTAAAGGACTGCACCAGTACATTGTAAAAGAAGTTTCTTAATAAAGGAAGATAGAAACGAATTGCAGCAAGTGGTTTTCACCCACATTGGGTTTCCACCTTATATCATGGTGTTCATGTGTGTTGCTTATGTGTGTTGATCTATCTGTTTTACTGCTACTGTTAACTGTTAATATGGCTAATAATGTTATGATGCACCCATTGAAGATCACATAACTGAATCATGAGTTTAATGGTTATACGCTAGTTGCAATAGACACAGTCGCGTATATACGCGGGTATACTTAACTGAAGTAGCGTATATGAATCTGAGTATGAAAATGAAAAAGTATTATTGATTAGATAATACTGATTCACCCCCCTCACCCCCCCCCCTCTCAGTATTATTTCCAACAATTGGTATCAGAGCAGGTCCTTTGGTAGAAGCTTGATCGCTTGAAGGAGATCCGTGGAACTATGGGAAAGAAGCTTAAGAAGAAAGCACCTAAGAAGAAGAAGACATCTCAGAAGAACTATGACAGTGGGAGAATCGATTGGGGATTAGGTATAAGAAGCTCTTCAGATTCAGAATCATTTCAGAATGAAGATGAACTATCAGGTACGAATTTGCTATCCTCTGATGTTCCAGCTATCTATCCATTTGGAAAGGATGGAAGTGATAACGAAACAACTGAATGTGCTCTTATGGGTGAGGAAGAAGGATATCAAATAGAGGCAGAATTTAACAGGTTGACAAACAAAATTAGTGAACAAGAAAGACTTCTGAACATAAAGAGTGGTGCCCTCAAAGAAGTTGTTACTAGACTAAAGGCTCAACGAGAGTTATTCAAGGACAAATATCAAAAGTTACAGGAAGAAGTAACATCTCTGAGAGATGAAGTCAACGAAAGAAGCACAACCATCAAGAAACTCAGAGATAGATCCAATTACTATGAAAGTCTTGAAGCCACGATCCGCTCGCTAAAGGAAGATCTTGAAGAATCAAAGAAGCAGAATAAAGATCTACTCCAAGCTAATGAAAAACAAGTAAACGAAGTTATCAGCTTAAAATCTCAGCTAGAATGTGCCTTCAGAATTCATCAAATGCAGCAGGATCTGAATGAAGAATAAGAAAAGGAGATTCTCAAACTAAGGCATCAGTTGGAAGAAGGAAGGAAAGCTGAAGAAGACATGAAGAAGCAATATCTTGAAAAGGAAGATCAACTTCAAGTTGAGGTAAATATCTTGAAAGGTAAATTAGAATAAAAGGATAAACTGTTGCGATTTCAAGATAGTACTAAAGCCTTGGATGATATTCTTAATAGTCAAAGGTCTCCTGCTATCAAGACTGGTCTTGGTTTTCATGAATCTATTGAAGGTGAATCTAGTTCACAAGGTGTGGCAAGGAACTATAAAGAGAAATCCAAAATGATTAACAAGGAGATGAGAGGTCAACCTCATAAACAATCAAGGAAAGAGATTCTTCAAAGAAAATATCTTACTCCTAACTATGGTCGGCCATTTACTCAGATGAATAATATTGAATGTTATGAATGTCATAATCTTGGACATGTTGCAGCTAGATGCAGAAGAAGGATGGTTCAAGATCATCACACAGAAAGATCATCACATTCCAGGTACTTCAATGGATATTGTTTTTCTTGCAATATGTTTGGTCACAAAGCTGCTAATTGCTACAGGAGGAATATGAAACATGTAATATGTTATGCATGTAACAAGCTTGGACATATAGCAAAGGAATGCAGGAACAAAGGATGGACATCACACCAAAAGGAGAAAACAATATCACACTTGAAGATATGGAAGAAGAAGGAAGTACAGTCAGAAAGATGTGGCACAGCACAATGTACTTAGACACAGCACAGCACAGACATAACAGACTCAGAGGGAGCTGAAAGTATAAAACTTCAATGTCCTGAATCTCATACGCAAGTTCCATAAAGGGAATTCGCGTATATACGCGAGTTGGATGCTGCACAGTCGCGTATATGATTATCTGAGGAAAAGCAGTGGGGACATGTTCAGGAAAAGGATCTGTTATGTTTCAGTCCATTATTTTCTCTGTTTGATAATATTTACAATCTGCTGAGGATGTGTGGAAATATCTTGATACTTGTAAGATGTTTAGAAGGGTTTGATCTTAACTTGATGATGATGTCTTGATGCTTATTACTGATATATGCATGATCAAATCTAATGGTAAACAGATGGCTCACGTTGAGGGGGAGCATATGCCTTTAATAATGCATTGTTGGCCTTATGGGTTAATAGTCCTTGGTGATGATACTTATATGGCTAAATGATATATCTTGCTATGATGTGGTTGTGAGTTGTCTATGATTAACTCTCATATGATTCTTGAAGTTACATAGTAGATGTTCAGATCAGATTTATGGTTGATTCTTTAATGATGCATATATGGTGCTTACTTGGTGATCTTCATAAGGATAAGGAGAAGTACAAAGCTTGAATACACATCTTCCTCACTTGATGATGAGTCACTCATATACTGCAGTTGTCATATGCATAAAGATCATATAGTTATGATGCAGGCACTCATGTGGATAAGGATTGTTGCTGTTGATGATATCAAGAAGCTTTGTCAAAAGAGCTTGAGCTCAAGATACATAGTGCTGATACATGGATGACTACTCAAAGTTGCCTTGTTGGAGACATGATGATGAGTTCTTATCTATATGATGATAGGTTGATACTTACATATGTTGGTTGATGCAGATGTTCCCAAGTAATGATACTTGGATCATGTAGAGCTTGATGAAATGGCTATGGTGGTTTCACATATGATATAATGTGAATGACTTCATGATGATGTTTTAAAAGGATGAGTTGACATCTATGTTCAGACATACCTTTTTACAGAACATTTACAGGTTGTTGATATGGAAATTAGTGTATGCGAGTTGGATGAGGGGTATCCACGTACATACGCCGATTTATGCAGGTACAAACGCGTATATGGAGTTTTTGAAGGAAATCAACAGGGACAGACTCTGGTTGCAGAGAGTCTGATATGGGTCTGTCAGAGTCCATCTGGCACAGGTTTAGGGGGAGAAGATAATCTTCTAATAATGCAGTGTTGGCATTACCTTAGAAGCTCTTGGTTCTAGTACTCAAGTTGTTTTTGATTCAGGTGGACCAGCTGCAGAAAGAAGATCAGAAGGAGAACATGATTGCTGATATATACAGTGATTGACAGATGCTGCTGATAGTAGTTATTGATGATTTGCATAGTCTTGATATTTCATCTCTATGTCATATATCTCTTTTGTGGTATCTCTTTCATGGTGTCAAGGTCATGTAACGGCCTATATTGGTTTCCCCACTATGCCTGGGATGAAGATGAAATGTAATTGGTTGTCATATGTAAACTTCTTATGTATCCCCACTTGGTTGGGAGGTCGATCCCCACTTGATTGGGTGAAGGATGTATGTATGAGTCTTTGGTGCTAGGAAGGTCACTTATGATGTATAGAGTCATGTTCTTTCTTGTAGAACATCTTTTTGCAGACCTTGCTTATAGTCAGGGGGAGCATGAACAGCTCACTTCAGCAGAGCAGAGACTTCAGCATGTACTCAAGGGGAGCATGGACAGATTGGTACACTTTGGCATATACAAAGGGGGAGCACATTTGTAGATTTCAGCAGGTACTCAAGGGGAGTATGGATAGCAGAATGTTTATCAAGGAAAGAGAACATCTTGGTCCACCCTTTTCCCTTGATGTCAAAGGGGGAGAGTGATTTGGTGTTGTTACCATCAAGTCCAAAGGGGGAGATTGTTGGCATTATGATGCATGTGTTGTACTTGATGGCAACCCTCTCATAGAAGAACATCCCACTTATGTATAACTGGATGAATCTTCAGAAGAGATATCAGACGTGACTGATGGAGGACAGCTCAAAGGAATCAGATGATAGTTCTAAGTGTGACAAGTTAGCTTTGCCATCAAGCCCAAAGGGGGAGATTGTTGGCATTATGAGACAAGTGTTGTCCTTGATGGCAAATCACACAGATGACAAATTAGAGTGCAGTAGGTCAGTAGCAAAGAATTGATGATCAGACTACAAAGAATGAAGAAAGAAGAGTGTATACGCAGGTTCACTATATACCAAGTAGGGTATATACACAGGTTCACTATATACCAAGTCGCGTATACGCAGGTTCGCTATATACCAAGTAGGGTATACACGCAGTTTCATGCACGGAAAATCGCGTACATGTCGGAAAGCTTACTTTTGGTCCGTGGTAGTTGGTCCTCGGTATTTGAACCTATGGTTTTGGATCGTGGTATCTCGACAAGTGTGTTGATCCCAAGTATTGGGCCCTTGGTATTGATTTATTATGGTTTTGGACCGTGGTATTGAGCAAGGCCTAAGACTATAAAAGGAGAAGAAGATCATTAGGCAAGGGCATCTAAAAAGACTAGAATATCTGATGAAGTATGAGATCCAGTATGTAGGTTATGGGTTGATGATGCATTGCTTGATCTTAGCTAAGGAGGGATCTCACCGGTTGATGGAGAACAAGAACTAAGGAGAGATCGGGATCAAATGGTTTGAAATGAACTATCTTTATATAGTTGACTATGCTTATTCTAGATCTGCATACTGACGCATGTATTATTCTATAAGTGTTATGAATATGACTGATGTCTGGTACAGCTGCAAGTTATGAGAAAATATTTTTAGATCTGTACGCGGCTTGTCTTTGGAAAAAGCGCGTATGTACGCGGGTTTGATTCATCATAGTAGCGTATACCATTTGAGCTATGATGTCTGAAGTTACAGGTGGTTCTGGCTGTTGATGAGTTCTGATGACTGTTTAATGGTGTCAGTATTCTGCATATCTTGGTTGGATGATTGTGTATTGATGGATGAGAACTAATATGGATCAAGATCATAATGACTCATATTTATGTGATCCGATGGACTAGATCTGGGTGCTAACACATATATTATCCTTGTATATGTAATGATCTGGTTATGTCTGAAGTCAGGGAGTGCAGCAAAGTTATGAATAAGTGATTAATGACATATACGCTGGTTCATCTTGATGAAGTTGCGTATACACGCAGGTTCGGCACTTCCAAGTAGCATATGCACTCTGATGCATGATTTTGATGGTACAGTTGGTTCTGATTGTTATTGTAGAGTTCTGCTCTGTGTTCTGGTGACTGTGTTGTTGACAGGGCTTCAGTGATTCAGAGATTGATGATGTGAGTATTGATTGTTTTGTGCTTCAATGATATTTATGGGTCCAGTATGAAAATTTGATGAAACGTGGCCTTCAGATTATGTGTTGTGCTTCAGGAGTATCCAGTCTGAAAATTTATGAAACGTGGTACCCGGAGGAGAGAAGATTGTAGGCCGGCGCCTACGTACTAGTATCTTAGCTAGTACAAGAACAAAGGGGGTTGGAGCTCCCTTCCAGGAGAGTCTAGAGAACGAGAGAAGGTTGTAGCCTTCTGCAGGTTGTAGCCTGCGTGCTGGTAAAGGACTGCACCAGTACATTGTAAAAGAAGTTTCTTAATAAAGGAAGATAGAAACGAATTGCAGCAGGTGGTTTTCACCCACATTGGGTTTCCACCTTATATCATGGTGTTCATGTGTGTTGCTTATGTGTGTTGATCTATCTATTTTACTGCTACTGTTAACTGTTAATATGGCTAATAATGTTCTGATGCACCCATTGAAGATCACATAACTGAATCATGAGTTTAATGGTTATACGCTAGTTGCAATAGACACAGTCGCGTATATACGCGGGTATACTTAACTGAAGTAGCGTATATGAATCTGAGTATGAAAATGAAAAAGTATTATTGATTAGATAATACTGATTCACCCCCCCCCCCCCCCCCCCCTTAGTATTATTTCCAACACAATCTACTAGAACTTAAGACAAAAACAAAACTAGAAAATTTGTCCTTATCTTCTTCTTGGCTTGGCTTCACTTGAGATCTGCGGCTGCTTCAAGTAGCTCCTTTCTTTTGATCGAATGCACTTGTGATGTCACAAAAACTACTGCCCAAAAAAAAAACTTTAGGACAGTCTTCTTCCAACTACATTTTCCGTGTGCTGGTCTAGATTTTGTTCACTGCTCTAATACCATGTAGGAATTCCATGAAATTCTGCAACTTCTTATATGAACAATCTAAAATATAATTTCTTTTCATAAATACACAAAATGTCCCTACTAATTTTGCAGTGGAATGGGAACAAAAATAACACAGTCACACAATATATAAAAAAACACATTTTTTTAGGGAACCCAACTAGGAAAACCCTTTGCTTGAGTGAGAATTTTATTGATAGAAGAGTGAACAAAAGATCTCTTACAAAAACAATCTTGTTTCAATAGAAACCAATCTGGTTTTTGTAGGTTTTAACCCCGTACAAAAGTTACCTGCATACGAATTCTAAAACACATAAAATAAACGATGTGAGAGCATAACACATAAAACACATATACACAGAGATTTTCCCCTAGATCCCAAACCGGGACTACCAGCTTGATTTTTCATTATATTCCTTTCAATGTTACAATCCATATTTATACATGCTGAAGCATCCAATACCATGGACCGAAAAACCATCGCGTCCAAAACCATTGCGTCCAAAAAACATGTGTGAAAATCATGCACAAAACCAACCTAACATAGGTTCCAAAACCAAAATTTTCCAGGGCGCTACCCTGGACCCCATAGAGTGGGGTTACGGGTACCCCTCAAACCCCCTGTGACCTCCCCCCCCACCCCACCTACACAATCGACGCAACAAATGGGGGGCTCCGCCCCCCCTCTAACCCCTGGTTAACTACGTGGGCTAGTCGTGGAAAGAATATAACACAACCCAACATTATCCCACTTGTTGTTTTCTTTCCACAAGGGGCCAAAAGAGAGCTTAGTCATTTATCCAGCCCTGCAACGCCCATTGTTTCTCTACACCAAGAGAACTTCTCAGAGCTCACATATTTTGTCAATACATCTGCAGTATTCTTCAAAGTGTCCACCTTTACCAGCAACACCTTTTTGTCTTCTATCATATCCCTCACAAAGTGATACTGAACATCAATGTGGTTTTTCTTTGAATGATATGCAAGGTTCTTTGCCAAGAAAATTGCACTTTGGCTGTCACAGTCTATCCTTATAGCTTCCTATACTAACCCCATACTTGAACACAATCTCTACAACCAAATTGCTTCCTTGCTTGCATGAGTGGTTGCCATGTATTCTGCCTCTATAGTTGATAGTGCCACTACAGATTGTTTCTTACTCATCCAACTGACTGCACCTCCAAATAGGTTAAACACATACCCACTTGTAGATCTTCTTTTATCCAGATCTCCAGCCCAGTCTACATCAACAAAGCCATGAATATCCAACTCTTTGTCCAATCCTGGTCTTCCTTGGTAGCACAAACCATAACCACTAGTGCCACGCAAATACCTGAAAACCTGCTTCATTGTTTTCCAATGCTCCTTCCCTGGTTTTAACATAAACCTGCTCAATACTCCCACTGCATGTGCAATGACTAGTCTAGTACAGACCATTGCATACATCAGGCTACCGAGTGCACTTGCATAGGGAACATAAGGCATGTTCTCTTCCTCTTCTTGTGCCTTGGGACACTGTTCAGTAGATAACCTCACACCTACAGGAATAGGAACCTTCACTGGTTTACTATCCTTCATATTAAACCTCTGCAATATTGTCTCGACATACTTCCTCTGGTTTAACCAGAGCTTCCTCTTTGTCTGATCTCTTTTAATTTCCATGCCCAAAATATAGTTTGCAGCACCAAGATCTTTCATGTCGAATTTGGAGGACAAATGGGTCTTCAAATCCTGGATAATTTCTTTGTCATTTCCAACCAGCAACATATCATCCACATACAAGGTCAAATAAATAACATGGTCACCAATTAATTTAAAATACACAGAGTGATCTGCTTTGCTTCTCGTGAAGCCAAGTCCCCGTATAAATGCATCAAATTTTTTATACCACATCCTTGGTGATTATTTTAACCCATACAGAGACTTCTTTAACTTGCATACTAGTTATTTCTTACCCTTCACGGTAAAGCCTTCCAGTTGCTTCATGTAGATTTCCTCTTCTAGATCCCCATGAAGAAATTTTGTCTTCACATCCATCTGTTCTACCTCAAAATCAAAAGTAGCAGCAACAGATAAAAGTAATCTAATAGAAGTTACCTTGGCAACAAGAGAAAAAATATCACCAAAATCAATTCCCAACACCTGGGAATAACCTTTTGCTACCAACCGAGCTTGTATTTCTCCACCTTTCCTTCTGCATTTGTCTTCTTCTTATGGGTTTTCCTTCCAGATGGCAACTCCACCAGATCCCAAGCCTCATTTTTGTGCAAAGATGCCATTTCATCAACCATGGCCTCTTTCCAAAGTTTTCCATCCTCTGAAGCTATTGCTTCCTTCACAGTTCTGGGATCATCGTTAGTAATAGATAAAGAAAAATTTGAACAGAAAACAGATGGACTATACCTTTCTAGTTGCCTTCTTTCTCGAACTGATCTTCTCACAGCCGGAGTTTGTGGCTCTTCATCTTCTGATTCCTCCTCTGCTGTAGAGCCTGTTTCTTCCTCCTTTAGCTCAAACTCTATCTTCTCAGGTTCCTTTGGTTGGACTTCATGTTTAATAACATCTTTCACCTCTTTGAACACCACATCTCGGTTGTACACAACCTTCCTTGTTACTGGGTTCCAAAGCTTATAACCCTTTAAACCATCCTTATACCCAATAAAGATGCACTTTTCAGATTTAATATCCAACTTGGTTCGTTTCTCCTTTGGAACATGTACATATGCATCACATCCAAATACCCTTAGGTGTGAAAGAGAGGGTTTCTTACCAGTCCATACCTCTTGTGGAGTCTTATCCTCCAAATCTGATGAAGGTGACCTGTTGACCAGGTAACATGCAGTATCCACCGCCTCTGCCCAGAATTCCTATCCTAACCTGGCACCACTGAGCATGCTTCTTACCCTTTCCATCAACGTCTTGTTCATTCTTTCTGTAACTCCATTTTGCTGAGGTGTATATGGAGTAGTCTTTTGCCATGTTATGCCACACTTCTTACAATATTCTTCAAATTCCTTACTGCAAAACTCTCCACCGTTATCTGTCCTTAGCAACTTTATCTTCTTCTCTGTCTGGGTTTCCACCTGAGCCTTAAATTCTTTAAACCTGTCAAAGACTTCAAATTTCTCCTTAAGGAAATATATCCATGTATTCCTTAAGAAGTCATCTATAAATGATACATAGTACATAGACTTACCCAGTGATGGAACCTTCACAGGTCCTGTTTGCCTCCTGTTGCACCAGGTTTCATATTTCATGATTGACAGTGGGAGTGCCAAAAATGTTCATCTATTTTCATACTGCAAAAGTTCCATTTTTGAAGATTTCTCAGTTAAAGGAAAGCCAAACAGTTTAAGCTTGGCAGACTAGTAGCTAGGTAGAGAACGAAGGAGCCCAATAGCTTAATCTGGGCCCTTGGAAGAAATAAGGCTAGTTTTAGATAGGAGGACAGTCTAAAAAAAAAAAAGGGCAATCAGGGTTTGCAAGTCTAAGTGCACCCTTCCTGAAGTAACAAAAAATGCTAGGTATATTAGGCTGGGTAGGTAGCCCGGGGTTGCAGAAGCAAGATCATCCTCAGTTTTTGGGCGTTGACAAAGAAGGCTCATCTCATCAGTGGCAGAGGTATCAAAGCAGTGTTTTTTTGGCAGAATGTTGAAAAGCATATCTAATTTCCCCTCACCTCCTTCTCAAAAGTTCCTTACTAACATCCCCCTAGAGGACCTTGGGATCTGCCCAACAAGTCCTAGTTCTTACTTCATTTTTGCAAAAAACATTAAGTCAAGGTTTTGGATTTCTTCATGAAAAGAAGCCACATTTCTTGTGTAACAATCATGTTTTCATCTTCCACATAATCTCTATGTCTATCTTTACTTCATAGACTTACCATTTTTCTCTTTCCTCTTCCACTCCACTATTATCATATTAACTCCTAATTCTACTATGTAGCTCCCTAATTTCTCCCCTATCCCTATTAACTACTAAAACTGTATGAAATTCCCAAAAAAGATACTAAATAACCCCTCCCCTTGGCACTATAGCCATATTTCCTAAGTCCGGGGCATGCCAAGCTCATTTGGGGCCTGCCATTAACCCTTCCGCGTCCTAACCCGGGGTTAATATGACATTTGGTTAAATTAACAACCACCATTCTCTCCCCCACACATGAACTTTATACTAAGTTCTTCCGCGCATACATTCCCTTTGGAATTAATTTGATATCTGATCAAATTAATAGCCACCCGCGCCCATTTGTAAACCCATTAAACCCGTATAACCCAAAGTTTAAGACCCTGAAGCGCTGAATAAAGATTTAACAGTCGGGCGGGCCCAGTGCGTTAACATCCCGTCAAATCTTTGTCCCGTCCACCGTCGGATCGGGCCCTCCCCATCCGACGGCTCTCGGTGATTTCGGAGGTGCCCCGCTGCTCGGTCGTTAGCTTCCGATGGCGGGGCGGTTTTTCTGCCGTACCCAAAGACACTTGTCCATTTCCTATTGCATCGGAGGGGCTCTGACGGATTCCGCCCCCGTACAGAAAGCGGTCCGATAAAACCGCTTTCTGCCTTCTGTACGCGCGCCTCATGTAACCTATCCTGTTCTACGTGTCTGCCTCGTCACCATGCCACATCACCTGCACAAACATCGACGCCTTGCCAAGTCATCCTGCTAACGTCATCCCGCCACGTTACCCTCCGTACCCAGCCCGCCAATGACGTCATGCTGACATCATAGTTAAAAAGCGCCAAAAGTGTCAAATCATCATAAAAATGCGCAAATCGACCGTTTTATGTCATTTTCACTGCTCAGTTCTGGGAGATCTCTGCATGCTATTTCACGTTGTTTTTCCGCCTAAGTCCAAAATTCGATCAAACGAGCTGCTGCCGCCCACCAATTTGTCGCCATTACTCTCCATTGCACCTGCTCATTCATTACCGGTGCCTTAAGTCCACGTATTTACCCGAAACAACGCCCGTAACCCTGTTTTTATATTTTCTCTGCAAGAATTGCCAATACACCAAAATTTACCTGGAGCACATCGACACATGCGACCTTTTCCTCTCTGCCTCACCATATAACTCAGTTTTTGCCAAAGCCCGACGTCTCTGTTATCTTTGACAAAGCTGCCATTCATAGCTTCAAAGTCCAGCTCCAATTTTTCTGCAGAACCGCTGAATACAATCTGCTAAAGGCCTCCAATTTCCTCCCTCTCAATGAATTTATTGCAGAACCTTGCACACTCTGTGTTTCATTGACTTCTGCTCATCAAAACATATCTACACAGAGCTTAAAACTCTGAGCTCCTGGCCCGGAAAACCATCATCAGAACTCTGATCTTTGCTGAAATACTGGCCTAAACCAGCTGTAGTTATTGTCGGAGCATGGAGACCCCAGTTGCCCTGAATATTGCACCACTGAATGCTCCACACAGGGACTTGGAATGGCTGCCCCTTGCCGACATGGATTATCAAATGAAGGAAACAGTTGAAATAAGCAAAAAATATCACATTGAAATTGTCTGTGAAATAAGGAGAAAACACAGAAGCAGAACTGATGACATGGGTATCTAGGAGTCCAACCTACCCATCTATTATCTTCCACAAGTGAATGTATTCCCAGACTTTATCCATCAGTGCTGTGAGCATTATGAACCCACTCAAAAAGCAGTTTTGGCTCAATCTGGGGCTGTTTTGTTTCACATCACCCCTCAATCCATAAATGAGATGCTAAGCTTTGAGCCAAGCAAACCTCTGGTGCCCCTTTCTATGAATCTTCTACTTAACCAAGGCACTAAGCTACCCAGCTCAGAGGTCGCGAGAATTGGCCAATTATTCATGCTCCCAGATTACCAGCCCCGGCAACCTCCTCCTTATCTACATGTCTGGTTCAATGAAACAGGGAGACTGCTAGTAGATATGATATCCTGCATCTTAGGATTCAATACCAGTGAGTATGTCGATGAGGTTATCTTGGTAATGCTATCCATGTTCACTCCAGGGCAGCCCCCCGCTATCCAGTATGATTATGCCACCTTCATAGCTGACAAAATTTATGAGCAATTCATGAACCTGGAGAGAGAAAGGGTGTTTAAATATACTTCCTACATATATCATGTGTTGTTGTACTATCAGCCTGATAGTTTCCTTGTCTTCCTCAAAAGGTTGGATGCTAAGGGGAGGTGAAGGTCCGTAGTATTTTGGTCATCAGTTTGCCACCATGTTTATTACTCTCCATACACCTACTGTGAGTTCATTGACCTATTCATATACCCAGCTTCCTCCTTGCTAGTAAGCACTCCTCTCCCTAGACTCACTGATGAAATGCAAAAAATCCTGCAACTTTCCAAGACCTACAGTATTGGAGATTGGTATTTTTATCAACACCACACAGTAATCAGGATTTATGGGTGTGAGTTGGCCCCTTACAGACTGCCTAAATATGTCCCCATGAGACTCTTTGCCTTGGAGTACTTCCGGCAGTTTGGCAATGCAGACATGCTTCACTTCTATGGCAAAAGCAAAAAGGCACAGCTGAAAATCAGGCATCAATTGGGCCCATTTATTTTCAATAAAAGAGAAGAAGCCTGGAAGGAGGCAGACAAGATGTTGAAAGATTTTCTGTTATTGAAAACAAGTTTTTACTGGGCACCTTATGACCCAAATCACTTTATCAGCCTTAGAAGAGTCAAATACAAGCTTGCAGCATATGAACACTGTGATATCCCCCAAATTGAACAATTTGCCAACCAACCAGAATGGATAGAGGGCACACTAGTTGAAGAACTGTCTGAGGAAGAGATAACAGAAAAAGCAATCAAAAACCTTGAAAAAGCAGTTGACTTGGAATCTTTTGGACAGGTGTCTTTTGCAGCTCCTTGGCAGCTTGGAGTAGGCACCTCATCTGCCACGGCCCCCCAGCAACCAGCCCAACAGATTGTCCCACCAGCAGCAACAGACAAAGGTAAAGAGGTAGAGCATTCAGAAGAGCAAGTGCACCATTTAGGACAGCAAGAGGAAATGGCGAATCAACCAGTTTCTACAGATGAACAGAGTCAAGGGCAAGACTTTTCGACACAAACAAAGGCAACAGAAATTCCGGTGTTGCAGACACCTCTCAAAGAAGAGAGATCAAAGAAAAGGGACAGACAGCAAGAAATTGTCTAGTCAATTTAACGTCTTAAATTGCTCTACATAAATTATCAATCCGGGTATCGTAAACTGATGAAGTGTGGTGCACTATATGTGCTTAGTTAACCTTTCTCTTACTTCGTCGTTTTATAGTTTATGTGCAATAATCAAATAATGAGAGAATGACTATGAGACCCAGTATCCTTGCTGCTTCAGCAAAAGGACAAGATGATTCTATCACGTCATTAGTTCATTAAAAGGCTATGTGCATCACTAATCTACAATCAACTTGGAAGCAGTTTATGTACAATAATATACATGTTAAAAAGAAAATAAAATGCAGTAATTCAAACTGTACATTAATATACATGAAAATCAGAAAAAGAAATACAAGAAATTAAAGTGACAACTATACAAGGCAGGGCCCCCCTACCACCTATGAAATCAAATGCTTAAAGGAAAATAAAGAAATCAAATAAAGGACTAATGACATCGGCCCACTATCTCTGTTGCTGATTTAAAATGAAAATGAAATGTGAAATCTAAGTGACACTACATAAAGGAGACAAATCACACTACTTTAACCTTTTCTTAACCTTTTTGCCTTTCAGCTAGTTATGAACAAGTCAGCAATGTGAGTCTTAAAGCAAACTAAACCAAGTTGTACTAAGTGATATTTTGGTTCCAATAAAGTTATTTGATTATGGAAAAAGAACCATCAATAGATGAACAACTTGATATCTAAGAGCAGAAAGTAAAGTGCAAGTTAAAGAAATGATACTAATGAAAATCAAACTATAGAAAAATAAAGGTCAGCAACATAGACAAGATGATCACACATGCCATTAGTCATAAAATCAAAGCAAAATTAAACACACTTGCATGAATTAAAATTGCATGAATGAAAAATCTAATCTACCTTACATTCTACAAAGCAATATTTACAAAATGAAATCTACTCTACTTACATCCTAATATGCTCCATGACATCTACTTCACATCTCCTTCCATGTTGAAAACACCAAAGCTTTATTCAATTTCTTCAAAATTACAAAGTACAAAAGCTTTCAAAAGCCATGGGACTAACAAGCTAAAAGGACTAAGAAAAGACTAAAAGGGAAAACTAAAAAGGACTAACAAATGAAGGAGAGAGATCTCCTATTTATACAAAAAGATGAGAGCCATCTCATTAATGAGAATCCATGAATCTCTCCCTCTACCTCTAGAGTCCTAATCAGAATAGGAACTGATAAGACACATGTTTTTTTAGAGTTACAATACAATTAGGAGATGTGACACATATCCTCATGATCCCATAATTCTTTCCAACCAAATTCGAATTTGGCCTTGGGGTGCCACATAAGGGTCTTCTAGAAGTCTCCTTTCAACCTACACATGTCAACAACCTCAACCCATTTGTTAGGTATAAGCATATGCACATTATTTTCTAATGTTTAACCACAAATTCACTAAAAAGGCTTAGAAATAATAAATATTGGAAAAACATAAAGGTGGCCCAATGATAATGAAAGTGGGATGAATGTGGTGACATAGTAGTGAAATGGAGGTGATATAATGGACATAATAGTGAAAGTGTAATGGAAATGAATGACATTTTCAAGGCTCAACATACCCCCCAACTGAAGCTATTGCATGTCCTCATGCAATATATATTACATTAACTCTTTTGATCCTTGAGCTTTGGCTTAACTTTGCATGATATCATTTGATAACTTCATATTTCTGCAAAGTGTTTCACTTGAATTGCAACATGGTTGGTTCTTGTGTTACAACCAATTTTTTTTTATTGTTGCCTTCTATTTTGATATTTGAACTTTGCATAATGATATTTTGATTATTTTGCAAAGTATATCTTTATTGGATTGCATGATGGTTGGTTCTTGTGTGACAACCATGATTTTGTTTGTATCCAATTTATCCTTTAAGCACTTTTTCAAAAGCCATTGTATGCTCATAATAGCAATGTAATAATTAATATATGTTGGAAGTATGTGAGCTCTTGAATATGATATGGACATGGCAAGATATGAATATGAATGTATCCCCCCCCCCCCCAACTGATGGTATTGGAAATTTTATGAAATGAGGAAGAGAAATGTTTTTCCAACAATTATCATTCTAGCTTTTTATGGAATTCTATGGTCAAAAGTTAGAAAATGACGTACCTTCACTTACCCTTTGGAATGGATGAGTTGTATGTGTGGTGGCTGAAAACTTCTGATCATATTCTTCTTCAAGTGGCTGAACAAGAGGAGTCATGGATAGAGAGAGATAAGATGGCTTTTTATTGCTTCTACTAAAACTTGCTGAATCTGCTCCAAAATGCTGAAAATAATAGTCTTCATGTCTTCAAAACTCATTGGCACAATTCCTACTATGTGAAAAGATGTTATGATGTCGAACATAGTAGGAAATTGTTGGCTTAGTGGCCATTAATGGATGCCACTAGTCAACACGAGAACTCTCACCATTGATGACAATGAGAGTCAAGATGCCCAAACACATCTTGCTAGGTACGAATGAATTTGCTGATGTCGAGTCACCTAGAAGATCTAACGAACAAGGGACATTAATGTATTCCCATTGTTTGTCAGCATGAGGACTTGCCATTAAGGCATGCAAGCCTCAAGGTGTCTTTACAAAGAACTTAGACTCAAAGGACTATGGACTCAATAATTTGCATTGAAGCAGGGCTTATTTGCGGAATGAAAATGACAAGGAATGGAAAATGAAAATGGAAAATGGCAATGGAGAACAGAAATGGCAATGGCAATAAGCATGTGAATGAGCCTCTTGCTTTTATTTGTGGGTTATGAATGGGCAAAAAGAGATGGAAAGTGTATGTGAATTGAAGTGGAAAATATGGAGGAAAATGGGATGAATGGTTTATTATGAGGTATGGATGTGATGGATGGATATGATGGAGACAATAGTATCTGAAAGTTTTTCAAGTGTTTGGATCTGATTTTACATCAGCATATTTCCTCTTTGTTGCTGATCATCCTCTTATGAAACAAATTGGTCTCTTAGAGAGACACCATTCTCTTGTAGTCATTTGTCCTTCCTCCTGGAACCTGCAAAAAAAACTAATACTTCTTCTGCAATGGAATGTAAGATTATCAAAGGAGAGAGGTGATCAATCTCTCTAGTTATGATATTTACACACAAAACTAAGATTTTGTATTAATGAAACAAGTTCTCAAAGGAAAAATCAAAAGAATTTATACCTGCCTTGGAATTGGTGCCTCAAGTTGATGTTGCTTCTTTTCAGCAATTTATTTCATTATTTGCCATTTCAAACTCTAATGATATATTTCTCATTGTATAGATCTTGTTGAGATCTTTCCAATGGTACTTAAATCATCAAAATCTGATTTTGTATGAGAAAGATAGGCTGATTTGAACAATGAGGTTTTTTTGGCTGCGGAATTGGGGAACAGCTCTGTAGCTAAAAATCTTGAATAAAAAGTTAGCCATTCACCTTTCATTATCAGTCCAAAATTAATCAATACCTTCAGAAAAGTGAGAAAATAACTTGTTCATTTCATTGATTCAAAATTATTATTTTTTCTTGACATGCAGCGACTCAGTGTGGCGACTCAGGGTGGCGACTTTGTGATAACACACAATTTGACTTTCCTTTGACCGGGGTCTTTTTCATCAAATTTGACCGAATGAATAGGACACCATCCATGTACTGACATTTCCCTAGCTACCCATGTGACTTGTTTTGCTTGAGGACACCTGCAACCTAGAGTTTAACAAAACAGCTGCGGAATCTGGGATTGGCTGCGGAAACGCTGTATTGGCTGCGGAAAGTGCAGAGTGTAGAAAGTACTGTGAAATGGAGTGGCTGTGTGCGTGGAAAAGAAAAAATGTATCCCTTAACTAGTGCAATTCACGGTTCAAAATACTCAGGGGCACGTATTCTTCTCCAGAAATCCTCGTAGTCATTGTTTACTTCTGAAGCCAATAACAGTTCACAAACTTTTTCTTTGGTTGCAACATTCCGGCCTGCCCCACAGCCCATTGCTGTAGCACCACCAACAGCATTTGCCAATACTAGAGTGGTTATTATAGGCATAAAAAAAAAAACAACAACAATAGCAGCTGCAAAGCTATCTCCACATCCTACAGTATCTGCAACATCAACCTTCAATGCAGGTGCATAGAACAATCCTTTTGATGTCACCATCATTGATCTGAAACAGTTGTGCAAGCGGCTCACTTTGTTTTGACTGATTGTCAACTACACAGAAATAAGAATACGAGCCCATGCCAACTATAGCAATTCGGGGTTTAAAACAGAGACGTAAAGTTTACAGCAAAACGAGAGCGGAAATGGTGAAAGTGTGAAGAGTGGAAGACAAGCACGGGAGTAAGAGTTATACGGTGGAGAAGAGCCGTATCCAACCAAATCAAACAGAGCCGTCTTCGATTCAGACTGTTCAAAACAGGTATTAATGATTTGCAAGGGCAGAAGACGTGGGAGAGGTAGAGTTAAGAATGGAAGACGGGTGGCGGAAGACGTATTATTTCAAACAACCAAAGCGCACCGTGTATGAATAAAAATCTTTTTTTTTTTCATGTTCAGCGGCACCGTGGATGACTTGGCTGCCAAGGAAAATGGATCTGAGCAGATTTCTCAGGGAAAACGAAATATGGTCACAATTGTTTAAAAAAACACTGATTTTTTCACGCGCGGCAGTCAAAAAGGGACTCCAAAGAACCAAGGATTTCTCCCAGACCGCCACGAATTTTCTCAAACGGTTTCTGGGTTATCTAATTAACCCACCTGGAAAAAAAACCCATGTTTTAGTTTTTCTAAATTCGTCTCTGTTTGGGAGAATCGAAGGTGTGAAGTTTGACGTTTTTCTGCTGTTTACGTTTTCTGAGTTAACTGTTCTGTATTTTGATGAATTGCTGCATTCAGCTTTTTGGCTTGATTTACTGTTTTGCAGGTGTATGCCAAACGTGTTAGAACCTCTGTAATATGTTCCCTTTTCGTTTCCTTCGGCAAAACCCTTGTCTAGACTCTACACGTTCTGATACTGATCGAGGGAAGTAACTTACTTAGCAGACCCAGTCCATGGTTTGGTGCCTAAGCAAGCCCGAATGAAGAAATCTATCGAGTCACTCTTGCTGCTGCCCCGTAGAGCAAGTGTGTGCGGCTGTAAGATTAAATCTCAGAGGGAAAAATCAATAACAAATGAATCAGTCAAGGGAGGAGATGCTAAAAAAAAATTCTTTCCAAGCCTTCCAATCACAACATTTGTATGGTATACGCCTGACTGCAATAATCTACTTCTTTTCATGGTGTTTCCGAAATGCTTTCTAAATCCTAAGGACAGCGATCACTTCAAAAGTTTCTTCTTTGGTTAGACCATTTCCAGCTGATTCAAATGTCTTTACTGTTCTTGAAATGCAACTTGAATCTTGCTGCTGCCTCAGTAGTAATACGAACAGCAGCAAGAGAATCTCCCATATAGAGTTTATCTTCTCTTAGATTCTCAAAAATTTCAAACTCATTAATCATTTTCCTTGGCTCATTGTTATTATATTCTACAAGATATCCAGTTAATCCTTCATATCCTTTCTTTGAAAGCCATATCAGCAAGAGTCCAACCAAATCCCAAAAACACAGAGTTTTTATTTTAACACAGCAGTCCATGCAATTCGATCTATTTTTTCTCTCAGCCACAATGGAAGCTAGGATTGAAAATAGCTATAGATTGTTTTTCTCTTTTCTTCTTCTCTGAAATTGTAAATTTTTAAAAAAAGGATTAATGATTTTCAATTTCAGGCAGCAAATACTTCAAGAAAAACATGCTAAAAACAAGACTTTGACTGAGGTCCTAGGCTGGTTTTTCATCGATCTGAGCTGGGTGACTAGGATAGGATCCATGTCGGGACAATTCTGGAGATGCCCATGTGGTCGGTTTTTTTATTGGATGCCTGTAACCTGCTAAACCTTGAAACAGCTGCGGAATTCACAGCTAGCTGCGGAATCAGGGCAGTTTCCGCAGCTAAGTTGCAAAACCTTATTAAAACAGGATACAGTGTTTTGAAGACCACTACAAACCATAACCAGACAATTTTGGACAATTTGAACCTATCAAAGCAGTTGAGTTTCATTTTTTTTTTTTCATCATTTTTTTTTTTTTTATTGAATCAATTGAAATGTTGAAGTTTATTTTGTCTCCTATTTTTTTTTTAACAATTCTTTTTCTGATCCTCCAGATCACACAAAGTGCAGGAGGAGAGCATACTCAAGAATTTTTTTTTTTTTTTACTTAACAATCCTTTTTCTGATCCTCTAGATCACACAAAGTGCAGGAGGAGAGCATACTCAAGAATTGTTATTTTTTTTTTTTTTCAGATGTAAGAAATAAGGTCTCCTAATTACACTTCCCCGGCAACGGCGCCAAAATGTCTAGTCAATTTAACGTCTTAAATTGCTCTACATAAATTATCATTTCGGGTATCGTAAACTGATGAAGTGTGGTGCACTATATGTGCTTAGTTAACCTTTCTCTTACTTCGTCGTTTTATAGTTTATGTGCAATAATCAAATAATGAGAGAATGACTATGAGACCTAGTATCCTTGCTGCTTCAGCAAAAGGACAAGATGATTCTATCACGTCATTAGTTCATTAAAAGGCTATGTGCATCACTAATCTACAATCAACTTGAAAGCAATTTATGTACAATAATATACATGTTAAAAAGAAAATAAAATGCAGTAATTCAAACTGTACATTAATATACATGAAAATCAGAAAAAGAAATACAAGAAATTAAAGTGACAACTATACAAGGCAGGGGCCCCCTACCACCTATGAAATCAAATGCTTAAAGGAAAATAAAGAAATCAAATAAAGGACTAATGACATCGGCCCAGTATCTCTGTTGCTGATTTAAAATGAAAATGAAATGTGAAATCTAAGTGACACTACATAAAGGAGACAAATCACACTACTTTAACCTTTTCTTAACCTTTTTGCCTTTCAGCTAGTTATGAACAAGTCAGCCATGTGAGTCTTAAAGCAAACTAAACCAAGTTGTACTAAGTGATATTTTGGTTCCAATAAAGTTATTTGATTATGGAAAAAGAACCATCAATAGATGAACAACTTGATATCTAAGAGCAGAAAGTAAAGTGCAAGTTAAAGAAATGATACTAATGAAAATCAAACTATAGAAAAATAAAGGTCAGCAACATAGACAAGATGATCACACATGCCATTAGTCATAAAATCAAAGCAAAATTAAACACACTTGCATGAATTAAAATTGCATGAATGAAAAATCTAATCTACCTTACATTCTACAAAGCAATATTTACAAAATGAAATCTACTCTACTTACATCCTAATATGCTCCATGACATCTACTTCACATCTCCTTCCATGTTGAGAACATCAAAGCTTTATTCAATTTCTTCAAAAGTACAAAGTACAAAAGCTTTCAAAAGCCATGGGACTAACAAGCTAAAAGGACTAAGAAAAGACTAAAAAGGACTAACAAATGAAGGAGAGAGATCTCCTATTTATACAAAAAGATGAGAGCCATCTCATTAATGAGAATCCATGAATCTCTCCCTCTACCTCTAGAGTCCTAATCAGAATAGGAACTGATAAGACACATGTCTTTTTAGAGTTACAATACAATTAGGAGATGTGACACATATCCTCATGATCCCATAATTCTTTCCAACCAAATTCGAATTTGGACTTGGGGTGCCACATAAGGGTCTTCTAGAAGTCTCCTTTCAACCTACACATGTCAACAACCTCAACCCATTTGTTAGGTATAAGCATATGCACATTATTTTCTAATGTTTAACCACAAATTCACTATAAAGGCTTAGAAATAATAAATATTGGAAAAACATAAAGGTGGCCCAATGATAATGAAAGTGGGATGAATGTGGTGACATAGTAGTGAAATGGAGGTGATATAATGGACATAATAGTGAAAGTGTAATGGAAATGAATGACATTTTCAAGGCTCAACAGAAACACCTCCAGGCACATCCACAGAGCAGCAAGGGGAGAAGAGACAAAGGTTAAATCATTTTTCAGAAGAAGAAATGCCAGAGACAACCACTGAACAGCAGGTTCCTCCCAACATGGAGACATTGGCCAGCTCATTTCAGCAAGAGCATGAGAGACAGCGGGGCGTGGAAGTATCATCCACAATACAACAAGGCCGACAGCCCTCTGACATTAAAAAAGCATTGACTGATATAAAGGCTAGGAATGAGCCAGTGAGAATCCAACTGTATAATCAGTTAATAAGGATGGCTCCCACCAAACAGCAAAGACTAATGGCGGCCTATGACATCCAAGAAGGCAAGATGACCCTTGGTCACTTCAGGCCTACAACTCAACAACCCCAATTAGCTGCTGATTACATTAGAACCAATCTCGAGGTGTTTGCCAAGGATATACATCCAATGGACCAGATAGAATTGCACAAGCAGACAGGGGAAATGCTATATTCTACCCTAGTAGATAAGACATTGCTAGCTCACAAACTGCAAAATTCTTTGCACAACACTGCTGCCCAACTTGAGTTGGAAAAGGCTTCCTCACAGGCCAAGGACAATAGAATCAAGTCCTTGGAGGAGATTATCATAGAGATGGGACATGATCCCTCTAATGCCAAGGGCGTGCAAGCTCTATTAAAAAAGAGGGATCAAGACATAGCTGCCCTTAGGAAACAAATCAAACTGTCATCTACGTTGCATCCTCAGACTATAGAGGTAGCTCAACAGAAAGAAGAAAAGGATGTAGTAGCTTTACTCATGACCTTGCATAAAAGGTTGGCAGAAACAGAGACTGCCTTGGAGGCAGCATTGCAGGGAAGACAGGGAGAGTTGGCCTCTCAGCCAATTCAAACAGCTCAGATCTCCACAGCCGCCCCTCCCACGACCAGCACAACAGTCCCCCTTATCACTCCAGCAGCAGAAGCAGGTACCTCAAGTTCAGCACCAACTACAACAACTACCTCAACACCTACAGATAAGGACACCAGCTTAAAAATGGACAATATGATGAAGGAAATTGAAGCTCTGGAATTACAAATGACAGAGTTGAGACAAACCAAGGAAAAGTTGGCTACAATTGAGGCAAAATATGACAAATCAAAGCAGGAGGTAGCTGAGAAAACAAGAGAGGTCAAAGCCTTAGAAAAAAGAATAAAAGAGCTAGAGAAAGAGCTCACTTTTGATAGAACTCTAGCTGATATAAAGAAAATTCTATGGGCCAAAATCGGCCAATCCATTACAGACCAGTGGCAAGCCATTGAAACTATTCACGAGCAAATGGAGTTGATAAATTTGGCTCAATTCAAAAACCAAAAGGCCAGAGCATCTTTGAGAAATATTCCAGCCCACCTTCCATAGGTACACGGAGGCTAAGGAAACATTGATAAAGATACAGAGGCCGCAGTTGCCTACGGAGGACTGGTGGAAGGGAATAAAAGAGATATTGCTCGGGTGATTTGGTTTATTAATTATTTTTTGGTCAAGTTACAGGTCAACATATAGAAATGGCAAGATACACCTGTCAAAGGTAGATCGACATGGAGCAAAATTGAATTGATGACTACAGCTCATCCAATGCTAAAAAGCCAAACAAGCAGGACAAAGGCCCAGGCAGCAGCTAGCAACGTACCAACATCAGGGGACACGCGCTAAAATAAATGCACAGCAGGCAACCCACCCACTCAACCTACAAAGTTAATAGTTTTCTGACAAAAACAGATAGCTAGCAAGCTAACATTAACTGTAGTGTTTAATGTTTCACTTACTCCCTGGCAGGAGTTGGTGATGTAATTTATTGTCTGAAGAGTCATCACCTAGATATTTTGTGACTTCTTTTTGTATATATACAACCTCTTGCACTGTAAAAGGGGTTGGTCGACTGATGTATTCTGGAAAGACTTGCACTGTATTTCTGATATTTTTTCTATAATCAAAGACTACATACAAGCTTGGAGAATGGACTGTTGATGTGTGTTTAATGTTTCTGAAGAGTTAAATGAGGAATTCTTGTGCTGTAATACGATACAATAAGTCTCCCTACCTCTGTTATTTCATTTTCATACAACTCAAGTCACTTAACAAAAGATTGGTATAGAATTTGCTTTGTTGCACTCTATGCCCATGCTCTGTGGCTTCTTAATGTTTTTCTTCTTGAACTAGACATAAATATGAATTCTGTTATGGCTCATGTTTGATCTATTTTCACATATGAATGACTGTCATCTAGGAATTCTTAGTTGCTCCCAGATAGAGTTCATTCATCTTCCTCCTGCTAACCTGTTTGAGAGATTCTTTGTTGCCTCTCATTCTTTAACCCTTATTCATCCTTATAAACTTGCAAAATTGTTTCATGAACAGCTACCCTGCTCCTCATCCTTTTCATGATTAAGAAAGCGCACCAACAGTCTTACTCCATGACCCCATGCCCAATGGTTTGAAATTTACCACCATATGCCTTGCCTCTCTACTTGAAACATCATCTTTCCAACCAAAACACAAGAAAAACCCCTGAACTCAATAGCTAGCCTAAAATTATCATCAACAAAGCTATATCATAAAGAGAGAGCCCTCTCTGACTGCAAGTGGGCTAGAACCTGCAGTCCAAAGTTGGTTTGTGGTTACCTCGGCCGTATCCTTTCTGAAGCTTAAGGACAACCTGAGTGATAACATAATGGCGACTCCACTGGGGAACATCCTCAGATAATTTCATAAATCAAGTTGGAAAGCTTCACTGGGGAAGAACCAGACCAAAAATTTCCTTTTTAGTCTCTGGAGAAGGTCATCTTTTCTTCCATAAACACTAAAACAAAAGTTTAGTTCTGATCTGTGATGATGGACAGAGATCAGACACTCCAAAGTTGAATCATCCATCTGGCGACTCCACATCATCTTCACAAACAAAGACTTCACTGGTGGAGCGGACCTGGATGAAAATTTTTCAAAATTTTGAGCAGTTTCACAGCCAAGTAATCCCTTTTCACACTGGTAATAGTCAGATAGGATGACCGGGTATGTGGAAGATGAAATTAAACAAGCTATAAATGAATTCAGAAAGTTATTATCAAAATATGAGCTTAATGAAAATTTTGTCAGACAATTGTTGTTTAAGATCAATGCAATACAACAGCCCCAAATCAAGATATGTCTTCTTGATTTAGTTGTGGAGGAACATGAAAATGAGATTGAACTTTTGCATTCCCAAATCCGGTCATACGATTTTCAAGATCCTAATTTTTTTCAAGGACTTCCTCCTCCAACTCATGGGAAAATTGTACTGCCTTCTGACTTACAAATTAAGGATGACTGTGCTTTCAAGACAAAGGCTAAAGGACTAGTTGCAGAATTTGTTACAGAGGATACAGTTGTTCCGTCAAACCAAGAAAGCTCAGATAGAACCATCCCACAAGATGCTTTTGTTGATCCTGTAGCAGATTATATGGAGACCTTTCTAAACTCAAAATTTGTAACATGTTTTCTCTATGAGAATCAAGTATTCCAGCAGTGGCCTTTATATGTCACAATTTTGAACATGGGGGCACATCACCCAACAATGTTTTTCATTTCACTAACTGTCAGTCAAACAGTTAGTTTCTTTTTACAAGTGCTTAAATGGTTGCACTGGTTGTTTCATTTTACCTAACCAACAAACAAGTGCTGATTAGGGTAGGTAGGTAGGATTTAAGTTTCTGTTTGGATAGCAACTCGTTGTAATTGAAGCCCGAAGTGAATGCCCTAAGCTCGTCAAGTATGCTATCGTGTTCATAAATAAAACAGCCATTAAAGGGAAAGATTTTAGAGTATAGCAACCACAGAGGATCAAGGCAGTCTGACCTGCTGTTCTTGGCTTTTCACAAGGAAAAGTCATCCCCAAGTGGAGCCACTGTTGGCCTCCTGTTGCACCAGGTTTCATATTTCATGATTGACAGTGGGAGTGCCAAAAATGTTCATCTATTTTCATACTACAAAAGTTCCATTTTTGAAGATTTCTCAGTGAAAGGAAAGCCAAACAGTTTAAGCTTGGCAGACTAGTAGCTAGGTAGAAAACGAAGGAGCCCAATAGCTTAATCTGGGCCCTTGGAAGAAATAAGGCTAGTTTTAGATAGGAGGACAGTCTAAAAAAAAAGAAAAAAAAAAGGGCAATCAGGGTTTGCAAGTCTAAGTGCACCCTTCCTGAAGTAATAAAAAATGCTAGGTATATTAGGCTGGGTAGGTAGCCCGAGGTTGCAGAAGCAAGATCATCCTCCGTTTTTGGGCGTTGACAAAGAAGGCTCATCTCATCAGTGGCAGAGGTATCAAAGCAGTGTTTTTTTGGCAGAATGTTGAAAATCATATCTAATTTCCCCTCACCTCCTTCTCAAAAGTTCCTTACTAACATACCCCTAGAGGACCTTGGGATATGCCCAACAAGTCCTAGTTCTTACTTCATTTTTGCAAAAAACATTAAGTCAAGGTTTTGGATTTCTTCATGAAAAGAAGCCACATTTCTTGTGTAACAATCATGTTTTCATCTTCCACATAATCTCTATGTCTATCTTTACTTCATAGACTTACCATTGTTCTCTTTCCTCTTCCACTCCACTATTATCATATTAACTCCTAATTCTACTATGTAGCTCCCTAATTTCTCCCCTATCCCTATTCACTACTAAAACTGTATGAAATTCCCAAAAAAGATACTAAATAACCCCTCCCCTTGGCACTATAGCCATATTTCCTAAGTTTGGGGCATGCTAAGCTCATTTGGGGCCTGGCATTAACCCTTCCGCGTCCTAACCCGGGGTTAATATGACATTTGGTTAAATTAACAACCACCATTCTCTCCCCCACACGTGAACTTTATACTAAGTTCTTCCGCGCATACATTCCCTTTGGAATTAGTTTGATATCTGATCAAATTAATAGCCACCCGCGCCCATTTGTAAACCCATTAAACCCGTATAACCCAAAGTTTAAGACCCTGAAGCACTGAATAAATATTTAACAGTCGGGCGGGCCCAGTGCATTAACATCCCGTCAAAACTTTGTCCCGTCCACCGTCGGATTGGGCCCTCCCCATCCGACGGCTCTTGGGGATTTCGGAGGCGCCCCGCTGCTCGATCGTTAGCTTCCGATGGCGGGGCGGTTTTTCCGCCATACCCAAAGACACTTGTCCATTTCCTATTGCATCGGAGGGGATCTGACGGATTCCGCCCCCGTACAAAAAGCGATCCGATAAAACTGCTTTCCGCCTTCTGTACGCGCGCCTCATGTAACCTATCATGTTCTACGTGTCTGCCTCGTCACCATGCCACATCATCTGCACAAACATCGGCCCCTTGTCGAGTCATCCTAGTGACGTCATCCCACCACATCACCCTCCATACCTAGCCCGCCAATGATGTCATGCTGACGTCATAGTTAAAAAGCGCCAAAAGTGTCAAATTATCATAAAAATGCGCAAATCAACCGTTTTATGTCATTTTCACTGCTCAGTTCTGGGAGCTCTCTGCATGCTATTTCACGTTGTTTTTCTGCCTAAGTCCAAAATTCGATCAAACGAGCTGCTGTCGCCCGCCAATTTGTCGCCATTGCTCTCCATTGCACCTGCTCGTTCATTACCGGCGCCTTAAGTCCAGGTATTTACCCGAAACAACGCCCGTAACCCTGTTTTTATATTTTCTCTACAAGAATTGCCAATACACCAAAATTTACCTGGATCACATCGACACATGCGACCTTTTCCTCTCTGCCTCACCATATAACTCAGTTTTGGCCAAAGCTCGGCGTCTCTGTTATCTTTGACAAAGCTTCCATTCATAGCTTCAAAATCCAGCTCCAATTTTTCCGCAAAACCGCTGAAGACAATCTGCTAAAGGCCTCCAATTTCCTCCCTCTCAGTGAATTTATTGCAGAACCTTGCACACTCTGCGTTTCATTGACTTCTGCTCATCAAAACATATCTACACAGAGCTTAAAACTCTGAGCTCCTGGCCCGGAAAACCATCATCAGAATTCTAGTCTTTGCTGAAATACTGGCCTAAACCAGCTGTAGTTATTGTCGGAGCATGGAGACCCCAGTTGCCCTGAATATTGCACCACTGAATGCTCCACATAGGGACTTGGAATGGCTGCCCCTTGCCGACAGGGATTATCAAATGAAGGAAACAGTTGAAATAAGCAACAAATATCACATTGAAACTGTCTGTGAAATAAGGAGAAAACACAGAAGCGGTACTGATGACATGGGTATCTGGGAGTCCAAACTACCCATCTATTATCTTCCACAAGTGAATGTATTCCCAGAATTTATCCATCAGTGCTATGAGCATTATGAACCCACTCAAAAATCAATTTTGGCTCCATCTGGGGCTGTTTTGTTTCACATCACCCCTCAATCCATAAATGAGATGCTAAGCTTTGAGCCAAGCAAACCTCTGGTTCCCCTTTCTATGAATCTTCTACTTAACCAAGGCACTAAGCTGCCCAGCTCAGAGGTCGCGAGAATTGGCCAATTATTCATGCTCCTAGATTACCAGCCCCGGCAACCTCCTCCTTATCTACATGTCTCGTTCAATGAAATAGGGAGACTGCTAGTAGATATGATATCCTGCATCTTAGGATTCAATACTAGTGAGTATGTTGATGATGTTATCTTGGTATGCTATCCATGTTCACTCCAGGGCAGCCCCCCGCTGTCCAGTATGATTATGCCACCTTCATAGCTGACAAAATTCATGAGCAATTCATGAACCTAGAGAGAGAAAGGGTGTTTAAATATACTTCCTACATATATCAATTGTTGCTTTACTATCAGCCTGATAGTTTCCTGGTCTCCCTCAAAAGGTTGGATGCTAAGGGGAGGCGAAGGTCCGTAGTATTTTGGTCATCAGTTTGCCACCATTTTTATTACTCTCCATACACCTACTGTGAGTTCATTGACCTGTTCATATACCCAGTTTCCTCCTTGCTAGTAAGCACTCCTCTCCCTAGACTCACTGATGAAATGCAAAAAATCCTGCAACTTTCCAAGACCTACAGTATTGGAGATTGGTATTTTTATCAACACCACACAGTAATCAGGATTTATGGGTGTGAGTTGGCCCCTTACAGACTGCCTAAATATGTCCCCATGAGACTCTTTGCCTTGGACTACTTCTGGCAGTTTGGCAATGCAGACATGCTTCACTTCTATGGCAAAAGCAAAAAGGCACAGCTGAAAATCAGGCATCAATTGGGCTCATTTATTTTCAATAAAAGAGAAGAAGCCTGGAAGGAGGAAGACACGATGTTGAAATATTTTCTGTTATTGAAAACAAGTTTTTACTGGGCACCTTATGACCCAAATCACTTTATCAGCCTTAGAAGAGTCAAATACAAGCTTGCAGCATATGAACACTGTGATATCCCCCAAATTGAACAATTTGCCAACCAACCAGAAAGGATAGAGGGCACACTAGTTGAAGAACTGTCTGAGGAAGAGATAACAGAAAAAGCAATCAAAAACCTTGAAAAAGCAGTTGACTTGGAATCTTTTGGACAGGTGTCTTTTGCAACTCCTCGGCAGCTTGGAGTAGGCACCTCATCTGCCACGGCCCCCTAGCAACCAGCCCAACAGACTGTCCCACCAGCAGCAACAGACAAAGGTAAAGAGGTAGAGCATTCAAAAGAGCAAGTGCACCATTTAGGATAGCAAGAGGAAATGGCGGATCAACCAGTTTCTACTGATGAACAAAGTCAAGGGCAAGACTTTTCGACACAAACAAAGGCAACAGAAATTCCGGTGTTGCAGACACCTCTCAATGAAGAGAGATCAAAGAAAAGGGACAGACAGCAAGAAACACCTCCAGGCACATCCACAGAGCAGCAAGGGGAGAAGAGACAAAGGTTAAATCCTTTTTCAGAAGAAGAAATGCCAGAGACAACCACAGAACAGCAGGTTCCTCCCAACATGGAGACATTGGCCAGCTCATTTCAGCAAGAGCATGAGAGACAGTGGGGCGTGGAAGTATCATCCACAATACAACAAGGCCGACAGCCCTCTGACATTAAAAAAGCATTGACTGATATAAAGGCTAGGAATGAGCCAGTGAGAATCCAACTGTATAATCAGTTAATAAGGATGGCTCCCACCAACCAACAAAGACTAATGGCGGCCTATGACATCCAAGAAGGCAAGATGACCCTTGGTCACTTCAGGCCTACAACTCAACAACCCCAATCAACTGTTGATTACATTAGAACCAATCTAGAGGTGTTTGCCAAGGATATACATCCAATGGACCAGATTGAATTGCACAAGCAGACAGGGGAAATGCTATATTCTACCCTAGCAGATAAGACATTGCTAGCTCACAAACTGCAAAATTCCTTGCACAACATTGTTGCCCAACTTGAGTTGGAAAAGGCTTCCTCACAGGCCAAGGACAATAAAATCAAGTCCTTGGAGGAGATTATCATAGAGATGGGACATGATCCCTCTAATCCCAAGGGCGTGCAAGCTCTATTAAAAAAGAGGGATGAAGACATAGTTGCCCTTAGGAAACAAATCAAACTGTCATCTACGTTGCATCCTCAGACTACAGAGGTAGCTCAACAGAAAGAAGAAAAGGATGTAGTAGCTTTACTCATGACCTTGCATAAAAGGTTGGCAGAAACAGAGACTGCCTTGGAGGCAGCATTGAAGGGAAGACAAGGAGAGTTGGCCTCTCATCCAATTCAAACAGCTCAGATCTCCACAGCCGCCCCTCCCACGACCAGCACAACAGTCCCCCTTATCACTCCAGCAGCAGAAGCAGGTACCTCAAGTTCAGCACCAACTATAGCAACTACCTCAACACCTACAGACAAGGACACCAGCTTAAAAAAGGACAATATGATGAAGGAAATTGAAGCTCTGGAATTACAAATGACAGAGTTGAGACAAACCAAGGAAAATCTGGCTACAATTGAGGCAAAATATGACAAATCAAAGTAGGAGGTAGCTGAGAAAACAAGAGAGGTTAAAGCCTTAGAAAAAAGAATAAAAAAGCAAGAGAAAGAGCTCACTTTTGATAGAACTCTAGCTGATATAAAGAAAATTCTATGGGCCAAAATCGTCCAATCCATTACAGACCAGTGGCAAGCCATTGAAACTATTCACGAGCAAATGGAGTTGATAAATTTGGCTCAATTTGAAAACCAAAAGGCCAGAGCATCTTTGAGAAATATGCCCGAGGAAGCAAATAGGATGATCCAATTCTTGAATACTCGAACCAAGGGGCAGCTGGCAGCATTAGGAATCAGTAGCAAGACTGAAACTATCTTGCTAGTAAAAAAGGTGTTAACCCTTAGGAACTTTGTGCAGGCATTGGACAGAAAATGCCAAGAGATGCAAGCTGAGGTGGATGAGTTCAAGGCAAAGATCATGGCATTACATAGCAGAGGACTGCCAAGTTTGTTAACCAGTGCCGGAAGACTGCTGTCACATGACCTTTATGCTAATAGAGTCAATAATTTTGCTACCAACCAAATCACAGCTTCCTCCAGCACTTCAGAAGGAACAGGGCCTCCATCAGGACAGAGTGTTTTTAATAAGTTAGAAAATCTATTCTATATTGCACAAGAGATAAATCACCTGTTCGAATTCCAACCCACCTTCCATAGGTACACGGAGGCTGAGGAAACATTGATAAAGATACAGAGGCATCAGCTGCCTACGGAGGACTGGTGGAAGGGAATAAAAGAGATATTGCTCAGGTGATTTGGTTTATTAATTATTTTTTGGTCAAGTTACAGGTCAGCATATAGAAATGGCAAGATACACCTGTCAAAGGTAGATCGACATGGAGCAAAATTGAATTGATGATTACAGCTCATCCAATGCTAAAAAGCCAAACAGGCAGGACAAAGGCCCAGGCAGCAGCTGGCAACGTACCAACATCAGGGGACACGCGCTAAAATAAATGCACAGCAGGCAGCCCACCCACTCAACCTACAAAGTCAATGGTTTTCTGACAAAAACAGACAGCTAGCAAGCTAACATTAACTGCAGTGTTTAATGTTTCACTTACTCCCTGGCAGGAGTTGGTGATGTAATTTATTGTCTGAAGAGTCATCACCTAGATATTTTGTGACTTCTTTTTGTATATATACGACCTCTTGCACTGTAAAAGGGGTTGGTCGACTGATGTATTTCGGAAAGAGTTGCATTGTATTTCTGATATTTTTTCTATAATCAAAGACTGCATACAAGCTTGGAGAATGGACTGTTGATGTGTGATTAATGTTTCTGAAGAGTTAAATGAGGAATTCTTGTGCTGCAATATGATACAATAAGTCTCCCTACCTCTGTTATTTCATTTTCATACATACTCAAGTCACTTAACAAAAGATTGTATCGAATTTGCTTTGCTGCACTCTATGCCCATGCTCTGTGGCTTCTTAATGTTTTTCTTTTTGAACTAGACATAAATATGAATTTTGTTATGGCTCATGTTTGATCTATTTTCACATATGAATGACTGTCATCTAGGAATTCTTAGCTGCTCCCAGATAGAGTTCATTCATCTTCCTCCTGCTAACCTATTTGAGAGATTCTTTGCTGCCTCTCATTCTTTAGCCCTTATTCATCCTTATAAACTTGCAAAATTGTTTCATGAACAGCTACCCTGCTCCTCATCCTTTTTATGATTAAGAAAGCGCACCAACAGTCTTACTCCATGACCCCATGCCCAATGGTTTGAAATTTACCACCGTATGCCTTGCCTCTCTACTTGAAACATCATCTTTCCAACCAAAACACAAGCAAAACCCCTGAACTCAACAGCTAGCCTAAAATTATCATCAACAAAGCTATATCATAAAGAGAGAGCCCTCTCTGATTGCAAGTGGGCTAGAACCTGCAGTCCAAAGTTGGTTTGTGGTTACCTCGGTCGTATCCTTTCTGAAGCTTAAGGACAACCTGAGTGATAACAGGTCCAAACATATCACTGTGCACAAGCTCTAATATATGTTTTGCCCTCTTACTACCGGAGATGAAACTCACCCGATTCTGCTTTCCATATACACAATTCTCACAAAAGTCAAATTCCAGAGAGCTATTACTCATACCTTCTACCATACCTTTACCATGAAGTATCTGAAGGCCCTTCTCTCCAATATGTCCAAACCTTTGATGCCACAGCATGGTCTTCTCTCCAGAGACCACTAGATTTTCTACTCTGTTTTCCGGAACCACATAACTGTTGCACCCATCAATAACAGTGCTACATTGCAGCTTGTACAGAGTTCCAATCCGAACTCCTCGCATCAATACCAGTGCTCCCTGAACCATCTTACAAGTATCCTTCTCAAACACTGTTTTTACACCTGCATCATCCAGCTTGCTTACAGAAATCAAATTTCTGGCCAATGCAGGAATATGTAGAACACCCGGAAGTGTTCTAACCCTTCCACCTTGCAACTTCAACTTTACTTTTCCGCAACCAATGATTCTAGCCTTCCTATCATCCCCTAAGAAGACATCACCACCATCATATTTCTCATACTCGCAGAACCACTCTCTATGGGGAGTGAAGTGAAAGGATGCACCTGAGTCAATCAACCATGCCTCATGATCTACATGTGTACTTGAAGAAGCCAAGTACACATCCCCACCTTCATCTGAGGTGGTTTTCACCTTTGTAGAAGGAGCATCATCAGATCCATTTCCTTTGTCAGGAGCTTTAGATTTATAGTCCCTTTTGCAGTGCCCTTCCTTTCCGCATTTCCAGCACACCACCTTTATAGGTTTTCCTGGAGATTTAGATCTCCCTCTAGATTTATATCTCCCACTCGATGACTTGTTTTTGTTTCTGTTCTGGGACAGTCCTCGTACAGACAAGGCATCACCATTCTGGCTCTCCATATTTTTCCGTCTCATCTCCTCCTTCAGTAAGGATGAGACTATTTCATCAAACTGCAAGGCAGTTGCCTTGCTACTTATTTCAATAACCAGACTATCCCACGAATCTGGTAGAGAACACAACAAATTGATGCACTTATCTTCATCTAAATTTTAATATCAACAGATGCTAACTGACTTACCATGGTATTAAATGCGTTCAGATGCTCTGTCACCGAGTCTCCATCTTTCATCCTTAGGTTATACAACTTTTTCAGCAGGAATAGTTTATTCACCAGAGACTTAGATTGGTACAAATTCCCTAAATTGTCCCACAAAGCCTTTATCGTAGCTTCCCCTGATACATTCAACAATACTGAATATGAGACACACAATCGTATTGTGCTCTTCGCCTTCCGATCCAACTTCTTCCATTCTTCATTAGACACTCCCGTTGGTTTAGTACCTGGATCTACCCGATCCACTGATCTTTATCCATCAACAGATCCTCCATCTTGAGTTTCCACAAATCAAAACTCTGACCATTAGATTTCTCGATCTCTATCTTTCCACTGCTCGCCATCTTCTTTCACCACCAGAATCAATCTCACAGATCTCCCACTGAACAGGGTCTACCATAGGCCCGAGTGAAACCCCTCAGCAACAAAGGTGTCCCCTTAAAGCCAAAACAACTCTGATACGAAATGTAGGTTTTAACCCTGTACGGAAATTAACTGCATACGAATTCTAAAACACATAAAATAAACAATGTGAGAGCATAACACATAAAACACATATACACAAATATTTTCCCCTTGGATCCCAAAACAGGGACTACTAGCTTGATTTTTCATTATATTCATTTCAATGTTACAATACATATTTATACATGCTGAAGCATCCAATACCATGGACCGAAAAACCATCGCGTCCAAAACTGGACAGAAAACCATCGCGTCCAAAAAACATGTGCGAAAATCATGCACAAAACCATAGGTGGGTCCGCCCAACCTATCATAGGTTCTAAAACCAAACCCCCTATGACCCCCCCCCCCCCACTACACAATCGACACAACGAAAGGGGGGCTACGCCCCCCTCTAACCCCCGGTTAACTACGTGGGCTAGTCGTGGAAAGAATATAACACAACCCAACAATTTTCTCTACTTGTACTAAGCTGAAAAACCCACAAGACTCTGATCCTTGCTTCCCTATTTCCTTACGCAAATCCCAAGGAAATTCTCTTATAAATCTACACGCAAGCCTCTCTTAGTACGTTGATCGTCTCACAAAAACACATCTATATTCTTTACTACGTTGTCTCACCGACTCGTGCTCACAAGACAATGAATGCAATTGTGCCTTTCAATCTCCTTATAAGCACTTTGAATAGGCTAAATCCGGAAAGTTATATTTTTGGAACTCAAACTAGCAATTGATGAGTTAACTAACTCATGCAATTAGTCCTGCCTCAAATTAGAAGTTGAAACTCACTCATTTGTCTTTTCCAAAAAATAACTTGCACTAAAAGACAACAAACTGAGCCTTCTATTTCCACACATAAGTCAAATTGCTTCATGAATTGTCCTAACTTATAGGAGCCTTCCCTAATTTTTAGGAAAAATTACTCGTCCTAACTCTTAGGAACTCATGCATGTTAAGGAAAAACTACTTCTTGGTCTCTTTGACTAAGCCACAAGTCAAAGGAGGACCTTTCTCACTACTATTTTCAACAATTCGTGCTCATCATTCTTCAAGACACTTCAACCAAGCTATTCCCACATCATCTAAAGCATATCGAGAGAGTGATACAACATCTAATCATCCAAGTCATCCTCTCCATGTCATCAAATTACCCCATTCTTCTCATAAGTGTAAATCGACTCTCAAACCATGTGAAAATCAACTCCAAAGTGACCAACAAGGACAAGGCTCAACGATCCTCCACATGGCATGCTAAGGAGATGTCTACATGCACCAAAATAGCCGAATAATGCCCTTGGAAGTGTGAATAATGCGTCGATATACGTGAAGTTCCTTGGTCAATGTGAACTACTTTAGAAAACATGAAAATACCCAAATATCAGAATGCAATGATACCCTAAAGGAGGGTTATGCCATGACATAAATTACTCTATTCACCAAATAAATTACTAGAGGTACCCTTGATGAAAGGAGGGGTAACGAGACCTAAACCCCAATGAAGGCTAGTTTGCAACTTTCTCACATTTTGGAAAATAAGTATTGGAGGTTTAACTCGTTTCACATTATGAGTAAATCACTGATGGCAGCCCCATACTTGGTTTGCCTTTACTATCCAAGGCTTCCTTAATTTGGAAGGAATTAAAAACATTGCCCAATCCAATTTCTACTTAGCCCCATACCCTAGTACCTACCACAATGTTAATACCTAAAAACACATTCTCTCTTGGTACCTCCACCATTTTTTTTCTAAAGCTCCCACAATTTGAATGTTATGTTGACCTTTTGGCAGAACCTCCTTGGCAAAATAAGGTTGTAAATGGCTAAGGCTTGTAGATGGGGTGAAAGGTTTGTCTTTGTGAGCCTTTGAATTAGACCTTAAACATGAATACTTGTACACTTAATGCTTAATGAACTCATCCATTGATTTGAAAACAAAGTTAAAGAGTTCTTCCTCGCTTTCCTCTCAATAATTCACAAACTTCTCCTCTTCCATCTCCTTCCTCTATACTTTTTAGTACGATGCCTCTCTAAAATTACTAGAGAATTACATATATGTATATATATATATATATATATATATATATATATATATATATATATATATATAGATATATATATATATATATATATATATATATATATATATATATATATATATATATATATATATATAGAGAGAGAGAGAGAGAGAGAGAGAGATAAAACATCAGATCAAGTCACTAAAACCATAGCCTCAATTAAACAAAAAAAAATTGTAACCTCTTTTTTAAATATAAACAACATATACAAATCACCATAACCAATTCATTTGGGACAATTAAAGAGGCATAGTCTAAATTATAGAGGAAATTACTTTTTTACCAAAATTAGGTAATACAATCTCAAGCAATATTCTATTTTTGTTGTTGTTTAAAATATATTTTTGAATGGATAAATAGATTCAACACCCTGAAAAATCCTTGTGACACTCAAATTTTATAGATTAAAGGACTTAAACTCAAGTTTTTAAAAATCTCCACCGAATTTTGATTAAAATTAACTAGAAAAAATGCTTTGAAAAGGCTATTTCATCTATAAGTTAGACTACGGCTTGAAAAAATCATTTTAAGTTAAGCCAAACAAAACGATGAAACGAGACAAACACGACCAAAGCAATGTCCCTAAATTGTGCTTCTTAAAGCCTATAATCAATTGGAAGCATTTTTCATTATCTAAACAAACAAGACCAAAGTGCATTAAATCAACACCAATAAAACCCACATTCAATTGAATGAGTCTTTTTGTGCCGAGAGATGCTCTTCATCCTAATATGGTAGAGATGTTGTAATGTCCTTTTTAACATTTTGACTCAGTGAATGCAATTGTGCCTTTCGATCTCCTTATAAGCACTTTGAATAGGCTAAATCTAGAAAGTTATATTTTTGGAACTCAAACTAGCGATTGATGAGTTAACTAACTCATGCAACTAGTCCTGCCTCAAATTAGAAGTTGAAACTCACTCGTTTGTCTTTTCCCAAAAATAACTTGCACTATAAGACAACAAATTGAGCCTTCTATTTCCACACATAAGTCAAACTGCTTCATGAATTGTCCTAACTTATAGGAACTTTCCCTAATTTTTAGGAAAAATTACTTGTCCTAACTCTTAGGAACTCATGCATGCTAAGGAAAAACTACTTCTTGGTCTCTTTGACTAAGGCACAAGTCAAAGGAGGACCTTTCTCACTACTATTTTCAACAATTCTTGCTCATCATTCTTCAAGACACTTCAACCAAGCTATTCCCACATCATCTAAAGCATATCAAGGGAGTGACACAACATCTAATCATCCAAGTCATCCTCTCCATGTCATCAAATTACCCCATTGTTCTCATAAGTGTAAATCGACTCTCAAACCATGTGAAAATCAACTCCAAAGTGACCAACAAGGACAAGGCTCAACGATCCTCCACATGGCATGCTAAGGAGATGTCTACATGCACCAAAATAGTCGAATAATGCCCTTGGAAGTATGAATAATGCGTCGATATACGTGAAGTTCCTTGGTCAATGTGAACTACTTTAGAAAACATGAAAATGCCCAAATATCAGAATGCAACGATACCCTAAAGGAGGGTTATGCCATGACACAAAATACTCTATTCACCAAATAAATTACTAGGTACCCTTGATGAAAGGAGGGGTAACGAGACCTAAACCCCAATGAAGGCTAGTTTGCAACTTTCTCACATTTTGGAAAATAAGTATTGGAGGTTTAACTCGTTTCACATTATGAGTAAATCACTGATGGTAGCCCCATACTTGGTTTGCCTTTACTACCCAAGGCTTCCTTAATTTGGAAGGAATTAAAAACATTGTCCAATCCAATTGCTACTTTGCCCCATACCCTAGTACCTACCACAATGTTAATACTTAAAAACACATTCTCTCTTGGTACCTCCACCATTTTTTTCTAAAGCTCCCACAATTTGAATATTATGTTGACCTTTTGGCAGAACCTCCTTGCTAAAATAAGGTTGTAAATGGCTAAGGCTTGTAGATGGGGTGAAAGGTTTGTCTTTGTGAGCCTTTGAATTAGACCTTAAACACGAATACTTGTACACTTAATGCTTAATGAACTCATCCATTGATTTGAAAACAAAGTTAAAGAGTTCTTCCTCCCTTTCCTCTCAATAATTCACAAACTTCTCCTCTTCCATCTCCTTCCTCTATACTTTTTAGTACAATGCCTCTCTAAAATTACTAGAGAATTATATATATATATATATATATATATATATATATATAGATATATATATATATATATATAACATCGGATCAAGTCACTAAAACCATAGCCTCAATTAAACAAAAAAAATTGTAACCTCTTTTTTAAATATAAACAACATATACAAATCACCATAACCAATTCATTTGGGACAATTAAAAGAGGCATAGTCTAAATTATAGAGGAAATTACTTTTTTACCAAAATTAGGTAATACAATCTCAAGAAATAATATGTTTTTGTTGTTGTTTAAAATATATTTTTGAATGGATAAATAGATTCAACACCCTGAAAAATCGTTGTGACACTTGAATTTTATAGATTAAAGGACTTAAACTCAAGTTTTTAAAAATCTCCACCGAATTTTGATTAAAATTAACTAGAAAAAATGCTTTGAAAAAGGCTATTTCATCTATAAGTTAGACTACGACTTGAAAAAATCATTTTAAGTTAAGCCAAACAAAACAATGCAACTAGACAAACACGACCAAAGCAATGTCCCTAAATTGTGCTTATTAAAGCCTATAATCAATTGGAAGCATTTTTCATTATCTAAACAAACAAGTCCAAAGTGCATTAAATAAGCACCAATAAAACCCACATTCAATTGAATGAGTCTTTTTGTGCCAAGAGATGCTCTTCATCCTAATATGGTAGAGATGTTGTAATGTCCTTTTTAACATTTTGACCTAGTGAATGCAATTGTGCCTTTCGATCTCCTTATAAGCACTTTGAATAGGCTAAATCTGGAAAGTTATATTTTTGGAATTCAAACTAGCAATTGATGAGTTAACTACCTCATGCAACTAGTCCCACCTCAAATTAGAAGTTGGAACTCACTCGTTTGTATTTTCCCAAAAATAACTTTCACTAGAAGACAACAAACTGAGCCTTCTATTTCCACACATAAGTCAAACTGCTTCATGAATTGTCCTAACTTATAGGAACTTTCCCTAATTTTTAGGAAAAATTACTCGTCCTAACTCTTAGGAACTCATGCATGCTAAGGAAAAACTACTTCTTGGTCTCTTTGACTAAGCCACAAGTCAAAGGAGGACCTTTCTCACTACTATTTTCAACAATTCTTGTTCATCATTCTTCAAGACACTTCAACCAAGCTATTCCCACATCATCTAAAGCATATCAAGAGAGTGACACAACAATCATCCAAGTCATCCTCTCCATGTCATCAAATTACCCATTGTTCTCATAAGTGTAAATCGACTCTCATACCATGTGAAAATCAACTCCAAAGTGACCAACACGGACAAGGCTCAACGATCCTCCACATGGCATGCTAAGGAGATGTCTACATGCACCAAAATAGCCGAATAATGCCCTTGGAAGTGTGAATAATGCGTCGATATACGTGAAGTTACTTGGTCAATGTGAACTACTTTAGAAAACATGAAAATACCCAAATATCAGAATGCAACGATACCCTAAAGGAGGGTTATGCCACGACACAAAATACTCTATTCACCAAACAAATTACTAGAGGTACCCTTGATGAAAGGAGGGGTAACGACACCTAAACCCCAATGAAGGCTAGTTTGCAACTTTCTCACATTTCAGAAAATAAGTATTGGAGGTTTAACTCTTTTCACATTATGAGTAAATCACTTATGGTAGCCCCATACTTGGTTTGTCTTTACTACCTAAGGCTTCCTTAATTTGGAAGGAATTAAAAACATTGTCCAATCCAATTGCTACTTAGCCCCATACCCTAGTACCTACCACAATGTTAATACCTAAAAACACATTCTCTCTTGGTACCTCCACCATTTTTTTTCTAAAGCTCCCACAATTTGAATTTGATGTTGACCTTTTAGCGGAACCTCCTTGCCAAAATATGGTTGTAAATGGCTAAGGCTTGTAGATGGGGTGAAAGGTTTGTCTTTGTGAGCCTTTGAATTAGACCTTAAACATGAATACTTGTACATTTAATGCTTAATGAACTCATCCATTGATTTGAAAACAAAGTTAAAGAGTTCTTCCTCCCTTTCCTCTCAATAATTCACAAACTTCTCCTCTTCCATCTCCTTCCTCTATACTTTTAAGTACGATGCCTCTCTAAAATTACTAGAGAATTTTATGTATATATATATATATATATATATATATATAAAACATCGGATCAAGTCACTAAAACCATAGCTTCAATTAAACAAAAAAAATTGTTACCTCTTTCTTAAATATAAACAACATATACAAATCACCATAACCAATTCATTTGGGACAATTAAAAGAGGCATAGTCTAAATTATAGAGGAAATTACTTTTTTACCAAATTTAGGTAATACAATCTCAAGCAATATTGTGTTTTTGTTGTTGTTTAAAATATATTTTTGAATGGATAAATAGATTTTGTTTAGTCAATTTAACGTCTTAAATTGCTCTACATAAATTATCAATCTGGGTACCGTAAACTAATGAAGTGTGGTGCACCATATGTGCTTAGTTAACCTTTTTCTTACTTCGTTGTTTTATAGATTTTATTTTGTTTTGGGGTTTTGTTCTTGTTGATCTCCTAAAATATCTAATGCAAATGGAAATCCTATTCTAAGGTCTTAAGAATACTTTTAAAGGTCAAATATAGATGTAGATTTCAAAACAAGGTCTATGTTCCTAATGGTAACTTCCAAAACTTAGCACTTCAAAAGATATTAAAACACGTTATTGATGGAATTAGTACTTAAACAAAAGTGTAAGTATGCAGCTACTTCAATCAAGCAAAGGATGAAATACTGATCATGAAATCATTGTCTCTATTGCTTGTCTAAATACAGAAATAAAAGTTAAGCTATTGCACTCAAAGAAATAAAAAATTGCACGGAAAGTAAAACTAAAATCAAATTACACATTCATAATTCGATCCCTCGCCAGTAGTCCCGCTATGGATTTCAGAGGTAACCATCAATGATATGAGCAATTTAATATCTAATTGCAGAAAAGTAAAACTAAAATCACATCACATCACATCAATTCATAGTCTGACCCCTCGCCAGTTAGTCTCGCTATGGCTTGCGGAGGTAATCATCAACAACTTGAGCAATCTGATATCTAATTGCAGAAAAGTAAACTTAAAATCAAATCACATCGATTCATAGTCTGACCCCTTGCCAATTAGTCTCGCTATGGCTTTCGGATGTAATCATCAACAACTTGAGTAATCTGATATCTAATTGCAGAAAAGTAAACTTAAAATCAAATCACATCAATTCATAGTCTGACCCCTCGCTACTTAGTCTCGCTATGGCTTTCAGAGGTAATCATCAAAAACTTGAGCAATCCGATATCTAAACTAACTAACAAAGCAAATGAATAAGACTGAAATCAAAGAATAACTGAAATTGAAAAGCTAAAAAAAACAAATTCAGTAGAGAGGTAAATCTCATGTCACTATTTGATGCAAAAACATGTAAAGAAAAACTAATCTACAATCAACCGGTTGAACACATTTACATGAAAATTGCATGAATGGAAAATCTAATCTATCAAACTTGAAAGCAATCAAATAACATAATGAAATCAAACCAAAATTACAAAATGAAATCTACGCTACCTTACATTCTAATGTGCTCCATGACATCTACTTCACATCTCCTTCCATGTTGAGAACATCAAAGCTTTATTCAAATTTTTCAAAAATACAAAGTACAACAAAGCTCTCTAAAGCTTTCCAAAGCCATCTCAGAAGCTAACAAGCTAAGACTTAAGAACTCACAAGCTAAAAGACTAACAAATGAAGGAGAGAGATCTCCTATTTATACAAAAAGATGAGAAGCCATCTCATTAATGAGAGTCCATGAATCTCTCCCTCTACCTCTGGAGTCCTAATCAAAATAGGAACTGATAAGACACATGTCTTCTTAGAGTTACAATATAATTAGGAGATGTGACACATGTCCTCATGATCCCATAATTCTTTCCACTCAAATTCGAATTTGGCCTTAAAGTGCCACATAAGGGTCTTCTAGAAGCCTCCTTTCAACGTACACATGTCAACAATCTCAACCCATTTGTTAGGTATAAGCATATGCACATTTTTTTCTAATTTTTAACCACAAATTCACTTAAAAGGCTTAGAATTAATAAAGCAATGTCACTAGACAAACACGACCAAAGCAATGTCCCTAAATTGTGCTTATTAAAGCCTATAATCAATTGGAAGCATTTTTCACTATCTAAACAAACAAGACCAAAGTGCATTAAATAAGCACCAATAAAACCCACATTCAATTGAATGAGTCTTTTTGTGCCGAGAGATGCTCTTCATCCTAATATGGTAGAGATGTTGTAATGTCCTTTTTAACATTTTGATTCAGTGAATGCAATTGTGCCTTTCGATCTCCTTATAAGCACTTTGAATAGGTTAAATCTGGAAAGTTATATTTTTGGAACTCAAACTAGCAATTGATGAGTTAACTAACTCATGCAACTAGTCCTGCCTCAAATTAGAAGTTGAAACTCACTCGTTTGTCTTTTCCCAAAAATAACTTGCACTAGAAGACAACAAATTGAGCCTTCTATTTCCACACATAAGTCAAACTGCTTCATGAATTGTCCCAACTTATAGGAACTTTCCCTAATTCTTAGGAAATATTACTCGTCCTAACTCTTAGGAACTCATGCATGCTAAGGAAAAAATACTTCTTGGTCTCTTTGACTAAGGCACAAGTCAAAGGAGGACCTTTCTCACTACTATTTTCAACAATTCGTGCTCGTCATTCTTCAAGACACTTCAACCAAGCTATTCCCACATCATCTAAAGCATATCGAGAGAGTGACACAACATCTAATCATCCAAGTCATCCTCTCCATGTCATCAAATTACCCCATTGTTCTCATAAGTGTAAATCGACTCTCAAACCATGTGAAAATCAACTCCAAAGTGACCAACAAGGACAAGGCTCAACGATCCTCCACATGGCATGCTAAGGAGATGTCTACATGCACCAAAATAGCTGAATAATGCCCTTGGAAGTGTGAATAATGCGTCGATATACGTGAAGTTCCTTGGTCAATGTGAACTACTTTAGAAAACATGAAAATACCCAAATATCAGAATGCAACGATACCCTAAAGGAGGGTTATGCCATGACACAAAATACTCTATTCACTAAACAAATTACTAGAGGTACCCTTGATGAAAGGAGGGGTAATGAGACCTAAACCCCAGTGAAGGCTAGTTTGCAACTTTCTCACATTTCGGAAAATAAGTATTGGAGGTTTAACTCGTTTCACATTATGAGTAAATCATTGATGGTAGCCCCATACTTGGTTTGCCTTTACTACCCAAGGCTTCCTTAATTTGGAAGGAATTAAAAACACTGTCCAATCCAATTGCTACTTAGCCCCATACCCTAGTACCTACCACAATGTTAATACCTAAAAACACATTCTCTCTTGGTACCTCCACCATTTTTTTTCTGAAGCTCCCACAATTTGAATGTTATGTTGACCTTTTGGGAGAACCTCCTTGCCAAAATAAGGTTGTAAATGGCTAAGGCTTGTAGATGGGGTGAAAGGTGTGTCTTTATGAGCCTTTGAATTACACCTTAAACATGAATACTTGTACACTTAATGCTTAATGAACTCATCCATTGATTTGAAAACAAAGTTAAAGAGTTCTTCCTCCCTTTCCTCTCAATAATTCACAAACTTCTTCTCTTCCATCTCCTTCCTCTATACTTTTTAGTACGATGCCTCTCTAAAATTACTAGAGAATTTTATATATATATATATATATATATATATATATATATATATATATATATATATATATATATATATATATATATATATATATATATATAACATCAGACCAAGTCACTAAAACCATAGCCTCAATTAAACAAAAAAAATTGTAACCTCTTTTTAAAATATAAACAACATATACAAATCACCATAACCAATTCATTTGGGACAATTAAAAGAGGCATAGTCTAAATTATAGAGGATATTACTTTTTTACCAAAATCAGGTAATACAATCTCGAGCAATATTATGGTTTTGTTGTTGTTTAAAATATATTTTTGAATGGATAAATAGATTCAACACCCTGAAAAATCCTTGTGACACTCGAATATTATAGATTAAAGGACTTAAACTCAAGTTTTTAAAAATCTCCACCGAATTTTGATTAAAATTAACTAGAAAAAATGCTTTGAAAAAGGCTATTTCATCTATAAGTTAGACTACGACTTGAAAAAATCATTTTAAGTTAAGCCAAACAAAACGATGCAACCAGACAAACACGACCAAAGCAATGTCTCTAAATTGTGCTTATTAAAGCCTATAATCAATTGGAAGCATTTTTCATTATCTAAACAAACAAGACCAAAGTGCATTAAATCAGCACCAATAAAACCCACATTCAATTGAATGAGCCTTTTTGTGCCGAGAGATGCTCTTCATCCTAATATGGTAGAGATGTTGTAATGTCCTTTTTAACATTTTGACTCAGTGAAAAAAATATATTATAATTATCAATAAAACATTTTAACTAGGTCAATTACATAAAACTAATAAAAAAACTAATAAATATATTTATAAATATAAAATGAGTCTAAATCCAACTTAATTCTTGATCTCATCTACCAAATACTCTCACAAAGATCAAATCTCTTTTTCACTCTTAAGAGCTTTGGATCCAAAATTAAGATAGTCATCTCTTTTCACTCTAAAAGAACTTTAGATCCAAAATTAAGATATAGACTAGTGTTAAACTAGTTTTATATATTATATGATGAATTTGCTATTTTTGAATGTTATACCAATTTGTACACGCTTAATTCTTAAAATTTTATTTTATATTGATGAATTAAGGGATTTTAACGAAGTCCATGAGACCAAGCAGTCTAAGGGACCTAGGACTCCAACACATCACAACTTCAAACTTTTCTCTAAGTCTACTCTCTTGTCATGAATTTTGACCAAGAAGCTCACAGTTTTGATAAGCCTCGCTTCCTCGAACATCTTGTTCAAACAATCCACCTTTAGAATGCTATTAAATTGATTAAGAATATCCTCATAAGCTGGACAATCCATGATGTAGTGCCATTATGTTTCAACCTCTCATTTCCTACAAAAGATGTAGATTCTTTCTTCTCAGTCTTCTTTTGGATTTGTCCATCTACTTGTTTCACATATGAGATGATGAGACCCGGTCCTCAACTGTGCTATTAATAATCTAGCCTTCCCCATGATTTTGGCACCCAAATATATCTTCTCATCATGAGATCATGTCAGGTTGAAATTTTTGACATATAAAGATTTTTTTCGACCAATCTACTTTTCCCACATGGTAGTCTTAATTTTTTCAAGCACCCATTTTTTAACCTACTCTTTAGAGTTAGGACAATCCTACCACTTAATGCCCCACTTACCCAACCACTTGTCATTTTGTTTCCTCCAATTTTTCTTCCTCCTCTTTAACTCCTTTGCAACAACTATTTTAGGGCAGCAATGCCCATCCATGCCTTCAAACTTTTTTAAGTAACTTAACAAGTGAAAGACTACCTCAGCCTCCATAAAAAACAAATCATAATAAGCCAGTGGGATCTCATAAGGAACCGTTGATTTGACTTTGAAATTATTAGTGATTAGGTGCTTTTGAATTCTTTCTAATTGTCTCCACTTGTGGTTTGACATACTACTCCCCCAAACTTCACATCCATAGAGTACAATTGGTGTAACCAACAACCCAAAAATTGTTTTCTTGGTCTTCCAGTCCCATAATTCTGCTTTCCTGCATCTGTTTTGTAGAAGGTAAAAATATCTCCATCCCCCTGAATCCTTTTAGCTCTACATGTCTCCCAATTGAGCCTGTTATGAAATACAATTCTTAGATACTTGTATTCTTCCACTATTTCCAAAATTTTCCTCTCAAAAATAAAATTAACCTGCTATTTTTTCCTCTTTAAAGAGAAGATCATGATCTTGATTTTGCTAACATTTACTTTCATCCCAACCTCTTAACAAACTCTAAGACCTTCAAATGCTCTCTCAAACCCTGAACCAATTTTACAATTAAAATAAAGTCATCAGCATACTTAAAAAAAAAAAAAAAACAAAACAAAAAAACTCCTCACATACTAATAACCTTCCCTTTCCACTATTACTCTTTACCCATTCTTCAAACTTATCAATATATAAGCCAATTCGCATTTAGAAAAACCTTCCACCCACTCGCACCCATTTAATTAGATTTATTTTATTTTTTATTTTCCGTGGAGAATATTTGGTTTTTGAATGTTAACCCAACGCACACAAGCTTCCCGCTTTCTTCAGGACGCATTTGATTAAGCCCATCAGGTCCCTTAATCTATATTTCAAAGGATTCCAACCGACGGAATAAAAGCCCCCAAACCTTCGTTAAAACCCGCATTGTTTGCACGCTGGTGTGCTGTTTATATTGATGCCAGTGTCGAGAATAAGACCCGCATACATACTTACAGCCTCGGAGGTATGTTCAAATGGAATTCCATTCACGATTCAGTTATTTTCAACTCCAATGCTACAAAGACACTCCTTACGATGGTTGGCAATCGATCGGTATGGTTTACACTCCGAGCATATGCATGCATTATTTCTTTCGATCTGAACCCCATTTTTCTCATAAACAATGAAACGGTTCATATTCCCAATAACATGCTTCTGCTAAAAAATCAACTGGGTTATCCTGCCTTGCGAAAAAATGAATTGGGTCGTTATACCGATATCAATTTTCTCATAAAAAGTGAATCAGGTCATTTTACCGATGGCGTGTTTCGGAAAAAAGTCCAATTGGGTCATACTGCCGACGACCTGCTTCTGATAACAAATCATTTGGGTCATCCGTTCCTGCGAAAAAATGAATTGGGTCGTTGTCCTGATAGCATGTTTCCGATGAAAAATCGATTAGGTCATTCTACCTATGGTATGTTTCTGATAAAAAAACAATGGGGTCTTTCTTCCAGCAATATTCTTCTAAAGAAGAGTCCGTTGGGTCATTCTCTTCTTGCAGCTAGACATGGCTTTTCTTACCAGCAGAAGGCCTTCTTAGTTAATTGTAGGATTAAATGGGTCAAGGATAAGGTTCTGGACCGTGCTGTAGAGAAGGAGAAGGGTCTGAAAGTTGTATGTTTTCTAAAAGATACTATTAGGAAGTATCCAGGCGGTTGTTTGCCGATTTATGCTGTGCCCAGGAAGCGAAGACAGCTCGGATTGGACATCCGTGTTTCGAGTTTTATGAGAAGGTATCCAACAATTTTTGAGGAGTTCTTAGGCCAAAAGAACTGTGATGTGCCATGGTTTAAATTGACTAAGGAGGCTATGGATCTGGACGAAGAGGAGCAGAGAATTTACCGGGAGCATGAGGCAGGCTCTGTGGAGCGCTTATGCAAAGTTCTCATGATTACGAGTGAGAGGAAGCTTCCTTTACAGACAATTGATCAATTGAAGTGGGATCTTGGGTTGCCAGAAGATTATGTACAGAGCTTGGTTCCTAAATATCTTGATTGCTTTAGCGTTGTTAAATTACCGGATGGGCGAGAAGGTTTGAGTCTTGTATGCTGGAATGATGATTTTGCTCTCTCTGCTCTGCAGAAGAGAAGACAATCAGAAACGGAAAGGATTAGAAGCCTTAATGGAGAAAATTTGGACAGTAGTAATAATTTGGTAATGCCTTTTATGGTGAAAAAGGGAGAGCCACTAGCATTTCCTATGAGTTTTATGCGTGGCTACGGCCTTAAGAAGAAATTCATGCTATGGGTGGAAGAATGGCAGAGGCTCCCCTACATATCGCCCTATGAGAATTGCTCTGATCTAAATCCAAACAGTGACTTATCCGAGAAACGGATTGTTGGTGTTTTTCATGAACTGTTAAGTCTTATGGTTCACAAGAAAACAGAGAGAAAGAATTTGAGTAATTTGCGCAAGTACTTTGGGCTCCCACAGAAATTCACAAAAGTTTTCACTCGCCACCCAGGAATTTTTTACCTTTCACAAAAATGTGCTACTGTAACGATAGTGCTTAGAGAGACCTACAACAGAGCTGAGCTGATTGAGAAACATCCTCTTGTGACCATTAGAGAAAAGTATATTGCTCTGATGAAAATAGGGATGCTTAATAGAAGTAGAGGCTTATACAAGAGGGATTCTGTTAAGCATGAAATTATGGACGGCGTTTCATCAGAAGATGTGGATCCGGAGGATGACTTTCAGGACTCTGTGTCTGGTGGGGACATGGATTTTAGTGAAGATGAGGAGTTTTTTGGTAGGAAAACAGAATAGCAGAAGTGGGATGCCAGCATCTGGTAGAGGATATTTAGTGAGAAGAGGGAGACAGTTGCAATGAGGAGAGGATGAAGCCTCAAGCATTTCAAAGTAAAGCTATGGAGTCTGCAACCATCAAGTGTGTTGAACAGATATACAAAATGCCATTAAAAGGAGATAAATATGATTTGAGCTCTCCAGGGTGTTTGGGGCTCAATTATAAGTTTCCGCAGATAACTGGTTAATTGTTAGCATTGCTGCAGTAAGGTCAATCTCAAACTAATCTTAATATTTTGGAATGTAACTGAGAGCAATGGTTACGGTCAGAAAACGCCGAACTTGCCGACCTTATGAAGAAATCAGCTTACATGTATGTCCGTGTCCCTATATAAGACAAATTAAAAGTTATTTTTGGGATTATCTTCAGAGATGTACTTGTGGGCAGGTTTTCTGTCTCTTCTTGGGAATACTCTTGTAAATTTGATATGTTTGTTACTTGACATGTAAATGCGAAGGTTCCTGAGATAATGTTTGTTTAAGTCAATCCTTTTGTAGACAACTTGGGTGTCTCTGTTTTGAGTTAGTTGTCTGATTTTTTTGGCTTGTGTGTTTTTTGCAGAGTTCATTGCATGTACCATCAGGTTGATACACTAGTTTTCAATATTAATGAGAAACCTTTAAGGCATCGAAGGCTTCTAGGAAACCATTTTTCATGTCAATCAGGAATCTTCTCAGGATGACACACGATGGTGATTTGGCTTCAGGTCAGTTGTGCAAAATGCCCATTAACAAAACTTGCAGAGGTCAACGAGTTATGTAACTGCATGTCTGAGACAACAAGCTCTAAAATTCCTGTGGATTTTACTTTAATAAAATTCTGTTTCAGCAATTCAAAAATAGGGCACAGTTCTATCTTCATACATGTTGGTAACTGTTATTGCTGGCCTAGTGCTTATTTGATCTGAAATGGATAACTATATACTTTTTCATCCCTTTTGGTAGCTTATGGGGTGGAGAATCAGAGACGTGAAATTGTAGGGGCCATTTTCAGGACGGATCCTCAAAACCATTTTGCAGGGCCAAAATAAAGGACTGCTGTTTGGGCCTAGAATTGCACTGTTGGGGTAGGAAAATGGATGCACTAATGTAACAAATGGTTCCAACAAATAACACACATTGATAGCTTTGAAATGAGCAGTCTTAGACTGAAAACGGATTTCATATGAGAACGTAATGTCTGTAGAAGTTGACCTACCGCTTTGACCATCACAGAACCAAGTGGATGCAATATCAGCTCCTATTACTTATACACATCGACACAGTTGTTTGTACTTTCAAGAAGATCTTGGAGTGTCCAAAACCATAACCCCAATTGGTTGTGGGGATTGCAAGAACCTTACCTGAATGATTGTCAAGACATGTTAAAAATTGACCCACAAGGAAAGGAAGCTGTTCTGTTCCTATTATAATGGTTTTTATTGCATAGTTGAGCAGAGCAAAGGAGTGGGATATTAGAGTGGAGCAAAGGAAGGTGGCAATCTTGTAGTAGACACTTCGGGCCCATAGTGTTCATCTACTCCAAAGTGAGACTTGAGAGATTTTATTTCTTTATAAACTACACTCTTAATTTGAAAATAAAATAGAAAGGCAGAATTCTTATTTGTTGCTAGAGTTTTCCTAAATCAGGTTTCTATCATGTACATCTCATTTTTACAGTTTTAATAGCATGCTCTTTTACTATTGTAGCCTTTCTCGTAATTTTCTTAGTTATTTTTCATAAAGAAAATAGTGTGCATCTAATATTATAATTTGATCATAAGTAATCACTATATCGTGGAATATAACTTCACTGTATTTGTAGTAGCATCCTAAAATCTATTTTGATGAATTGTCCAATGGAATACCCACATCAATTTATGGATCATATTCGTATCACACCAATTTTCTTTTCGGGGTTTATGTTGAATGTTGCAAGATTAAGAGATTGACACAAATTCAACAAGGAAGTAATCTCAAACCTTAGACATGGCAGGTGAGTACAATGATGGTCCAAGGGATGGCTCAAAAGAGAGATTTGCAAGTTTGGAAGCACATGTCTTTGACATCTCCATGCGTATGGCAATATTAATATTTGCTATAAACAATAAGTTCAAACCCTTTGGGGAGATCGTTGGCTTTATCAAGGACACTTATTCTCATGGGAAACATGATAAAGAAGCATCAAAGAAGGAGAGGCCATGTTACAAAAACACATCTTTGTAGCCTTTAGTCAAAGTGGAAGCCGGAGAAAACATTAGGCCTTATCAAGGTGAGATCGATGTTGTGAAGTTGAATCTTTGGTTGCAACAATTAGAAGTTAGTGTAAGATAGGATAAAAGTGGAAGACATCATCTGCTTAATTGAAGCTAGAGAATCATACCCAAGCTTGTTGAAAACTATGTAGAGAAAATGAGATTGGAGGGTGATCCATCGATAACTAAGTGGGTGGTGTGTAAATCTCATTATGTCCTAGTTTTACTCTATTAAGTATGAGGAGGACTAGAGGAGTCCTTGGCATTGATATGGCCAAAAGCAAGGGCAAAGGATGCAAGAGTACATGTTTGAGTTTAGAAAACAAGCCATTCAGTGGGGAATGTCTCCCAAGGGCTTGAATGTAGTCATTAAGTACTTGGGTGGTCCACATAGTGATTTAAGGAGGTAGGTGATGCTCCTTAAAACCTTAGACCATTGACGAAACCCGTGTATAAGAATAGTGTCTAGAGATGGACAAGAAGATTGAACAACTAAGTGGTTCCAAGCAAACAAATAAAAAAGATGCTTCTAAGAAGGGAAAGGGAAGGGAAAGAAGGCCTTAACTATTGCACATCGATGCATTGATCCAAACAATCACTATGAATGACGGAACCTTGATGATAAATGTTGGAAGTTACATCCTTAGTTGAATTGAAGAACCATGAGGAGCTTAAGAAGTACAATATGTTAAACAAAGATTTAGGAAACTTGGTAGAGAGTCGCTTAGATGTAGACAAGAAGATTACTTGTACTAGTCTACACAGGGAGGTGAACATGAGCAACATCCATCAAAAGCGAAAGAAGGAGACGAACAAACTCTTTCATGTCAAGATACACATCAAGAAGTGTAAGTTGGATGCTCCATTCAACTTTAGTTCATGTTACCCACCAAAAAGTGTGTAACTTATAGGAGAACTTTTCTCCTCCTTGGACAACAAGCCATCCAACAACCCTGTTTGATCAACACATAACATGATGTCAAGATCCTCCACTTCTTGCTCCGATCAAATTTCTCTCTCCCATTTGACATTCCTTCTTGAAGGAAGGTGGGTCATCCATCGATAAGTACTTTAACCATTTTGTAATCATGTGCTTTCACTTAATGTTTTGGGCATACTAATATGGATCAAGGGGCAAATTGGATGATTGACCAATCTTGATTGTATTCTTGTTCCCTCACTTCACCTAGGAGGTTAGTCTTTGACTCTAGTTTAGTGGGACCTCCTCTGAGGCCTTAGAGTTTTAGGAAGGGCATTATTGGGGAGGCTCTGATTGAAGTAATGTGTCCATGATATCCATACTTACCACTTTCCATCTTTCCCCACCATATTTGTTTCCATTCTTTAGGCTAGTGGTGATTAGTCATGGGGATTGACACCCTTTCATCCTCATTCTTGAGTTTGGGTTGGAAAACTTTTCCTTGGAGGTTGATGCAACTAAAATAAATATAAAAGCATAAGAAACCCATACTGAAAGAAAAATATAAAATGTAAAAGATAGCTGGGACATTTGATTAGTGCTTGGGCAAAAGCTTAGCATGAGCTCTACCCTTCTCATTAGCCAACACCCATTTCTTCAAGTACATGATGCTTCATCTATCAAAAGAACTCTTGTATTATCTCAACCCTAATGAGCAATAAATTGACTAAAGCTTGGGCTCTTGAGCTATGCATCCAAATCAAAGCAAATCATAAAGAATTAAAAGGTCCACTAGAGGGGTGGAAAAATTAGGCCGAGGAAAGGTGTAACTCATGCCTCCATGATCCCTCCTTCCTTACATCTATACACTCAGGATGTTGGACCTCCATTAGTTAGTCACATGGCGATGGCACCTTGCCCTAAAGTCATTCCCACTCTGCTGCCACCATTTTCACCCTCACCTATGAATTGATGGACATAGTGCATGGTAGATACCTCCATTTAGGTTGATGCCACTTTTTTGTTGTTGTTGCTATTTATGCATACCTAACAGCCATAGGAATAATTTCCCTCACCAATCCTAGTCCACATAGGAAAATATTTGATCCTCTATTGTTGAATATCATTTGAAGATCTTTTCTTGGGTTGCTATATGACATTGTGCACCTTGTCATTGCATATCTATTAAACCCTAACTTATGGCAGCCTTGACTTTGGTCTATGCATGAGTATTTGAACCCTAGTATAGAACATCTAGGCCATTCTAGGCCTTGTTGGTACTCTATCCAACACTATAGACCTTTTATTCATCACCTTGAGCCATAACATCATAATATCTTTTAGGTGATTAGGTAAGCCTCCCTTGTGGTTAATTACCACTAAAGAGTAAGAGAAAGGTTGCTGAGGTGATAGTGGCAATCCTTTCCCTCGTTGCGATAAGGTCTGGCACCGCCCAATGATGCTTTGCATTGGGCCTGCTAGATTTTACTGCAAAATCTTTGGCATTGTTTCTGGGGAGGAGTTGACACCTCCATGTGATTCGAAGTCTATGTTTCATTCTCTTGATTAAGCTCATCATTAAGTCAAGGATAACTTTGCTCATTTGGTGACTCCACTAGAAGAACAAAGCCCTAGTTTTTCATTGAGCTTCAAAGATTCCATGCTTGTAGGGTGAAGCAAGCATATTTCAAGGCATTTAAGTTCACCCTGGCAACTTTGTAGTTGAATGTTATGCAAGATTCAAGGAAAAAATGTCTTGGGATTTGCATGAAATGTACATTGCTTTGGATGTTAAGGATATTCTTGGATATTCTAATAATTATGGTACAAATTGTTTGAAAAATGTTCCAAAGTTTGATGGTGATCATTCTCCAATAGTTGATCATGTGGTCAAATTCATCAAGTATGCTTCAAAGATCAATATGGTTCATGAGGATGCTCTCATGAGATTATTCATTTCTTGGGAAAGATCAAAGTGACTAGATTAAATATTATTGTAGAAATTTCCTAATCATCTCTCAAAGAAATTTCGAATAACAGATTTGTGGTGCAGGTATTTCTTCAGTGCAGTAACAATGTCTTCAATGGATGGAGGCTTGAGTATGGATTGGAGGGAACTTCAAGTTTTTGTGCTTGGAAAGACGAGATGGAAGTTGTGATGGCTGACAATGGAGTATTAGAGTACACACAAACTGATATTCCAAAACCGGTAGCATCAGATGCACAACAACTGGCTCAATGGAAGAAAGGCACAACAAAAGACAAGAGGATTATCTTGGAGGGAGTCATAGATCATGTGGTTTCGAATTTTCATGGAAAGGAGACTCCATTTGCAATGTGGAAAACTCTCACAGACCTATTCCAAAGCAGCAGTGATGCCAGGAAGCTGGCATTGAGAGATAAGCTCAGGAACATTCAAATGGGTAAAAATGAAACTGTTGTTCAATACCTATCTAGATTCACTTAGGTGAGAGGTGAAATGTGCCATCATCTGAACTTGTGAGCTTAGCACTCCTTGGTCTACCAAAATCCTGGCACATCTATCAGGATTTAGTTAATGGAAAAGACAAGTTCCTAGATTGGAAGAGACTCAAAAATGAAACTGTTGTTCAATACCTATCTAGATTCACTTAGGTGAGAGGTGAAATGTGCCATCATCTGAACTTGTGAGCTTAGCACTCCTTGGTCTACCAAAATCCTGGCACAACTATCAGGATTTAGTTAATGGAAGAGACAAGTTCCTAGATTGGAAGAGACTTTGGTTTGACTTGGTGCAGGAGGAGATCAAAAGAAACACTAGAGAGGGTGTCACATCCAAAACTGATGAGGAAAAAAACTTTGCTTTAGCAGGCAAAGGAAAAAAAGCCAAAGGCAAGAAGGCCCAAGGCAAGGCAGAATCCTGCCATAACCATGACAAGAAGAAAGACCTCAATAAAATTAAATGATTTCACTGCCATGAGTATGGACACTATGTAACCAAGTGTCCACACAAGAAATCCCGTAAGAAGCCTGCAGCAGGAGCAAGAGCAGATGCTCTCACATCACAATTCAAGTTGGATTTCACCCTCATTGCATACATGGCAAGTGCTGTACAAGGTAGTGTATGGTACTTAGACTATGGTGCTTCATTTTATATGACAAGAAATAAGTTCTTCAACATCTTAGAGGACAAGGACCTACAATTACACATAGAGCTTGGAGATGATGGAACGAATTGGCATTGTCATCTTTAAGAGGGTGTCAAGCTCCCATCTTCACCATAGATTGTAATGTATGTGCCTGGTCTGAAGAAAAATCTAGTTTTTGTAGCTGTATTGGAAGACAAAGGATATGATGTGGTGTTCAGTAAAGGGAAGGCTTATCTGAAGCATGTTGCTACTGGACAAGTAAAACAAATTGGTGTCCGGGTTAAAAATCTCTATAAGCTAGAGGTGGATGCATGCGTTGCATTGAGTAGCAAGACAAAACATATTCAGGGCCAAGAAGTTGGAGAGCTCTGGCGTGGTCGCATGGGACACCTACACCATGGAGCTTTGAAAATAATGCAACAGATCACCATTGGACTTCCAAAATGCACCCTTGATTAACATGATGTTTGCAAGGGATGCACTCTTGGAAAATATGTTAAATCCTCCTTCCATGGCTGAGATTGCAGAGCCAAAGCTATCTTGGAGTGGGTTCACTGAGATGTGTGTGGACCATTTTCAACAGTCTCAACTATAAAGCAAGCACATGTATTATGTGATCTTCATAGATGATTTTTCTCGCAAATGTTGGATCTATTTCATGAAGAAGAAAGATGAGGTTTATTCAAAGTTTGTTGAATTCAAAGCGTTAGTTGAAAATAAGACTGAGAAGAAAATTAAATCCCTGAGAAGTGATAATGGAGGACAATATGTGTCTAATGACTTCAAACAATTATGTGGCAATGAGGGTATTAGAAGGGAGTTGATTGCACCCCACAACCCACAACAAAATGGGGTTGCAGAGAGGAAAAATAGAAGTTTTGTAGGAGTTGCTAGAGCAATGTTGCATGCCCAGAGGTTGCCACTATCCCTATGGGTAGAAACTTGCAATACAATCGTTTACTTGCAGAATAGGAACCCTCACAAAATTCTTGGGATGATTACACTGGAAGAGGCTTTCAATGGGAGGAAGCTAGATGTAACAACCCTGATTTAGAATATACAAATAATCACATCAGTTTATGTGATTATTAATCAACACACAACTATTCAACTATTTAACTTGGAATTTCTAAAACAAGAGTAGAGATGACTTACTTGTACTGACGATATTCCTTACTTTGCCTTTAGAGTTGAATGCTCTTTGAATTCCCCTATCCGCAAGAAGTTTTTGGGGATGACTCTCCACCTAACCATAGGGTCAACTGCACATAATCTTTCTACAACTGGCCTCCCTTGAGCCCTCAATCAACGTACTACCTCTAGGGAATCCTTTGTCTCACAACACTTTTCTCCCAAGAGAATGGATGAAGGAATGATGAATCTCATCTTCCTCATTGCCTATTAAATAGAACAAACATTGGAAAGGGGTCTCTGCATGCACACATTCCATGTGTTAATATGCAACTTTTATTTCTTTATTTTAAGTTTTACTTAATTTAATATTTCTCTTAATTTAACTCTTTCTTATATTATTCTTTTTTACTTTTTGTTAACTTATTTTTACTATTTTTTTAGTTTACTTATATATATATATTTATTTAAAACTCCTTTTATTATTTACTATTTTATTTATTTACTATTATTATCTTTTTTTTATTATTTATTTACTATTATTATTTTTTGTTTATTTATTTTTACTATTTAGTTATTGTTATTATCTTTTCTTTATTGTTTATTATTTATTTACTTATATTTTAAACATTTAACATATTATTTACTTAGTTATTTAATATTTAACATCCATAAGCAAGGCAATCTCAGGGTTAGCAGCCAAACAAATCTTTAAATCCTTGATAAGACCATGAACTTTAATAGACATTGAATCAAAAACACGCAAATTTCTGTAAGGTCTATTAATTTGCAATTTCAATTGATTCATGACCTTTAAAGGCATCATATTAGCAGAAGCACCAGAATAAAGCATACAATTATGAAGAAGTAAATCGTTCACAACTAATGTGAGAAAGAAATGTACTTGTTCTCCATTTTGTCTATCATAATGCATATTTTGTAAAATCCTAGGAGGATCCTCATGTTCTTTATCAAGGTTAAGTATCTTCCTTATTTGACCTCTTTGAGGCTTTGTAGGAATTTATAGGGAAATTTCCTCAGACAGAACACCAAAGGATACCGCTCACAAACAGATCATAGATCAATACACCAATATTGTTGACGTGGTTAAAACCCTCAAAGAGGGAAACAGTCCATGGCCTGAGCCAACGCGGCCACTTCAGGCAATTTATTAATAAAAGAATGAAAATTTACATAAGCTTCTCTCATGAACGGCTACCCTACAAATGACCCTCCGTGCTCTTTAAATAGAGATCATGGACCAATTGGGTGCTAAGCCATGGATCAAGTGTCGGTAATACCGAGGAGAGAATGAACCGTCGGATCACTACATATCGTGACCGTTAGATTGTAAGTTACAAAAGTACATAGTAAAGAAACACACTTTACCTAACTCTACACTAGACCAAGTTATACTTAACTATTTCCTATGTGTCGGAATATCCTAACATCCCCCCTTAAGAACAACTTGGGATAGGATTGAAGGATGTACAAATATGACACAATAGGAGAAGGAAGGAGGCATTAGAGCCTATCCCCCCTTAGTGACAAATCCTGAACTCCAACCATAAATTGAAGTTAGTAAACTTCGCCTCTGTGAGAGCCTTTGTAAAGATGTCTGCAACTTGATCATCTGTTGAACAATATTGCACTTCAAGAACATGGTCGTGAATGAGCTTTCTGATGAAGTGCATGTGCAGTTCAATGTGTTTGCTGCGTTGATGTGAGACTGGATCTTTGCATAGTTGAATGGCACTTAGATTATCACACCAAAGTGTAGTCGGATGCTGCCGCTGAAAGCCAAACTCTGACAGGATCTGACGAAGCCACAGGGCTTCCTTACTAGCTTCTACGGCACCACGATACTCTGCTTCTGCTGAAGAAAGAGAAATGGCACTTTGTTTCTTGCAAGCCCATGTAATAGGTCTTGAACCAAGAGTGAACACATAACCTGCAGTAGACTTTCGATCATCAGGGTCACCAGCCCAATCAGAATTAGTGAAACCAACCAATAGAGGAGATGCTTCTGCACTGTAATGAATCCCAAATTGAACTGTACCTCAAACATAACGAAGTATTCTTTTAGCTGCTTTCCAATGACTTTCATGTGGGTTTTGCATAAACCGAGCAATAAGGCCAACAACAAAGGAAAGGTCAGGACGAGTATGGGTCAGATACAAAAGTTTTCCTACAAGTTGACAGTATAAGGTAGCATCAACTTCAGGGGAAGTACAAGTGACTGAAAGTTTGGCTCCAGATTGAAAGGGAGAAGGGGTTGGCTTACAATCTTCCATGTGAAAATGGTGTAGAAGATCACAGGCATACTTGGACTAGGAAAGGGAAATACCTTCCTTGGATTGCAAGACTTGAAGACCAAGAAAATAATGCAAGTGTCCTAAGTCTGTCATTTCAAACTTCTTTTTAAGGCTGGACTTCACATGGTTTATAAGGTTGGGATCACTACCAGTAAGGATAAGATCATCAACATAAAGAACAAGAATGATAAGAGACTTGCCCACTTTCTTGGTGTAGACAGTATTGTCAGAATGACACCTAGAAAAGCCAGTTTCTAAAAGAAAGATATCCATTTTGGCATACCAAGCCCGAGGAGCTTGCTTGAGACCATAAAGGGATTTATTAAGTCGACATACAAGGCTGGAGTTTGTTTGAATAAAGCCAGTGGGTTGTTCCATATAGATTTCTTCATGCAAGTCCCCATGCAAGAAGGCAGATTTAACATCCATCTGATGGACTTCCCATTTGAAAGAGGCAGCAAGGGAAAGAACAAGGCAGATAGAGTTCATTTTGGCAACAGGGGAGAAGGTTTCAGTATAGTCAATGCCTTCAACTTGTGAAAAACCCTTAGCAACAAGACGAGCTTTATGTTTATCAACTTTTCCATCTGGTCCATACTTGGTTCTGTAAACCCATTTGCATCTAACAAGTTTTCGTCCCTTTGGTAGAGGAACAAGATCCCATGTATCATTTGCCAATAATGAATGATATTCTTCATTCATAGCTGCGTCCCAATCTGGATGGCCTGAAGCTTCTGCAAAGGTGTCAGGATCATAATTTGCTGAAGCTTGAGCCAGTAAAGAAGAGGCTCTATCGAACTGAGAACGTGTACGTCGCTGATCTGTAGGATCATCGGCAAGAGCGCCTGCTGCATCCCAAGTAGCACGGACCCATTTTGGAAGCTGAGGACCTGAAGAAGGATCTTGAGAAAGCGGGGGAGGATTGTCGTCCTCGCTTTCATCATCTGAAGAAGAAATATTTTCAAAAGTAGAAGAGATAGAGAGAGGTGGCACATCCGCCGAACTAGGCTCGTTGGCCGATATATTTTCAGCAAAATTTACATCTCTTCTAATGATAACATTTTTGGACTTAAGTGTAATAAGTCTATATCCTTTGACATCTTCAGAATATCCAACAAAAATACATTTTTCACTCTTAGGTTCTAAAGCTTTATGTTTCTCATGTAGAATATGGACCCATGCTTCACTTCCAAAAACACGAAAGTGACTTACATTTGGTTTAATTGAGCTCCATGCTTCTTCTGGAGTGATATTCTTTAAAACCTTAGTAGGAGTGCAACTTATTATGTAATTTGCACAGTTAATTGCTTTTGCCCAAAAATTAAGACTAAGTCCTTTAGATTGAAGCTTACAATTAACCATTTCCTTTAAGGTGCGATTCTTCCTTTCAGTTACACCATTTTGTTGTGGAGTATATGGAACAATATGTTGCATTTGAATTCCATTCTCAGTGCAAAAGTTGATGAATTTGTTGTTAACATGTCCTCCGACATTATCAGATCTTAGCTTAAGAATTTGATGTCCAGATTGTTTTTCATCAAAGGCCTTAAAGGCCAAGAACATGTTAAATAATTCACTCGAGCCAAGTGCGTCTGGAGAAATCATCAATGAAAGTTAAGAAATACTTGTAGCCAGAGAATGAAACAACTGGAAGTGGACCACATAAATCACTATGCACAAGCTGTAAAGGGCTGAGGCATGACAAGAGGCACGTTTTTCAAAACTATCCCGATGATGTTTTTCGAGTACACATCTGTCTCTGGAGTTTTAAGAAGTATACCCAAGTGCGTCTGGAGAAATCATCAATGAAAGTTAAGAAATACTTGTAGCCAGAGAATGAAACAACTGGAAGTGGACCACATAAATCACTATGCACAAGCTGTAAAGGGGCTGAGGCGTGCCAAGAGGCACGTTTTTCAAAACTATCCCGATGATGTTTTTCAGTACACATCCGGAACAAACACCATCTCTGCAAGATACTGTTGGAAGACCTGTGACCATATTTTCTTTACATAGATTTGAAGGGAGCGATAGTTTAAGTGACCAAATCGCTCATGCCAAAGTTTGCTCACTTCATCATTATGAGCAACAAATACCGAGGGAAGATTTGATGACCCAAAGTTGTTAAACTTATACAACCTTGTAGAATCATCAGCAATGCCAGTAGCTAAAATCTATCTAGGATCTCTTAGGTCCTTAATTACAACATCGTGAGGTGAAAATTCAACGATTTTACCTTCACTTGAATGAGTTATCTGATATACAGATAGAAGGTTGCAGGATAAGGTTGGAACACATAATACATCATTAAATTGACCATTGTCTAGATGAATAGTTCCAGTCCCTACAACACTAAGAGATCTATCATCACCAACATATATATTTTTGGTGTTACAATCATTTAAAGAAGAAAACACGGCTTTGTTTTTGACCATGTGATAAGAAGCTCCAGAATCAATGAGCCACTCATGAGAATTAGAAGAAGAAGATACATTTAGTGCATATCCAGACCAAGATGTGACAACCACATGCATAAAGTGTTATTCCTGAAGATGAAGTTGAAGTTGAAGTTGAAGAGTGCTCCAAATGGATGTTATGCTTCTTCATTGCTGGTTCCAAAGCTTCCATCTTCTTAAAGCATTTGGATTCTAAGTGGCCATCTCGATTACAAAAGTGGCAATGTCTATCAGTCTTCTTCCCTTTGTTTTTATTTGCCTTATCATTTTGTTCAAATGATTTTTCATTTTGAGGCTGAAATTGCTTAGGACCCTTTTTTTCCCATAAGGAAAAATCGTAATTTCATTAAAAAGAGGAAATTACATTCTGTAGATGTTGGTGCATATGCAATGCATGATCATATCATGTATAAACAGTATTGTTGCCTTTGATCCACGCAGGGGGCAACAATAATAAATAAAAAAACTGTAAGCCATATGATAAACACATTGTTACCATGTTTAGAGTCAATATATACAAACAAAAAAGGCATGTGCCTGATCAAAAGATAACTAAAACAAGATCATGAATTAAACTTGTAAATCCATAAAAGGTTGATGATAATACTGGTAGAAAGCTTCCCCATTCTGTTCTTTAATCAACCAGATGCCCGGCTCCTCGATCGCAGCCTCTTTGGATAGGCTGTCGGCAGCTCCCTGTAAATATGTGAGCAAGTAAATGTGTCAAAAGATGAGATCAATCTCAAAGTTTCTTCCAAGATGTGATTTAATGCATATGTAGAACATCTAGATTTTCTGTTCAGCCAACCACAAATAATTTTAGAGTCCCCAAATATTTGTAGATCTGTGCAGTTTTTCTCCAAGGCGTAATGTATGAGATGTTTAGCAGCAAGGAGCTCGGCTGAATTGTTTGTGCATCTACGGAAACCTATGAGCATGCTATAAGAATGATGCTGGGATATGTGAAGTATAGCTCCCCCTCCACAGCTTTGCTCTTGAGCTGCACCGTCAAAGAAAGCCCAAGGTTTGTTGTAATTTATTTGAATAGGAGAGGGAATGCGCGGATTATGGGGGGGAGGATCATCTGAAATGAGGGAGAAATCAGCCATGACTTTAGTCACCAGCACAACCCAGTTCGACGCTGTATCCTGAAAAATAAGGCGGTTTCTGGCAATCCAGATTGTCCAGCAGATCAGAAGGGGAAGGTTCCGAAGCTTTTGAGATGAGGAAGTGTTATACTAGGACTACCAGGCTGTAAGAATAGAATTTCCAGCCTAGATTGCAGAGGGTGCAATGGGCTGTAGGATAAGTTTCCATAGGTTACAAATGGCTGTACATTCCAAAAAAAGGTGAGAAGTGGATTCATTTTCTTGCTTGCAAAAGCTGCACCAATGGGGACCATAATGTGCACGTTTTAGGAGGTTTTCACCAGTTGGGATTTTGTTCCGGAGGATGGTCCACATTAAGAGTCTTGTTCTGGGAGGAGCCTTGAGTTTCCAGAGATGTCTCCACCAGTCAACAAGCAACAGAGGCTTCCTTGGTGCCGACAATGTCGGATATCCTTCTTTTGGTGTGTACCTTCCATTTTTAGAAAGAGCCCATATAATCTCATCGTCACCTTCAAGGATACAGATGTGAGCATCAGTGAGGGCTTGAGTGTATTCCTCCTAGTGCTGTGTCCAAATAGGAGGAATGTTTAAATGATGTGCAGATTTCCAGGCTTGTTGAAGGAAGGAGGTATTCCCTGGGTCTGCAATTTGTGCTATATAAGAGATGTTATGTTGCTGGAGATACTGTGTGAGATCCCTAGGTAGGTGGTGCATGTCCCCACATCCCACCCACGGATCGAGGCCAATGCGAACAGTGCGCCCAGATCGAATTCTCCAAGTGAGGCCCTCCTTGATAGGGTTCAAAGCCTTTAGTACTGCCTTCCAGATAATTGAGATGCCCGGGGTACTTAGATGAGTTCTTCTAATCCAGTCCATGATGTGCATTGGAGCAATATATTTGGCATATGTAACCCTCGTCCAAAGGCTGTCTGCTGATACTAATTTCCAACCAAGTTTTGCAGCAAGTGCTAATGAGAAATCTTCTAACCTTTTTAGGCCCCAACCCCCCATTTTTTTGGTAGGTTCAGGGCCTCCCATTTGACCCAAGCAAAAATCTTGCCCTGTTTGTTCCCTTGCCAAAGAAACCTGCAGCAGAGGGCTTGTATTCTATTGAGAATGCCTCTGGGTATCCAAGCCAGGGACATCCAATATACAGGAGTGGCCTCTAGGACACTTTTGATTAAAGTGAGTCGACCTGCACGCGAAAGATATTTGAGGTACCATGTGTTAAGTCTTTTCTCCATCTTGGAGATGAGCCAAGTCCAGTCAGCAATTTTGTATCCAAGTGGCTTCAACTTGTACCCCAAGTATTTTAAACCATCAGCTAATTGTAGCTGAGTGAAATGGAAACACTGTAGAGCAAAATAGATCTCATGCTGAGAACATTCAACTGTTGTTAATGTGGACTTGCTGTCATTTATGATCATACCTGTTGCCTCTTGGAAAAGGGAGAAATTTGCTTTGATGATACTAATGTCCCCAATATTGCCATTGATGAAGACCAGGATATCATCTACAAAGAGAAGATGAGTCAGGATGCAACCTTCTGTTATCTTTATACCCTTTAGTTTGCCCCTTCGATGCTCTTCTTTGATGAGATTGCTGAGACCTTCCATAACGAGTAAGAAGAGCAAAGGTGAGAGAGGACATCCCTGTCTCAGCCCCCTTTCAGAGGTAAAAAAAGGAGAGGCACTTCCATTCACTAGAACATTGAAAGGGATATTAGTAATGCAGCTCATGATCCATTTGATGAATAAGTAAGGAAAACCTAAATGGGTTAACAACATTCTAATATAAAGCCAATTTACTCTGTCGAAAGCTTTTGATAAATCAACCTTCATAATCATACCTTTGCCACGCCTTGAGTGTAGAGTATGAATTACTTCCTGAGCGGTGCCTACAACTTCATGGATTTGTCTGTCCTGTAGGAATGCGAATGGCTCTAGAGAGATATGATTAGAGAGAATTGGTTTCATCCTTTTTGCAATGATTTTAGCTATGATCTTATATATGCAGTTGCAGAGAGATATGGGACGAAAGTCCTCAAATGAGTCTGGGTTGTCTTTCTTCGGTATGAGTGTAATGAAAGTAGAGGTGATTGAGGTTTCAAGAAATTCTCTGATTCTCGAGTCCTCAACAATTCTGAGCAGGTTTTCCCCAATGATGTCGAAGAAGGCCAAGAAGTATTCAATCGACCAGCCATCGAGCCCTGGACTTTAATCCTTTATGAACCACTTTAAGGTGTGTTCCAATTCCTCCAAAGAGATTGCCTTTATTAATTCATCTCCTTCCACAAGATCCAAAAATCTAGGAAAGAGTTGTGCAACCCTGATAATCTCTGCCAAGTTGATCTCCCTGGGGGCACGGTATGTACTTTTGAAGTGAGAGGAGGCAAGATCAGCAAGTTGTGAGAATGTATTAACGATGTGCCCCTACTCATTCTGACGCTGCCAAATGGTGTTGATCGCCTTTCTTCCATTGGCGAATTTGTGATAGAATTTTGTGTGTTCGTCTCCTCCAAGCATCCAGATGGCTCTGTTTCTTAGGCGTCAGGTTTCTTCCTTATCCTTGAGTATTTTTTCCCTTTTAGCATAATGAGAAACCATCCTTTCCTTATGATCGTGTGAGGTGTATATTCCTCCAAGATCATTTTCAAATGCAACAATTTCAGATTCAATCCTACAGAGGGTTTGTTCCTCCTGTATTCTTTTGTTATGTGCCCAAAGTTTGGACATCCTCTTAAGGATTGTAAGCTTTTGTATAAATCTTCTAGTACTGTCCTCTCTCCTCCTAGGGGGGTTTGCTTTCCAGAAATCAGTGACCAATCTTTTATAGGAGTCATCCTTGAGCCAGACAGAACAAAACTTGAAGGGTCCTTTAGGTTTTGATTGCCCTCCTTCAATTTCCAGGTAAATGGGTAGGTGATCAGAGATCCCACCTGTACCTACCGAGTGTCTGATTTGTAAACCCAAGTCCAATACCTTTTCTTTGACAAGGAAGCGGTCAAGTCTGCGGGTGAGACTGTCTTCCCCAGTCCTGTTATTCCTCCAAGTCGCTTGGGGTTTTGCAGAGGGGATATCAATCAAATGGTGAGCGTCCAATTCAGATAGAAAATAATCCGAAGGGGAGTCTCGTTGTGCCTTGTGACCCCAGGATTCAAAATGTTTGATGAAAAAATTAAGGTCCCCACCCAGGATTAGGTGGTCAGTCAAAAATAAATCAGAACCTAGAAAATTCTGCCAAAACGCTGGTCTGTTTTGGCACGGCTCGTAGACATTAAATATCCGAAAATTCATCCCCAGGTCTGTAGATTTGATGTCTGCACCAATATGGCCCAAACCACCCCAACAATTGAGCATTTTTATGGTATGGGAGTTATAGCCCAAAGCTAAACCTCCCGACCTCCCATGAGCATCAAGTCCAATAAAAATCCAACCAGGAAGCATGTATTGGAGGGACTGTGAAATGTCTAATACAGGTCCCAGGATTTCTTGCAGAAAAATAACATCAAGAGGAACATTTTTTAACAAACGTCGAAGAGCTAGTTTTTTATCCGGCCTAGCCAGCCCTCTACAATTGAAAGAGAAAATCTTCATGGAGGGGGGGTAGGCTGGGATTCTCTGGCTCTAAGCATCCCTGGGATGGTAGATTGAACCCCTAAAGCGATCTCATCTTCAGCTGTGCCTTGGGCTTTAGAAAGATTGGAAGGTCGACCCCTGTGAAGTTTAGGGGGAGGGGGAGAGTGGAGTATCTCAAGCCCAATATGGTCCTGGGCTTGTCTCTTTGTTTTCGAGCGAGTCAAGTATCTCCTAGGTGGGGGGGCTTGGAGAGAAGGAGTAGTGGACGGGAGGTGAGAGGGAGAAGTCGAGGGTGCAGGCGAGAAAATGGGGGCAGATGAAATCTGGCAGGTGAGCGGAGCGATGAAAGGGGGGGTGGAATCCAAACCCGGACCTAGATGATCAGATGATGGGTTCATGACATGTAATTCAAAGAAAGAGCTGGATAAAATGCAATCAATATGAGATGAGCAGCAAGAGGAAACAGGGATGGAGGGAGGAATCATACCCGACGAGGGCAAGCCCTCGGATGGCCACTGAGGTCGAGACGGTGGAGGTGGCTGAGTACGGTTGGGAGGCCGCCCTTGCTTCTTCGGCTGTGGAGGAGCCGCTGTCTCTTCTGCTGGGTTCTTCTGTTGGCCGACCTGAATCTCAGAAGCAGCCGGGTGCTGTGGTGCCATAGGAGCCTGTCTCCTAGGCTGGGCATCCTGTTGAGAATGCGGGTGGGAGGCGATATCCAGTGCAAAGGCCTAATTTTTCTTTTTGCCCAGCAGGGGGCAGTCTTTAGAGAGATGCCCAACTTTATGGCACCTCTGGAACGAAATGGGACACCCTCATAGTCCAGAAGTTGTCTTCTGGTGTTGTTCCTCCAGCGGATGTCTATGTACTCGAGCAAGCCCTCTGAGAGGTCCAGATGAACCAGTATCCTGGCATAAGCCAATTTCGCCGAAGTCTAGTAAGAATCATCAAATGTGAGGTAAACACCGAGGGCATTTCCAATGCGCTTGAAGACATCTTCCGTCCAAGAATGCAAGGGTAAGCCAAGCAAGCGAACCCATATAGGACTTGCATCGACCCTCTCCTGCTCCGAGTCAAAAAGGGGAGTCCATCTTCTGAGGAGAACGGAGCTAGGTCAAGGTGCCAGACTGTGGAGAGCACCCAATTGGTGTGCTCCAAACAGCTAAAATGCAGAGCAAACCATCCTTTGACTAGGGTTTGAACCTTCGAGATATCCTTCAAGTTTTCGCCCCAAACCTCCGAGACCCATTGCTGTAATTTTGCCACACTGTAGTGTCTGGCGCGAACTCGATCGACTAACACCTTCTTGGCTATGTCCATGGTGTCCAATAATTTAATGTCTTCAGCAAAATTGAGGGGCACCACACAGGCCCGAAGCTTTAGACCCCTTTTCTTTCTCGAAAGTCCAGAACCCCCTGCTGTCGACGCTTCCTGAGTCGAGGAGGGCTGGGAAGGTCCCTGCGAAGGAGAAACCCTAGGGTTTTCAGTCACCTCCTGTAGAATAGATGCAAAAATGCCAGAAATTGGTCCAATGCCTGTAAAATGCCCCCGAGAGGGAGCTGAAGAGAACAATAGAGCAGATGGAACAAGACCAAGGACCGCAGAACCTTGGGGTATTTCAAAGGGAATAGGGCTAGTCACCGCCGGAGGAGGGTTATGGGCAGAAACACCTCCGAGAGTCAGGCAATTAGGCTTAAGCGGAGGGTCGATAAGAGCCAGAGAGCGCGGTGAGAGAGGTTGAGAGATAAACTCAGGGGGGGAGGGCGCGTCTTCAGGGAGAGAAACTGGCGGAATGCGAGGACGAGAAAATGGTGGGAGAGCTTCTATCTCGTCGGTAAGGTCGGACATGAAAGGGAAAAAACCAGCAGCGGTGGTCCTGGTGGGTGTCCATATGGGCACATCCTCCAAAGGATCCGGAAAGTCACCCAGCTCATCCATGACTGTTGGGGATTGTTTATGACAGCTGCCAGAAGAGGACAGAAATACAACAGAAAGCTGTGGAGGTTAGTAAACGGGAAGGGCTGAAATCTTGAGAGGTAGAAGTATACCACAATTGCTAGGGACAGTCAAACGGTTAACCGGAGCTTAGTATCACAGAGGGAAGCAGGGGTTTGTTCACAGGTTACGGGGGCAAGTGCAGGCGGACAACACTAGATGCGTGCTGCAATCGGTCGCGGCAACGAACCCCAGGGCCTCTCATCTCTCTACCATCGCCGAAGCTCTGTTTCCTGATTAGCGCTCGAGTATAGATTGATGTTTTGCTTAAGACCCTTGTTTGGTTTAGGACCATTCTTTTTAGGATATGACTTCTTAGGATTATTTAAATTTTCTTGTTGCTGGGCAGCTAAGGCTTTTTTAGAACAGTTTCCAAGATTAAGAAGACCAAGGTGTAAGAATTTTTCTTGTTCTCTTATTAAAGAATCACAAAAGGAATCAAAGGAAGGGGACTTGTTGTCTTGTCCTTGAGAAATGAAGGCTTCTCTTGTAGAATGGAAGGTGGAAACAAACACAGAGTAGGCTGGTCCCAACTTAGTAAGAATGGAATAGATAAGGTTACCATCTTCTTTCTTTAACCTTAACACTTGAAGTCCAAGGGTCTTGAACTTGGACAAAAAGTATTCAATGGAAGAAAAATTATTGGGGTCTAATGTAAGCAACTCATTTTCGAGTTGATGGGCTCTAAGTTCATTTTTAATTCCAAAAACTTTAGTGATCTGTTTCATTACTTCATTAGGAGTATCAAGTTCTGTGATATGAAATCTAAGGTCTGGAGAAATAGACATCCCTATCAACCCACGTGCTTGATCTTGCCTATTTTCCCATTTGGCTGCCTTATCTTCATCTTTTGGTTTGGTTTCTTGGCCTGAGGCTATTTTGTAAAGACCTTTACTTCTAAGTAAATCCGCAATGTAGGACCACCATTGGAAGTAGTTGGTGTTGTCAAGAATAACTTGGCATGGACTTTCCATTTTAACAGAAACTGAAGCTGTAGATGCTAAAAATAAGTGTTCCAATGGAAAGATCTCGAAAAAATAGGTTGATTAAAAAAACGGCTCTGAAAATGGCTTTCGTATGAATAAGTTATGGCTTTTTGAAGAAAAGTTGTTGAAGATGTCGACGAAGTGCGGGAATGTGTGGAAATGAATGATAATGTTATATTTAAAAAAAATCCGCCCCCTTTCCAAACTTGATCTAATTAGCTCAACAAAAAGAAAGACTTGAACTCAAGACCTCTATTCTCATAAAGTAGCTTTGGATCAAGTGAGCTAGTTTAAAAGGTTAGTAATTTTTGGAAAAGAGGAAGGGTTTTTTTTTTTCTAGTCACTGAAGCTTTGGGGTGCGTGCTTACTTGAGAAAGCTCTCTTTTTGCCTACAAAACAAAAAACACAAAACCCAACGCAGACATAAAAAAAAATACAAACCTAACGGCTTGAGGTTAGCTTTAGCCGGAAACTAAATATTTTCCTTAATGGTTTTGATTTTCCGAGATCACACTAAGGCGCGGCGAAAAAGAGCATATGCATGAGAAAAATCCTTCCTTTTTGTTTTTGATTTGCCCAGATTGCACAGAGTTGCGGGGCAAAGAGCATACGCAGAAATGAAAGGTATAGATCTGGTAATAAAAAAACAAAGAGCTAAATAAACTGAAATAAACAGAGAGAAAATAACTAAAAACTGCAAATAAACACTGTATACCTCCAGATCTTAAAAATGACGTAGCTAGGGCTACCAGAAAAATTTTCGCGTGAAACGAAAGGGGTTCCTCACTGGAACAGATGCTCCTAACACAATAGAGCAGTCCTCTCGGCCCGAAAGCAGTCAGAAACAGTAGATCTAGGAAATGACAGTCGGATGCAGTTCTACCGGCTTCAGATTTGGATCACCAATGGATGCGGCCCTCAACTTGGCTCTGATACCATGTAGGAATTTACAGGGTAAGTTCCTCAGACAGAACACCAAAGGACACCGCTCACAAACAGATCATAGATCAATACACCAGTATTGTTGACGTGGTTAAAACCCTCAAAGAGGGAAACAGTCCACGGCCTGAGCCAACGCGGCCACTTCAGGCAATTTATTAATAAAAGAATGAAAATTTACATAAGCTTCTCTCATGAACGGTTACCCTACAAATGTCCCTTCGTGCTCTTTAAATAGAGATCATGGACCAATTGGGTGTTAAGCCACGGATCAAGTGTCGGTAATATCAAGGATAGAATGAACCGTCGGATCACTACATATAGTGACCGTCGGATTGTAAGTTACAAAAGTACATAGTAAAGAAACACACTTTACCTAACTCTACACTAGACCAAGTTATACTTATGGAATATCCTAACAGACTCACGATTGGCCAATTCAAGGAAAGAGATAGGGACATTCACCTTAGTGAGTGCATTCCCCAAATCAACATTTAAAGAGGCACCACTATTCTTTTGGATTGAAGCAGGCTTGGGGTTATTGCTAAAAAGGTAAAGAATGCTCTTTTGCTGTTTGCCTCTGGGATTTCTGGTTGTTTATTCCTTCTAGTATAAAGCAACTCTATAAACCTATCCCTTGTTTCTATTGCGTTAACATGTTCATTTGATTTCTTAACGCACCCTTTATTCATTTTATCATGTTGTTTATTAGCAATATCGAATGTTCTATTATGCAAAATAGATATTTTTTTTCTCTGTAAAGACTAATTCTATTAAAGGAAAATAAAAAATATAATACAAGGAGGAAGAGGCCTCAGGCAAGAGCATCTGAGAGCCTGCAGCATATCAAAACTGTCCCAAGCATGGGAGGACCAGTTACAGTAAGCAAGGAGCCAAACATAGGGGCCTGAATACCACGATAAGACCATAAAGAAGAGATGGGATAACCCTCTATGAAACTATCGAGCCCAGAAACAAGAGACCGAGACATTATTCATATCCGCCAAAGAGCTACAGAATGCCACCCCGCTAAGACTGAGAACCAAGCTACCAAACCGTCGAGGCTGAAACAAAACTACAGACTCAAAACCGCCTGATCTAACCAAAAAGCTAATAGAAAACTTCTGGGAGAACGCGAAAGGCCCATGAGGCATCATATTACCATATCCTCGTCCGGAGGCTCCTCCACAACAGGGCATGCATTGCCATACCAGATATCTTCATCCCCGGCCACGTCACCAGTGCCATTGCCTCCTGGAGGGATCGACGAAGGACGAATGCCGCTGGAACTGCCTGCGATGGTCATCGAAACAGAGGCTCCATGCGTGCTGCCATCTGGAGGTTGAGTGTCACCAGGAGCACCACCGTCGTCGTGCTGCTCACCATGCCTATCCACCTTGCCTCCTTCAGCCATATTCTGCACATTGCCATGACTGCCCGTCATTCTGTTGCCGCCCTGCGCAAGCTCAGCTGAAGTGCTCTCTGTTGCTTGAGGCTGATCCTCTTCTTCAGAAAAGATAATAGTAATATTGGCCATGATAATGGGCCTGTTAAGGCTACTCTGAAACTTGAAATGAGTAGTCTGAAAAGCATTGTGCGGGAAAGGTCTGCGGGAAGGGCTAAGAGGAGGCGTATTTGCCAGAGATGAGGGCTGAGTAGCAGGGGGCGGAGGTTGATCGACAGAGTGAGTAGACCGAGAACGCCCACGGCCCCCACGTCTTCCTCCATGGTCGGCTTCTCATGCGCTCACGGACCATGACTAAGCAGCGGTGGGGAACCTCAGAAGAACAGGTATCTTTGGAAGGGAGATGAGACAGCACAAGGTGGTTGCGAGCAAAGTTCAAAGGATAGGCCTGAGATTGGAAAGAGGGAAGCTCAATTTCACCACCAAGAGCCACCAAGAGCGACCCACTGATGTCTGAAATCGACCTACTGCAGGGAATTGCTACAAGAAACGAGCAATGGCACGAGAACGGGGCGTGAACAATGGAATGGTAAACCGAATTCGCCATGATTATATCAACAATCACCTTGCCTTGGACGGGGTGAGCAATTAAGGCAATCTTCATGCAGAATCATTCTCGCCTGAGGTGAGCCAGCTTGAGACAGATATGTGCATGGAGAGGAGCGCTGTCCTGCATCTGGCAGGGCCGAGCGCTGGCAATATTAAATAAATCCATCAATTAACATTTAATTCACCCGCATCCGGGTGCTCTTCTCCTTCCTGTTCCATTTCATTCTTCACAAGGTTTTGGTAATCCATGAGTTGTGTTTCAGAGGCCAAGCTGGAGATTGATCCTGTGTGAAGATCCAGCCCACATTCAACTCCAATGTTAGCTAGTAAGTCAGCTACTTTATTACCTTCCCTGTGGATGTGCTTCAGAGTGATCGCCCTATGAGAGGAGAGCCAGGATTCAATGAGCTCAAGCCTCTTCGCCATTCTCCAACTGTTGCTCACTTTGCTTGAGGGAGTGCCTTGCATAATTTTAGAAACCATATTTATGATGATCTGAGAATCGCCTTCTATGATAAGCGGAAAGAATCCCTTGTTTTGAGCTTGAATGAGACCCTGCCAGAGACCTTCCAATTCAGCCAAATTATTGGTGTCCCATCCTTTTGATCCTAGGAAGGATAGAAGAGGGGCACCCTTATAGTCTCTGAAAATCCCTCCAAAGCCCGAGTTACCTGGATTACCTTTCGAAGCTCCATCAAAGTTTAGCTGGAACATATACTTGGGAGGGGGGAGCCACTTTTCAGGTGAACGATCCACCAGAGGTTTTGTTCCTTTGGAAATATGTTCTTGATTCCACTGAAGGTTCCAATTAGCCCAGATATTTTGTTCTTGGGGGAGAGAGGGAAGGTCCTCCTGATACCATGATTGAAGAGAAATGGTTTCCTTGATATTTTGGCAGATAATTTTCCAAAGATTCTCCAGAGGCGCAGAATGATCCTTGAAGATTCTTCGATTTCTTTCCTTCCAGATGGCCCACATAAGGAAGCCCGGAATGAGCTTCCATAAGAAATTTAAAATCTTGCTTTGATAAGGATTCCGATCCCAGTTGCGAATTGTGGCGATGATGTCTCCATGTATTCTTCCTTCCTTTTGGCATCGGAAGCTGACCTTTTCCCAGAGTTTGCGCGCAATATGACAGGAATGCATGAGATGCTTTACGGATTCCTCCTCTTGTCTGCAGTTGGGGCACATTGAGGGCCCATGATAGTTCCTCTTCCTAAGATTATCCCATGTGAGGATCCTGTTATGACACAAGAGCCAGAGAAAGGTGGAGATTTTCGGCCAGTTGGTAGGGTCCCAAACTTTGCTCCAGAGAGGGTCTTTAACCATATGTTCCTTGATTAGGATATTATAAGCTTCTTTTGTAGTGAAGGTGCCTTTTTCTTCATATCCCCATCTGAGTATATCCCTTTCTTTAGAGAGCTGTATTCTCCTTTTCATTAATTCTGTGTTAAGAGTTTGTTGAACTTGTGCGGTTCCCTGTCTTAGAATTTGATCCGCTTTGATCCATTGCCTATATCCTTGAGTAGAAGAGGTATTCCAAAAGTTTTTAACCTTGTCATATGTCTGCATATCCTGCTCCGGAAGTTGCAAATGAGCAATTAGGTCCTTTAACTTGGGCATTTGCTGCCAAGAATCTTCCCAAAACCTTGCTGTGTTGTCGTTCTTTATTTCCCAGAAACTATGCTGCTGAATTAGGCTTCTGTGCTGCTTGGCCGAATTCCAGATTAGGGAGCCCATGCTAACTTCTGACATTCGTATTAGTTCCTCTGTTGGCCGATTGCTTGCATACTTTGCTATCCACATAGTAGCCCAGGGGGTGAGTGGCACAGTAAGCCATTTCCACCATATACGAGCCCCCATGACCTCGTTGCTGTGAGAAGGATCCCTCAATCCAGTACCACCGCCACTCTTTGGAAGACAAACTGTGTCCCATTTAACAAGAGCCCATTTGCGTTTTTGACCTGAGCTGCCCCAGAGAAAGGATCTCTGGAGATGCTTGATTTCTTTGAGAACCCATTTGGGAGCCGCAAGGATGGAAAAAAGGTAGAGCGGCATGGAATGAAGAACAACTTTTATGAGGACTAGATCAAGGCCGAGGCAGTCAGAGGAGCTCCTAAATATTTGGAAGGAAGGACAACAATAGAAAATCCTAGAATGCGGGCTATAGCCGCTTGGGTAATAGCAGGGGTATGGAAAAAGAAAATTTGGGATTTGGATTTATTGATAGAGGTGCTTGAGGCATCCGAGAAATCCGTCAATAAAGATTTGAGTTAACGAGCTTCCTGGACTGATGGATGGCCAAATAGCATGTTGTCATCAACAAATTGCTGGTGAGTGAAGGTGGCCGAGTTGTGGAAAGACAAGCCTTTAAGGAGCTGATATGCAAAATAGATATAGGACAAGGATCATTTATCAAATTCAAATTCTTCGAGTTTTCCTTCTTGCTTGCCTAATTATGAGGAAATTCTTCTTCACTATGAAAATCATTACAATAGGCACACCAAGAATGTTAGTTTTTGTAGCATCAAAGGTGTTCTAGTCTCAAAACTTTGTGGAGAGGCTAAAACACAGGTGTTCTCCATAACCCATAAATTGTTTCTAGAAATTCCACCTAGAAGTGTCTCAATTAGATTATTAGCCTATTTTAAATTATTTCCTAAGTCTAAACTTAGGAAAAGGGTTAATTAATCAAAATTAATTGAGAAAGGTGTGAATTTTCTAGAAACTCACACAGATCGATTAGGAAATAATCTCAACCATTGATTAAGTTTTAATCTTGGCCGTTGGAGTCCCACAATGATATTATAAGAAGAAGTCGATGGGTAGATGGAGGAACACACTTGACACGCTTGAGATCGATTTCCTTGGACAATTCAATTTTTTAGAGAGTAGCAACAGTTGTCGAAAGAGTTCGAGCCAGAGAAGGGAAGTAGGGATAGAGAGGGGTAGAGACAGTGAGTCTGGCGGAAGTCTTCCAGATCTAGAGAGGCAGCAGCAAAAGGGACGCATTTCCCAAAGAAGCTGCGCAGATAGCTTCAGAGGGAGATTGATTTTGTTGAAGGGAAGAGAAATTCAGTTGCTGTTGGTCCGAAAATTCTCTAGGAGGCTAAGAGAATTTCTCCTAGAGGTAAAGTTAGCCAAGATGCCATTTTTCCAGTGGTTTCGGGCTTAGCAAGTTAGGGTCTGCACAAGCACTGTGCAGAGGCTCACACAGAGGCTGTATGACTGTCTAGTTTGGTCAGTTGTCGGAGTAGGATCAGGTGTGGTGTTGAGGTATTTGCCTCACAAATATTTTGGCCAAATTATCTTGTTGATTGAATTACCAATTAGGAGTCCATAGGTTGTACTTAGAAATTTTCATTGTTGCTTAATAATATAAAATCCTCAGCTGCTGCACTCATTTTCCCAAGTTGGTTTCTTCCGGGGACTTTTGTCCAAAAATAATTGTGTCAAATTTATGTGCGTGTGTTTAGTATTTTTCTCAGATTCCAGTTTATCTTCTGCAAAATTTAATTTGGTGAAAATTGCGGTTGTGATTTTTTTTTTGTAGGCAAATAAACTATTATTTAATTTATAGCTAGAAGAATAATTTCGAGTTGTTAGAATAGTTGAAATTTTCACAAGGAATCCCTTTCTGATTGATCATGTTAGCAAGAGCAAGAGTGTTAGGGAAATTCTGCTGAGGACGAGGCTTACTATTGCTTGGGCTTGTCTTCCTTCTAGGTGGTTTGTCATTAATATAATGAGGCTTTGGAGGATAACTTGGGGAAGAAAGTTGAGGAAATTTTTTCCTTGTCTTCTTTAGTAAAAGATTTTGGGGACCAAAAGCCATCCAACATTGGAACGCATTTTCTAAAATGGATCACTTTATATTTGTCACCCCTTTGGTTTATTTTGTGGTGAAGAACTAAAGACATGGAGTTGTAGGGGTCATTTTGAGGATAGATCTTGAAATCCATTGAGCATGGCCAACATAAAAAAAATTGTTGTTGGGACTAAAAATGCACTTTTTGGGGTAAAACAATTGTTGCATTAGTATGACATATCATTCTAGTGGAAAGTACACGTTGATAGCTTCTAAGTGAGCTATTGTATACTATCAATATAGATCCATCTTAACTCAAAATTTACCAATCAACGAGAGGGATCAAATATCTCAAGATGCACACCTCTTTGTGAGCGCAAAACATGAGAAAAAATTTGCTGTTTGAGATTTCATTCCTCTCAGTGCTTGGTATATCTAGATTTAAGATGGATACATGTCAGTTTTTAATGATATCATCTATATTGATATAAATTTCACATTTCTATATATATAAATATTCTTATTTTTTATTTTATTAAAACCTTGATAATACATATAGTTACATACATATGCATTTGACCTTTTTTTTTGACGTGTTATAATTTTTATATTTTAATTTTTTGATGTGATGTAGAGTTTATTGTAAATATAAATTAATTAAATTTAAATACGAAGTTCTGAAATATCACGGTTACAAATATGAATCATCATTACATTAATTTATATGGTGAAACGAATCTTAGTTTATATATATATATATATATAGAGAGAGAGAGAGAGAGAGAGAGAGAGAGAGAGAGGTTTTTTTAATTATATGTTTATTAAGCAAATTTAAACATGAAATTTTGAAATATCATGGTTATGAATATAAATCATTATTAATTATTTATTTTTAATATCATATGAATCCTATGAAATTTTTCTCGAAAAAGTTGTTTGTAATTTTATTAATAAACACAAAATCACAAGATAAACAAATCGAATCTGAATTAACTAATTATTTTTATTACTTTATTAATTGAGTTGACATTATGTTATTATCATTATTATTATTGTTTGATCTAATGCTTCACTACAACATCTCATCTAATGCATCACTACATCTCCCCTATATTGTGATATTAGGCACCTCTCGACACAAAAAACAATGTATGAGAAAGTTATGACCTCTAGAGGTTGAGTAGTCTTGACCAACATAGAACTAACTGGATGCCATGTTAGCACCCATTAGTCACACATGTAGAGTTGATATAATGTCCCGATTTTTAGTTCCCTCTATAGTATGATGGATTTCCATGGTACGTGATGTTTGGGTCACAAGAGCAGGATTACGTGATCAGGAGTGTCAGAAGGTTTTGAGGTGTTTTTATGGGGTCCAACAATGTTCGCTTGGCATATTCATCATCAAGAGCAATTCCACACAACTTGTTTTTGGTTCGTTGCTTTTGGATGATTCTCTTAAAATGGGGTTATTGTTGAGCATAACTTAATTAATTACGCTTAAGGTGGCATTACCGGAAGAATATTTGACAAAATCCATTAGTCTAATAGCTCGTGGAACTGGAACGAGAAGATCTACTAGATGAGAGGCTGAGAAGTGTGTTTCAGTGGTCGGAGAAAATATGGCAGGGGATTTATCATTTTCCTGGATTAAGAGTGTCTTTAATTAGCCTCTTAATTAAAAAAGGAAAAGATTAATTAAGGGAAAACGACCTTGACTTAAATAAATTAAAATTCACTTAAGATGAAGTCAAGGAGGAGCTTCTAGAATAATAATAAAAAAATAAAACAAAGTACTTCTATATAGTTGGAGATCTATGTATCAGGAATTTAAAAGGAGGAGGAGATCATTTAGGGACATCTTGGTTTGAGTATTTGTCTTTGGTGTAGATTAGAGAATTTAGTTCTTTGTTTTAGTAGCCCCAGGACGAAAACCCTATGGTGATTTAGTGAGAGTGGGCGAGAACCCATCTCTCCTCATGGTGAATTCATTCAAAATTCACAGTTGCATTGATTAGTTTAGTTTTCATTCTAGAGGCCGATGCAGTATTTTGTTGCAGATTTCTTGGGAGGCCATCAATTCAACGATTTCCATGCTATTGTACTTGCATGTAATATTTGTTGCATAAAATAAGACAGAGAATTCATCATATATTTCTTGTCCATTTTAAATTGTAGTTTATGTTTCGTGGTTTTGTCGTTGATTTCATGGTAAAAATTTGTGTAATTTGATGAATGAGTTTTACAGCATAATTTTCGAAGAAATTCTCCTGAAATTCAAGTCAAAAATTAATTGGGAATATTCAGTGGTATCAAAGTTGTGCATCCGGGCAACCTAAGCGTTTATTGCAAATCAACTTCGGAGAAGATCGAGGATTTTAGAGATATTAGTATTCGGTGATCCTCCATAATCAAGCTAGCTAGAATCTCGACAATTTCGGTGGTTCTCCATAGCCACCCTAGTTGGCTTATTATTGTAAAATTTTCCGGAGTTTATTGTTTTGCAGGGGATCTTTGAAGAAGCCCCATTGTGTGTTGCAGAAGAAATATCTTTTATTAAGGAGGGTAAATATTATATTGGCCCAATTAGTTATTCAAAGCTAAATTTAAAAAGGGCCAACTTTTACATGTTTGTGGAGTTGAATAATTATTTTCCATGGAGTAAAATTATTAGAGAAGCCCTATTATCTCATGGCCAAATTAATAATGTTTCCAAAAGGGCTGGGGCTAAATATTTTTAAGGGGCCAAATATTTTTTGAAATTTTTTTAAGGGCCGTGAACATCATTTGAAGGAGTATGGAAGCATAATATTTTGGCATGTTGAGCGCAACTTTGGAAGCCGAATTACCAGCACAAGAGGGACGCACTGCAGAGGGAAATTTGTAGCAGAAGATTTTCAACAGTTCGCCATGCAAATATGAGACCAAATTTCCTAATCCAAGAAGGTTGAGTTTCATTGTTTCCAAGCAATAAGTTCCAGTACCAAAGATCACCTGTTCTCTAAATTATCTCAAGGCCGAAATATTTTTTGTTCTAGTCCCAAGCTCCAGGTCTACGGACAATTGCTCATCAAGGTCACTTAAGAAATTTAGTGCAAGGAGAGTTGAATTGTTGGTGTCTAGATCATAAATTTCACGGAGGGCTGAAAACTTCATCTTCAGAATTTCCAGTGAGGAGATCGATTGCCATTATTTGGTGATCAAAGATTATCTATGAAGAAGGTCGAGTTCTTTTATCCATCTCTCTTACGACGTGTAATCATTTATGAATTTTCCCTGTACTAGAAAAAAGGTTGACTACTGCTATCATAGAGGGCCAAATCATTTAAAGGGAGACTGTGTTTATATATTAAGCTCCAACACTTTAAGGTCGAGCAACCTATTTATAGAAGACATTAATTGTAGGGGGTTTAGGGGTTGGTTGAATCTCCTATTTCTGAACCAATAGGGGCCAACTAATTTACATCCACAGTCGTTTCCAGAACTGAGGATTTTCCATTAGGTCGAGTTCATAATCCTGAAGGTGCTTGGAAATCAAGGTGGCCAAATTACCCTTACGTATTGGGCCTGATTTTCTCATCAGAGTGGAACATATCTATTAATTGCTGAAACAGACTATTCAGAGGGACATGTTAACACAATGCATCTTCCAGTCTTGTAGCATCAACAAATTATAATTTTTCCTATTAATGGAACAAGTTCCAGGATTGGTTAAACTTGAAAATCTATCTCAATAAATTTCAGTTTGGCCCCCTCGTATTAGAAAAATTTTGAGGTCTAAAATGGGTCTCCTAAGGAATATTATAAAATAATAGTGAAATAATAAAATAAGATTACATTATATCATCAAATTTTAGAGGGAAAAGAGAAAAAACTATTCTTTTCAGCTCGTATTTTCAACTTATCTCCCTACGGTTTTACTCAAATTTCGAGCAGGAGCACTCGTTGGATGCATAATTTAGTTCTTCATCCAAAGAGTGTCACAATTTTTTCATGTATTTCTCATTTTTCTTGTAGCAAGGTCTATTGAAAGTATGCAACATGGGTACTCCTTGGATGAGGAATTAAATTGTGTCCAATGAGTGCTCCGGCTTGAAATTTGAGTAAAATTGTAGGAGATAAGTTGAAAATACGAGTTGAAAAAGTAGTTTTTTCTTTTTTAATCTTTTTATTTTTTTACTCCAAAAATGTGAATCATTCCCCATGGTTGACATCTTCATCTTGAATCTTATTGGTTCTTATAAAGTTGATTTGGGCTGTATATTTTTGTTTTGAGGCCCATTTTAGACCTCAAATTTTTTCTAATGCATTGGTTGAAATATTCGATGAAAGCTTGGTATTGAATAACTGAAGTATTCTCCTAAATAGTTTGTGTGCCAACTGTTCGAAGGAGGTCGTGAAAGAGAATTTGAAGTTTGTTAGAAATAATTGGCAAAATTATTAAGGGAAAGCCCTGAAGCAACTAGCTAATAGAGAGACAATTCTCTAGGAGGCCTAGTTGAAGTAATTATCAGGATTGCAAAGGCGGAAAATTCTTCCCAAGTTCAAGATTGCACAAGCTTATAACCACCTTAGCAAAGGCCGAGTACCTGTTCCAGTGGTCATATTTTCTGGAGCTGATGGTACTATAGCAGTAGAAGAGTTCCAGGATCATATCAGTTGAAGAACATTCTAGGTTCTCGTATCTCTATATTCGTTGTGTAAATTTCTGGCAAATCTGTTCATGTTCAGGTCTATTATCTTTCCTTTATACCAACATTGAATGTACATTTATGAGCACATGGTATATCAATTGTGGTTGTGGAAGCATGCTCTCATGATATGACTACTATGCATACTATTTGAGTTAATCAAACTGGAATTATACCTATAGTAGTATGATCAAAAATTGTTTGACGAAAATCTTCACTGAAAACTCCTCAAAAATCAGAAAACACAGTGAGCTTTGAAGGCCAAATCCTTCAACCATCAAAGAATGAGTTTGGTATTGTTGTTGATGGAGGCTTGGCATTTAATTATTACAACCATTGTTGCCCCAATTATTCATCAACATTGCTTATCCATTGTGCATTGCCATGAACTTCATATAAAGCCTTGTAGAAGAGTGTCTATGTCCTTTATCTTGCCATGTATTGACTGCTGGTTGGTGTATAGGGAAAATGAAGTATATCTTGTATGTCAGTTGTTTGGTTGCTAGGAGTAAGACAGGGTATATGTGAGAGGTCTGGTCATATTACTATGGTATTATGGTGTAGTTTTGTTATGATGTCAGTTGAAGTCTTGTATGAGTTCGCTTGATGTACTTGGGGTTAAACTATGGAGGAATTTACAAGAGTCTTGAAAATATTGAACAATACAAAAGTTAGTTCCTTGAACCACCATGCATCATTGGACCAAAACCCAAGCAGAACAACAAACCTTTCTCAAGAGGGGTCCATGCCATTCTTCAACAAGAACAACTAAGGGATTTGTAGAAGGGGCCGGAAATCAGACACAAAATCTTTGCACTTGGGACAAATCTGAAATACATGAGGGTTACAGTGAAAGCCCTTCTCAAATTGGAAGAACTAGACTCACTCCTTTCCAAGGTGAGCCAGTCAGAGGGGAGGAAGCTAAGTTGGGCTCTAAAACTAGCCACACTTGCCCTAATACAACACAAGTCCTTGGAGTACCCTTGTGAAGGGATCATACTTCCAATTGCATCTTGTCTTAGTAACATCTTGAGGCTAACCGCACCTATACTCCCTTACAATGATGATATTATGAGGGGAGTTTTCAGACTAATAGTAGAGACCTTTTGAAACTTGGATAATAGTGTGGGCCCTACCTTTGGGAAAAAGCTTGAGATTTTAGAAATCATGGCCATGGTCACTCATGTTTGATTTAGAGTGTGATGACCTGATTCTTCAAATGTTCCAAACTTCCAATGCTCCATCAACATTAAGAACATCATCTTGATGGTCCAAACACACATTCAGTCCATTTTGTCTTCAATTATGGGAGGTTGCGATGCCATCTGCAAGAAGTTGCAGTCTAAGTTGTTGGCCATTTGGAGGAAGGAACATATGGTCTCACCTAGTGCTTATGAACTAGCTGAAAGGTTGGTTGAATAGAACATAAGTTTGTTCAAAAGGCAGTTGACCAAGGAGAAGTTGTTGAGGATTTGTGGACCATGCAACAAGAATGAGTTAAGGAGGAAGGGTCTTTGCTTCATCTACAAGGAACCTTGGGGGCCTAACCACTCATGTTTGAGTGACACTGAGGAGATGACAGAGGTAGATCAGGAGGAGATTCCTTCTGACTTTCTGGATGAGGATTCTTCTTTTATAGTTGAGTCCATGGGATCATACGAGGATACCTCTGAGGAGCATGAGCAGTCATTTGGAGTTGATGATAATAACCCATATATGCATCCATGTGTGATGGAGGAGTATGATGAGCAACAGATTGTCCCCATGAGGGAAGAAGATCAGGGAGTAGACTTGCAAGATGAGCGACTGATGATTCAACATGGAGAGCACATAGAGGAGCATGAGTCAGTTGAGGAGGATGATATGCACAGTGTGCATGATGAGCCATTTTTGGAGAGCCAGTTGGAGGCTCATGTTGAGCCCATGATGGAGGAGGATGAGCAACCATCTTTTGGACCAACCATTTTTTAGGAGCAGACAAATGCATAGGGAACTAGCATAGTTGCAGTACTTTCAGGCCACAACCTTCTCTAGGAGTACATAGACAAGGCTTGCAACACGGTTTGCCCACTTGTGTCCATTATAGAGAGAGAGGCAAGGTTTTCTAGGTGGATCTTATTGATTGATCGGGCGGAGTTGCATGAGTTGAGCATGGTGCAACATAGTGAACTTGTTCCATATACAAGTACCCATGCATTTGATCCTTTCCACAATGGATTGTTGAGAGATCATGAGTTGGTATCCTATTGATGGGGCAATATTCTTAGTCAGGGGCATAGTACAACAGGGGCCCTTAGATGTGAGGGATACAACATGCTCTAGTTGGTAGAGTGATGCAGGCCAACAATGCATCAACATTCCAATAGTGCTAGCCCAATGTTAACATAATGGGGTTGACCTTGGGTTGGATTGGAGAGAAGTGATGAGTTGGTATTCTATTGGTGGAGCAACATCTATGGCCAGATATAGAGCACAACTAGAGCCATGGAGTTTGGGCGACGATGATTGGCCATGGTGGCTTTGGGATCCATTGATGGAGGATTGAGTCAACGACTTGTTTGTGATCCAGCTATCGAGGGACCCATTCATTTTTGTCTAGCCTGAAGGCATGATGTGACCCAATGGTTTGTATGGGATCCTGGTATCAGTGTGCAAATGCCTTTGTGGTGGACAAATATGGGTTACTTGAGGGCAAGCAATCTTGGGGTGAGAGGAATTGTAATGTCCCCATTTTTTAGTTTCCTCTATAGTACAACGAGGATGGATTTCCATGGTACATGATGGTCGAGTACAGGAGTAGGATTATGCCATCAAGAGTCTCGAAGGGGTTTTGATTTTTTATGGGATCCGACGGTGTTTGCTTGGCATATTCATCATCAGGTGTAGTTCCGCATAACTTGTTTTTCATTCCGTTGCTTTCTGATAATTCCCATAAAACGAGGTTATTATTGAGCATAACTTAATTAATTACACTTAAGGTGGCATTCCCGGAGGAATATTTGACATAATCCCTTAGTGTAATAGCTCATGGAACCGAAACGAGAAGATCTACAAGATGGCATGCTAAGAAGTGGCTTTCAGTGGCTGGAGAAAATATGGTGGGTGATTTACCATTTTTCTGGATTAAAAGTGTCTTTAATTAGCCACTTAATTAAAAAGGGAAAACATTTTAGATATTAGACATCTGTGGTTCATTTCTGTTGAGTTAAGCTTCGGAGTATCCACAGTAATAACCATATTTTGTCAACGTTTCAAATCCCAACAGGGATCCATCATCAGGACTATTTTGAATGATGATAATAGAAGAGCTTAATCATCCGCAACTCTTCTTGCTATCTTCATTCTGAATTTTTCGAGTAAAATGATCTCACTCCATGTATCCCCTCTATATAGGGAAATAATTTTAGATTTTAGACATCTGTGGTTCATTTCTGTTGAAAAAGGGAAAACATTAATTATGGGAAAAAGGCGAAAAGTGACTTAAACAAATTAAAAGTCTCTTAAGATGTAGTCAAGGAGGAGCTTTTATAATAATAATAAAATAATAAAATAAAATACATCTAGAAGGTTGGAGATCTATCTATCAGGCCTTTAAAAGGAGGAGGAGATCATTTGGGGACATCTTGGTTTGAGCATTTCTCTTTGGTTTAGATTGGAGAATTTAGTTCTTTGCTTTAGCAGCCCCAGGACGAAAACCCTCGAGTGATTTAGTGAGAGTGGGTGAGAACCCATCTCTCCCCTCGGTGAATTCATCCAGAATTCATAGGTGCATTTATTAGTTTAGTTTTCATTCTGGAGGCCGATGCAGTATTGTTGCAGATTTCTTGGGAGGCCATTACTTCAACCATTTCCATGTTATTGTACTCGCATGTAATATCTGTTGCATATTAATAAATAAAGGTTGAGAATTATGCACATATTTCTTGTCCATTTTAAGTTGCAATTTATGTTTCGTGGTTTTGCCCTTAATTTCATGGTAAAAATTTGTGTAATTTGATGAATGAGTTTGACGGCATAATTTTCAAAGAAATTCTCCTGAAATTTAAGTCAAAAATTAATTCGGGATATTATAGTTGATCACAAGTGTACTTTCAAGAAGAATCTAGAGGGTCAAAATCCTTACCCTATTTGGTGGTTGGGAATGCAAAGCCCTAGCCTTAACCTTAATAACTATCAGGACATGCTAAAAGCTAGGTCACAAGGGAAGAAAGGGGTTTTGTTTATGTTTTAATGATTTACTGCTCTGCTGTTGAGAAGGGAAAAAAAAGTGGAATATTAGACTAGAGTAGAGGAAGGAGGTGATCTTGTAGTTGCGTATTCAAGTCGCAGTGTGTATCTACTCTATAGTAAGTGATTATTTTTTCTTTGTAAATTGCACTGTAAATTTGAGCATAAAATAACAAGTTACAAGGCACAATCCATTTTTCTTGTTGAACTTTTCCCAAATCAGGTTTCTCTAAGGTAAATTTTGTGTTTAATATGTTAATGGTCACAAATACTTATGAAAAATTTCTAATATTATAAAATAACTTGAAAAACCAAGAGAAAAGCTACATATATAGAGTATAACCTCACTATTTCTAGAATAACATCTTAAGGTCTTGTTACCCACCAAAAGTGGGTGATCCCATAGCAGAAAAATTCTCCTAGTTATCTCTTCAACTGACTGCCAACAACCCCTGACAACCATTGATATCGTTGATTTATTGTGCCATTTGATCTTTGTTTCATGCATTAGTCATATGTCCCCTCGCCCATCTGTCGAGAGCATATGTTGGAAGGTGGGCAATCCAACCCAAAAGGTATGTTTTTCATTTTGCAATTGAATGTTGATGCTTTTTTTTCTTCGGAATCTTGGGCATGGATTATTGGCTGACTTGGACGAAGGAAAGGTTTTGACCGTGGTTTTGTTCCCTCACCTTAAATGGGGGGTTAATCCTCAATCCTAGTCCCGTGAGATCTCCCCTATTGGCCTATGGCTTTAGGAAGGGCACTACTTGGGGAACTCCGATTTTAGTGGCATGGTCCCGTTTTCATGTTCCACTTTTTTCACTTCCCTTTACACATTACAAGCCCTATTTCATCATTTTCCTTCTCTTGGTCCACGTGACCACTGGGGCACCCCCTTCCTTGTCCACATGTTTGGGTTAGGCCTGGAAATGTTGCCCTGGAGGTTGATGCAGCTAAAAGAAAGTTAAAAGCATATCATGGCCACAAGCAAGAAACAAAGAAAATTAATATAAAAGATGGCTAGGACATTAATTAGCACATGGGAAAAAGCCAAAACATGAGCTCTCCCCTTGGTCATGGCCATCACCTTGGTTCCTAGGGTCCCATGAGTGCCTCCACATCATCAAGGAACCCATGCATGTCCTAATCCCTAGTGGGTGATGAATTGCCCCACCTTAAGGGGGTTATAACTTATAATTGCGTTATATTATTCACAACATACTCTAATTTTCCGGAGCCCCGAGTAGTAATACAAAGAAAAATAAAGAAAAGGCAAAAGAAAAATAAAGAGGGGTGGAAAAACAAATGCCTGGGTAACTCATGTATCCATGATTGCTCCCTCCTACATCTATATACCCAATATGTGGACATCCCTCATTATCGTTATCCTTGTGCCCATAGCATTTGGCCTTGCGACCCTCGTGATCCCATCCATTTCATCACCATTCGTATGCCACCTATCAATTGAAGGATGTACCAAGGACCTGTCTTTCCCCTTAGGGGCTGACAACACCTAATAGGGTTGTTTATTAATCATTCTTACCTAGGGAGGTAACACTGCTTCGAGATCAAAGCCCCAAATTTGGAAGGGAAGCCCCATATGAAGTCTCAATTTGCCATTGATTGACAAGCTTGGTCCACTTAGATATACTCATGAATTATTGTACTTGATGTGAAGATGCAACATTGGACATTATATGTGATTGGCAAGTGGTTTCATCATGGGTTGGGCAACTTAAAAGGGGCCCAAGTCCACCAGGGAATAATATTAACACCCCCAGGTGAAGCGTTGAGAGCCATGGGACTCCTATCATGTGCAGAGAATCATTTCACGCCATGGACACCTTCAATACCCTTAGCAGTCTGCTCATTTCCCCACATTATTCACTATATGGTGCACTTGGACCATTGTGCCCTAGCCGGCTTAGCATTTTCCACGTGGTGTGGCAGTTGATCCAAGGCCCAGATGAGGTTTATCTCATCTTTGGAGACATGGGAGGGCAAGCACCATCATCAGAACCCTCAATATTGGAGTGTTGTAGGGTATTCTCCCATCAAAAGGCCCATGAGACCAATTTTTGTGCCCCAAACACAAAATTGGTCGTCACATGATGACTTACATGGAGAATTAAGGGCCATCTCGTAGTTCGAGGTTTATGGAGCCCTCTCTTACATTTTGGCACAAAGTGGACTCAGCGTTGCCTTCTAATGACCCTACATCGACATGATGTCATCATTTCGGCTTGCATTTGGATGGCTAATTCATAATTTTGTAAAGCTATTTGGTCAGCTTGTGACCAAGGGATGTATCTTGCCCATTTTTATAATTGTTAGGGGGCTTGTAGTCATAATTTGACTTAGTTAGAGACACAAATAGAACATCATTTCATTTGTATATATCATCATCACACTTGGATTGGATCTCTTGAAAAGAACTCACACTTGTTTCTTTGGCTATTGGAGAATCTTTCTCAATGCATTTTGACATTTGGAGCTAATTCACATTTCTTATTTGGAGCTATTTCTTGGATCTTGGATGGATATATTGCATGTCATCTTGTAAGTGCCTAATGTTGATGAAATTTTTCTCTTGAATTTGTTTAATGTATGGAATTGTTGCTCTAGAATATGCTAAATTTGTGTCCTAATTGTTGAAGATTGATTTTGGAAAGCTTTCTAGTAGAGTATTGCATATATTATCCAATGTATGGCATGTAATGAATATTCCTAGTGAATGGATATCTTTGAATTCTTCGTGAAACTCCATTATCTCTTGAAGTAGGTAAACGTTTGAAATTGGTACCTAGGGCATCAATTCCGAGCCTCCTTAGGGGTATTTTATGATTTATCTCATCTTGAATATCCTAAGACTCCATATGCCCAAAGGATGAAGCACTAATCCAAGTCATTGGTGGTCATCTCTACTTGTCTTCCATAAGTTTTCCTCTTAAAATTCGGTCCTTTTAAGGCTAGGGCGAAAATCTAGGGCATGCAACGAAATTTTAGGGAGGAGATCTTTCGGGATTTCGAGAACGCTAACATCAAGATTAGGTTCTTGGCTGTCTACACTCCGAGTTTGGTGGGCATCCACTCGAGTTTCATCCATAAAATTTCTTGCCTTAGGTGCTTCTCCAAGAGGGAAACCATAGGTTCTTTTCTCTCAGCTTGAGGACTTCCTTGAAGGTTGTACGAGCTTAGTACTTGTTGAAGTAAATCACAAGAAGCCTATTCTCTCGGGCCTTGACCTTTTGAATACCTATTACCATCAAAAAACTTCAAAACCCTAGGTCTTGTGCCTTTTTTTCTAGGGCTTTTCTTAGAGAGTGATTTGCTTCTTTGAAGCCTTTTACTTTTATTGAGTCTCTCTTTCGAATGAGCTCTAGCTTGATCACTTCGTGCCCTATACCTAGCATATCTATTCTAAGTGATCTCCTTCCTACCGAGACTCCTCCCATCGGTGAAAGTCTGTAAAGAGCAGGGGACCTTGGCTGTGGTGATAGTGGGCCATTGTCCCATTGTTAGCACTTAGTCTAACTCTTTGTCTTGTAGGGTTTCCCTCTCCAAGGCTTGCTAGATTTTGTGGTAATAGGTCTATTGTGACAAATTGTCTAGTGGAATATCCATAACAGTTTACAGATCATTGTTTGTGGTATCAAAGCTACAAGTGCTGAAACTTTAGTGTCTTCTTATTTAATAGGTAAAAACGGCTCCTTACTTTCTCAATGCGTTGCTTCCCAAGTTACTTCACAAATAAAATACTGAAATTTTCTCTGAATTTCAACAAAATCAACATCATATTCAACTGTTTTAGTAGCATGGAGATGGGACAATACATATTGAACTATTGCATATGTTATGCGATGCGATTAAATCTTTAGAAAGATCGGGATGTGATTCTTCTATGAATCAGTTGATCGTGTCAAAAGTCTCTGTTATCTCTGTCTACCAAGCTATTGGCGTACCATTACAGTATATTTTGCACAGTTAGGGTTGTTAATAGAACTGGATATATGCTTAAATTAGGCATTGAAAGAAGAAAACCTCCACAATAAAATTTGGCTATAAAGAACTCCATTGAAGCTTCATGAACACAGAAAGAATGACCTTTAGAAATATCGGGATGGGATCCTTCTATGAACCAGTTGATTGTGTGTCAAGTTTCTCTTATCTTTCAGTCTACGAAGATATCGACATACCATTACTCTATGTTTTGCACAATTAGAGCAGTTAATGAACTGGATAAATGCTTAAATTAAGCATAGAAAGAAAAAAACTCCACAATCAAATTTGGCTATAAAGGACTTCATTGAAGCTTCATGAATACGGAAAGAATGACCTTGTGGGACACAACCTATTGATGTCTGTCCATAAGTCAAATCCTTACGATCTATTTAATTAGAGTATTAAGTTATTAACGGCTGAACTTTAACCACATGGGGATAGATAATACAGGATTACTGTGTTAGTTCGAGAACTGATCAATAACAAGATCAGTTAATTGTAAGATTTTTCTCAAATGCACCAGAAATAAATTTGTATAAAGTTGTTGAAAAACATCATTTATGTTGACAAGTTCTCCATGGGAAGATAGTTTTATGATTTTATGTGTATTATTTATGAAGGGAAGACTTATTCCGAGCAGGTTTAACTTGTTATGGTTGGGTTTCATGCCAGATTACTGGTTGGTTTCAGATTAAATCTACCTGAATGTCTGAGTAAGGCCTGGGTGCACGAGATCCAGTGAATTGAAACTCCTTGGGATCTGATTTAAACGATGCCCATTGATATTTGGTTTTGTCATTCATTTGAGGTCTCAGAAGGTCTAGATTCATGAGATCAAGTAAATAGATGCTCCTCGGGATTGGATTTAAGTAATGCATATTCTGATATTTTGTTTCAAGATTAATTTAAAGTCTGCTTCTCTGCATTTTTGGGGTTTGCAATTTCTCCTTTTTTTTTTATCCTTGGACAATTATGCTTGATTGGTAAGTACACCTAGAACATCTGAAAGTGTCTTTCAACGTTTTGGTTATCTATTTGAATTTCCATACCAAGCAATGCATATTCTGATATTTTGTTTCACTATTCATTTAAGGCCTCTGCTCCTCTGTTTATTTTTTGGGTTTATAATTTCTCCTTTTTCTCTTGGACACTTATGCTTGATTGGTAAGTACACCTAGAACATCTGAAAGCATCCTTTCAACATTTCTGTGATCTATTTGAATTTCCTTATAGTAGCAAGACGTTTATGAGTCTTGTTTGTCATATTGAAGACTGAAGTAAAAGGATTGCAGACTTGACCTAATGGGTTTGTTGATACTAATTTTCTGCAGTGTTTATCATTCTCCTCTCTCTTTTCTGTCTTGTCCTGTTTCTATAAATGTGAAGCTTTTGCATATAATTCTGGTCCCATTTCCTCTGAAGGTACAAATGCAAGAGAAGCAAACCCCCACAAGCTCACATGGTAGAAATGGATTGGGAAAGAAGCAAGTTAAAAGTGGGAGCTCAATTAGTCAAATACTAAATCATGCAGAATCGTCACAATAGGTATATTGTGAAATCAACATGGAAATACATTTATCCGGGTCTACAGAAAAATAGAATAGGAAGGATTTTTTTTAATATAGAATAGGTATGATGCGCAATTAACATTGATGTTCACCAGTGTGGGAATAAGCAAATCGAGGACAGGAAGGATTTTTTAATGTCTACATTTATTGAAAGTACTTGATTTAGCTCGAAAATGGCATTGGAGCAACATTCTCTACCTTGTCCGTTGTTGAAAGGTAGGCTGGAGCAGGATCACAATTTGGCTAATTTGAAACATCTACTTTAATAATGACAGATAATGAATTCGGAAAACATGTAAAATAAAAAACACTTAAAAAAAACCCTACAAAAGCATCATTACATCATCATTGAACAAATTTAAAAACATAATTGTGAAAAAACCAGTGATCCCTGTGGTATCATATTTGAAAAAGAATAATTAATACACTTTAAACCAATGTTCCACCAAGACTTTGGTGCGGGGAGACGCACAGGAGGGATTTGTGGGAGTACTCTCAAATTTTAGGGAAATTTCGGGGGTGCAGGGTTGGGAGAGGGAAGGGGGACGACGGTGTTGGGTATATATATATATATATATATATATATATATATATATATATATATAATTCAAGTTCATTTTCATTGTTCGATAATGAAAGCATAAATATTAAATAAACTAATAGTAATATGGATACCATTACATTGAAATTTGATCCACACAAAAAATTTAAATTCATAATTGAATTAAATAATGACATACATTGATCCATCCTCATCATTCATTTTGATACATACATCATTCATATGACATACTCATTATTCATCCATACCATGAGCTTCAATAATGAAAAATTCAAATACATTGATCCATATCATTCATCATTCATCATTCTACAATTAACATTGATTTTAAAATTAAATTCATCATTTATCGTTCTAGAATCTAAATTGGAAGCAAAACATACTAGTATATTTCTATATACTATATACTAGACACTGAAGCTTTGAGGGGGGATGCCCAGACGCACCCCTTTTGGGGAGTCTCGTCTCCCAAACAGGGTAAACACACCCCTTTGTGTCTCCCTAAGACTCCCCAAAAAGGGTGCATGGGGAAACACACCTGCTGTAGACTCCCTCTCCTGGGTGCTTGGGGTGCGTGCACCTGACCCCAGGGGACGCATCCTCGTGGAACATTGCTTTAAACACACCTTTAGAATATGAACTCTATAAGGTTCTCGAGTATATATATATATATATATATCACTTTCTTTAACCTTGTGAAACCTTGTTTTTAGTGCTTCTTGGTTCCTCATCCAAAAGAGTATCTATAAATTTGAATGCATCACTCAAGTTCCATATAATTATGTTGGTTTTTAAAGACCATATTCTTTTGTATCATTTGTTAGATAATTTTTTTCACCGTTTCCAATCCCTTGAATTTTTAATGATAGAATCAAACTTGTAAAAATGACATAAATTTTTTATAATAATTTTAAGTCAAGTTGTAGTAAAAAACTCATTTCCTCCTAAGAGGTCACAGGTTAAATACCAGAGGGGGTAGAGTATGTATGCCTTCGTGGACTTAGCGGAAGTGGGTCCCTTGTCCCACAAACAAGGGAGTCTCATACACCAATTTGGTGTCTGGCTTGGCCGTGACTTTAAAATTGGATAATAATAGTAATAATAATTTTTTTTTAATTAAATGAAAATTCTTGTATGATTCTCTGATTGTTCTACCAAGTGACCTCTAATATATATATTTAACTTAGTTGGTGTTTATTTTAATTAATTAAAATAAATATAAACATAATTAACTATGGCTTGCCTTTTAGGAAATTACCTAAGTTAGTGCTTATCTGGAATATTCGAAGGAATTTTTAATTTTTACATCATAAAAAATAATAAAAACTATATAACTTCTAAGAACAACGTAAAAGATAAAAAAGAAAAACAGAAGATATATTGTAATGCCCAATATTGTCAAATAAAATAATAAATAAATGGTCTTCAAATTATAATAGATTATAAAAATTAAAATAATAACTAATAACATGATAATAAATAATTAATAAATTATATTAGGAGAAAATGTAAAATAATTAAAATAGAAAAGAGAATATTAAATAATAACATAACAGTGAAATAATTAATAACATGATAATAAAATAATTAATAAATTATATTAGGAGAAAATGTAAAATAATTAAAATAGAAAAGAGAATATTAAATAATAACATAACAGTGAAATAATTAATACATTATATGGAGAGAAAATATAAAAAATGAAAAATTATTAAAATGCATTCAAAGAAAAATTTAAATCTAGAAAATGCTAAAAGTTGCATGATTAAGAGTTAATTACTTGATGACAAGTGAAACGTGTGTATGAAATTGTTTGCATGGATAGAAATGAAAGATGCTATTTAATAAATGTGGAGAAGGGAGTAAGATATCGTTTGCTTAGACATTCTTGATATAAAAGTATTAGAAATTGGAATATGTAGTTAATTGAGGGCTTGGTGGGCTCTTAGTTGTGATGAATAAGAGGTTGGTTGGGAGAAGAGTTCTTTCAGAAATGGTTGTGTTCATTGATTGATGGTGAGAGTGCAATGGTTTTTCATTCAATCAAATTATAAGGTAGTTGATCTCTTCAACTTTCACTCTATAACTCGTTCTCCATGTTGATTACTCAACCAAAACCAAAACCAATTTTTACTTGTGCTTGATTTATGCATGTGGATTTTACCATCTTGAATATTACATATCGTATCAAAGCGCTAATTCAAACACTATGAACCTTGTGACATATATTTGAAATATCAAGATGGTATTGTTTTGTCATTTGAAGTGTTTTGAGTGTTTGAAATCTTAGATTATTTGAGAACATCAAGGTATTTTTGAAGGCTTAGGAAATCTTATTACCATATGAAACTTATGTTTTCAGTTGTTCATGTTGTCTGAAATGTACTTAGAATTTTTAAAGAGAGACCCTCTACGTTAAAGATCCCTGTAATAAGTTTCAAAACTTTGCACAATTTGGAAGATCTTTCAACCAAATTTAGCTAATGACTACTTAGAATAAAGTAAACAAGAATATATTGTTAAAATGATATTGATGTGCACCATGGAAATTTTGCATGACTTGTTGCCTCCCATTTGTCACCATGCAATTTCTAGTCATAAATAATTTTCTCTAACCTTAAAACCTAGTCTCGGTTTTAGATAATAGCAATTTGCTTAAAATATTTATTGACATGATAAACCACACCTTTTCCTTCCATCTCTATCATATATAATAGCAAAGTGTCATGCCTAAGAAAGAAAAACAATATTTTGTTTTGTGCCTATGAAAGAATAGCAATCTTTAAAATAGGAAAAACAAAAAATTAAAAACAAAAAAGAAACAGTATGTGGGGGCTTGTGAGAGAGAAATATGCTTGCAACCAAATCGTTGAAATGGAAACAATAAACTAGATAGTTACAATCTAAGACTTAACAATCTAACAATGATGTACATGATGTCATATGGTTGTTTAAAATTCAATAGTTTAGTTTACAACTAATCTAATGGTTTAAAGTTTTAGACCAAGAATGAGTAACTTCACATGATGGATTTCCATTAATGTGTTATAAAATTTATACAAAGAGGTTGTTTGAAATTGTAACTAGGTTCGACCTTCATAATGACCTTTTGTAAACATGATTGTATAAAGAAATAATAAGAAAATTTTAGTTAAAGCATGGGTTCATGCTCAAGTTTAGGTCAAAATCATGTTCTTTGTGCTTATAGGTCTTTCTAGGTCAAAGAAGAATTTGTGTCATGCAATTTAGGCCCATTTGAACTCTTTGTAACAAAGAAAAATATTTATTTTGAGTCAAGAAAAGCCATATCTTCTACCAAGACCAAGTCAACTCAATTAAGGTGAAGTCGGCATAAAGGAGGGCTATTTGACCCCTTAAGAAGGCTATAAATGAGAGGAGCTCAACTCATTTGAAGCACCATCTCATCACAAGTTCGATCTACAATATCAAGGAAGGAAAAAGAGCTAGAGGATGAATAAAAGAAGTCATCGAAGTCTTTTGGAGATCATCTCTTTCTGTCCACACGTGTGAAGCTGCTAGGGTTTTTGTGAAGCTGTGAAGTTGTAGGAGGTTGAAATTGCAAGGTCAAAGTTTTGAAGTGTAGTTACAGGGCTGAAATTCCAGAAGTGAAGCTGCAGGGTTAAAGTTTTGAGGTTGCCTTGAAGAAGATCTTACTGGTGGGCTGACTTGGTGCCTGGGAGGATTCGTGGCTTTGGTCTTTGGGTCTTGAAAGTTTCATTGTGAACAAATTCTATAAGAGAAATATTCTTTCTAGGTTTTGCCTTGGCTTGGAGCCTATATCTTGTGTACTTTGTCTCATAGTGATCTTCATTGTTTTGGTAATATCTTGATGAACAACTAATAATAAGTAATAAAATACCAACATAAGTAGTTATCAAGTTAAGGAAAACCATTTATAATCTACAAGTCTCCTGATTTTCCAACACATGTGACCCTTCATTTCATTTTCCAACGGATTCTTCATCCCTGCCTTCTCCTAATTTTATTCGTTTACAATTTGTTAATAGGAAAAAATTCCTAAAGGATTACATCTAAACTCGCCCTTTGGTTGAAGAATGTAACTAGTGTCAGTCTTCATATTTGCATTTGCGAAAAAATATTTTATTATTAAAGAAAATGACTTACTAAAGCATGGGTTTCATGCTTGGGCCAATGATTCTTACGTTAATGCCTCCATTGAAGGCTTCTAGGTTTTTCCTTGAGTCAATAGAGTCATTGTCATTTTTATTAGACCTTTCTTGGGCCTTTGTATCATGTAAAAGGAATTATTTTTTAGTCAAAAGAGTCATTTGTCACCTCTACACCAAGTCGGCCTTGTCCTCATGAAGTCTGCTTGGATTAAGGTTATTCGACCCATTAGAAAGGCTTATATATAAAGGCAGTTCGACTCCTTTGAGGCACACAATCAACAAGTTTGATCTACAAGAGAAAGAGGCAGAAAAACAAGAGCGAAGGAAAAAGTTGGAGAAGTCAAAGTCGAGTTTTTGGGCATCTCTATATCACACGTGCGAAGTTATTGGACTATTGTTGGGGTCGAAATTTCTGAATCTACTGCAGGTCCAAAATTTTGTAGCTAGGGGCTGAAATATTGGATTGAAGTTGTAATTGGGAAGTTGACACTTGGAGACTTTGGCAAAGGTCGTCTACAAGGAGGAAGGGCTGACTTGGTGATTGGAGGAGGTCTTTTTCTAGGTCTAAATGGTCTTGGATTGTCTCATCTTGATTTGAATCTACTAATGGCAGAGTTGGATTGGGTTTTCCGCTTGGAGGGGGTTTTCCCTAGCTGAGTGCCTACATTTTGTGTCTCTTGTTCTTGTGATCTTCATAGATATTTTATTTGTTAATTGCTTTATGAAAGATAAACTAATAAAGAAGTAAAGGAAGCCAATATAAATCACAAGTAATTATCAAGAAAGAGGAATCAAACCCTGAGCATCGATTTCTCAACACCTCTTAGGGTGAATGGGTATTTGTGAGCCCAAGCATCATTCTGATTTTTTCTAACTTTTCTCTTTCAATTGCTTTGGCGAAGATGTTTGCAATTTGCTCGTTTGTGGAACAATGTCTTAAACGAATAGTCTTGACCTCTACATGATATCCAATGAAATGATGCTTTGTGCTAATGTGTTTAGTTCTATCATGGAATTTGCGATTCTTGGGCAACTTGATTGCAAAAGTATTGTTAACTAGAAGAGGAGTAGAATCCACTTATTTCTCTTGCAAATCTTCAAGAATTTTCCTAAGTCGAACAATCTTCTTTGTTGCTTTTGTAGTTGCAATATATTGTCTCTGCCATGGAATTTGTTGGAACTTACCATTTATGTGACCTTTAGGAGATAGTTATTGATCTAAGACTCATGAGATAACTTGAAGTTGACACTTCATTTTCTTTTGTCTCTGTAGAATCAAATGGGAATTGTACCAAGTACCCATCTTTTTGAGGTAGCAAAAAATCATCTGATTTTGAAAAGTGTTAATTTAGAATACACATTTTTTTTGGAGCATATGTTTGTCACTTTAAATTTTCTTATTGTATCAAATATGAACATTTTTTTTAAATGTTAGTGATTTCATGTTGATTTTGAAAAGTGTTGGTGCAACATCAATTTTTTTTTTTAGAGGGCTTATTTTTGACACTTTAAATTTTCTAGTGTATTAAGTGTGGATTTTTTTTTTAAATGTTGGTGATTTTCATGTAGATTTTGAAAAGCATAAACATTATTTTAAGGCATATTTTTGACAATTTAAGTTTTCTTATGTCCTAAACACATTTTTTTTAAATGTTGATTATTTAACTATTTTTCAAGTTGTCATATTCCTCTTCTTGTTTTTTGTCCTATAACGTGTGATTTTTTAAGATTTTATAAAACATTTGTTTTTAGTTTTTTCTTTGTAGTGTTTTTTTATAATGAAATTTTTAATTTGCTCTCAAATTAAAAAAAAATAATAATAACATTAATATCTTGAGGTTATGATTTTTTATATGTTTATATATTGTTAATTAATACTTCAATACATACAAAATAATTGTCACTAAAAATAATAATTTTAAACACTCATTTTGCATACATACTAGTATTGCAATGAGGGTTGGATAATTAGTTTTTACAAGAATTGTTAGATTGCACGTTGTTCCAAAAAATAGTACCTTTGATGGAAATACTATGTTCTTGGGCCATTTTTGGAAGATTTTATGTAAGGAGATGGGAACTAAGTTACCGTTTAGCAGTTCTTATCACTCACAAATAGATGGGTAAATGAAGGTAGTTAATCAAAGTTTGGGAAACTTGTTAAGGTGCATTATTGGAGAGAAACTCAAATAGTGGGATTTTGCATTAGCTTAGGGAGAATTTTACTATAATAGTTTGGTATATAGATCAATATAATTAAAAAAATGATAAAAAAAAGGTTGAAAATTAACAAATTTTGTGATTTTTTTATGAATTTTATATCCAAAGATAATGACATTGGAAGTTTTTTTTATGTCTTTTTATAATTTATTTGTTTATTTACTATTTTAAAAAAAAAATGGTTCATATAAAATTTTAAGTAAAAAAATAAAATATTAAAATAAAAATAAAACATATAATTAAAAAAATAACAAACAAAATTCTTAAAAAAAATACAATACAATAAATAAATAATTAAATAAATAATAAAAAAATATTTATGTGGAAAAAAATTACAAAAACTAAAATGAAAAAAAAAACATAAAAAAAATTAAAGAAAAAAATAAAAATAAAAAAAACACATTAAAAGAAAATCACATTTAAAAAAAGGGGTTAAAAAAAATACAAATTCGAGGCTCCATGGGCCTTGAGCTATTTTGGGAATCGCCCTTGCCTTGGCTAGGCCCCATGCGACCGCTAGCCTTGGCGAGGAGGAGGAGTTGCAGCTCCCCCTGCTTAGGCCAGTAACCTCACAGGCTTTGGGTGAGGCAATGTTATGAAACTAGCTCATAAAAAGATAGAAAAGATAGATAAATGCCTTAGAATTCAGCCTCTTCGAGGGGGCAATCTCCTTTACATTACACAAATTAACAATTCTTAGATGATACAGATGAAAAGACTTCCTTTCTATGTATAGGAGTCTAAGGGGTCAAAATATAATTAGAGTCGACATAACAATAATAATGTAAAGAAACAATAATAACAATAGTGGGCTTCTGTGGGACACAATAATAACAATATGGGGACTACATGGGCACAAAAATATAATAAGGGGGTTGTACTAATAACAATAAGGGGTTACACTAGTAGTATAGGGACCTAACATGCCCCTCCAAAAAGTTTTGTCCTCAACGCTTGAGTAGTTCTTGATGCTCTTGTATAAAATTCTTGTCCTCCCATGTGGAATCTTCAGCGGGTAAGTTCTTCCACTTGATGAGATACTTTGAAATTGATCGATTTCGTAGCTGTTGGGTTCTTGTTTCTGTGACTGCTCCAGGCTCCAATATGATTTTTCCTTCCTCGTCAAGTTCTGGCAATATTGTTTGAACTGAAATCTTCTGCAACTTTTGAATGAGTGGCCACACTTCTTCGTCCTTGTTCCATTCATACCTTGTTTCGTTTATCCAATCTTATTGGATAATAGAAATGGCGCACAACAATGCTTCCACATCCTCATCCTTTCTTGAGAGTGCATCTGCCACGACATTTTGCTTCCCTTTTTTATAGATGATTTCAAAGTCATAACCCAACATCTTTGTGACCCATTTTTGTTGCTCTTCAGAGGATAATCTTTGTTCTAAAAAAGTAATTAATAATATCATGATCCGTTTTTACCTTGAAGTGTCTTCCCATTAGGTAAGGTCGCCATTTCTTAACTGCGTGTAGTATTGCCAACATTTCCTTCTCATAAATAGCTTTCTTGAGGGACATTTGTTTGTATGTATGTAACTATAAAAATACCAAATCACCTACATCAAAACTTCTTTCATTGCGATGTTGATCTCCCTGTTGTTTCATTCGATTCTGCACCAAAGTGGCGTTATCCTTTAAAAGTTGGAGAACTTGTTGTTGATGTTGGATGTGATTTTTCACTGCTTGAATCTTTTTCTTCTTGATATGTCATTCTATATTGAGAGTTTGAGGAGTGGTAATTTCTTCCAGTGCATTACAAGATATGGTCGGATTCATTTCTTGATTCTATATGTGATGTTTCACTTCTTGAACATTTTTCTTCTTGATATGTCCTTCTATCTTAATAGTTTGATGAGTGGTAATTCCGGCCATTGCATTACAAGATATGGTCGGATTCATTTTTTCTTTCTTGATGTGGTCTTTCACTTCTTGAACCTTTTTGTTCTTGATATGTCATTCTATCTTAAGAGTTTGAAGAGTAGTAATTATTTCCAATGCTTTACAAGATGTGGTCGGGTTCATTTCTTTTTTCTTTGGGGTAGGTTTCTGGTGTATATACTCTTCTTTTGACGTTTCTTGATCCATTTCTTCCTTCTCTTCACAATCAATGTAAAATAATTTCTTCTCAGAACACTTATGACTTTTAATGTATTTTTTATCACAATTGCAACAAAGCCCTTTTTTTTTTTTTTTTTACCAATTGTTGTGGTATAACCCTTGTAGGTTGTGGAAGGCTACGGGAAACAACACTTCCATCTTTATAGTTGTGAGGGGTAAAATTCTTTGTTGCCATAATTTTTCTTTCCACTTTGTAACAAAGCCCTTTTGTTCCTTTTTTTTTTTTTTCTCCAATTATTGTGGTGTTGTTCTAAAGAAGGTGTTGCTTTTTGTATCCTCATATTGTGATGTAATTTCCTCCGTGAAAATTGACCACGTAACAAGTGGTTTACGAGAACAAAGCCCTTTACACCATAAAAATTGATTGTGTTCTAAATATGAAGATGCATTACATACCTTTTGTAATAGTGCTACACCATGTAGATCAAAATATTTCTCCATCTGTAGTATAGGATTTACCGGATCTTTGCCATCAAACTTCCTTATCTCGATTTTTCTTGAATTTAGGATCTTGATCTTGAAATGACTCTAACTCTGTAATTTCAGATCTCCAAGTTCTAAAATTTCTTCCCGTGGTAGATCTCTGAGTTCTCTTTCTAACCCCACAAGTCTGATCAGAATTTCATTATCCAATAAAGAGTTATGCCAATTCTCCCACGGTGACCTGATTATAGACTGGTTTAGTAGAACAAACTTGTACGACGTGGCGCGGGTCACTGTTTCAACCTTAGGTTCTGAAAATGATACCCAAAAAACTACAGTCCGTCCTCTTTCTGCAACTTCTTACGAAAATTCAATCTGATGCTCAGAGTGAAAGTTATGACGATTTTCCAAAGATGACTTGTTTGGAATGAAATTCGGGGGTCTGAAAAACCCTAACTTCCTCAGATTATATCTCAAAAAATATAGCGAGACAGGATCTGAAATTCAGAACCAAGGTTCAGATAGAATGTATTTGTTTTAGCTTCTGAAACTTCGTAGCGAAAGAGTTATAACGCAAATTCCACGATGACTTGTTTTAGATGAAATTATGGAGCTTGCAATAACCCTAACTTCCTCACCTCATATCTCCAAAACTATAGCAAGGCAAGATCTGAAATTCGGACCCGAAGTTTAGAACGATTTCTTCTCAAATGTGTTTTTTTTGTAGCTTTTAAATCATCGTAGAAAAAAGTTATAGCGAAAATGCCACGATGACCTGTTTGGAGCTGCAAATCCCTAGAATCCAAAGCTCTGATACCAAATGTTATGAAACCAACTCACAAAAAGATAGAAAAGATAGATAAATGCCTTAGAATTCAACCTTTTTGAGAGGGCAACCTCCTTTACGTTACACAAATGAGCAATTCTTAGATGATACAAATGAAAAGACTTCCTTTCTATATAGGAGTCTAAGGGGTCATAATATACTCAGAGTCTACATAACAATAATAATGTAAAGGAACAATAATAACATTATTGGGCTTCTATGGGCACAATAATAACAATATGGGGACTACATGGGCACAACAATATAATAAGAGTGTTGTATTAATAACAATAAGGGGTTACACTAGTAGTATAGGGACCTAATAGGCAAGGGTGATTCTCAGAATCGCACAGGGCCTGTGCGGGGAGGAGCTACAACAACTCTCCCCGCCTAGGCCAATGACTGCATAGGCCTTGCACAACTCCCACTTGCCTAGTCCCGCGGCCCCATGGGTTCTGGGCGGGACAAGGGCAATTCTCGGAATCGTCGTTGCTACGGCAAGGCAATGCGACTCCCAGAATCGCCCAGGGCAAGGCGATTCCTAGGATCACCTTTGCAAAGCAGGGCAAGGTGATTCCCGAAATTGCCCCGGGCAACGCAGGGCAAGGAAATTCTTGGAATCTCCGTTGCAAGGCGGTGCAATGCGATTCTTGAATTCTCCCTCACCAGGTGGGGTAAGGTGATTTCTGAATTCGCTCTCGCCAGGCGGGGTAAGGCGATTCCTGAATTCGCCCTTGCAAGGCAGGGTAAGGTGATTCCTGAATTTTCCCTCGCAAGGCGGGGCAAGGCGATTCCTAGAATTTCCTTGGGGAAGGTGGGGAAAGGTTCCCATAATTAACCTTGCAAGGCGGGGTAAGGCAATTCTCGAAAACGCCCTTACAAGGTGGGGCAAGGCGATTCCTGAAAACGCCTTTACAAGGTGGGGCAAGGCGATTCCTAGAACCACCCGAGACAAGGTGATTCCTGGAATCACCCTAGCAAGGCAGGGCAAGGCAATTCTCGGAATTTTCCTTGTAAGGAGGGGCAAGGCAATTCTCGAAATCACATAGTGGAAGGCGGGGCAAGAATCACCCTTGAAAAAAGCAGGGCAAGGCAATTCCTAGAATTTCCCTTGCAAGGCAGGGCAAGGCGATTCCCAGAATCGCCCTACAAGGCGGAGCAAGGCGATTCCCAGAATCCCCCAAGGTAAGGCGTGGCATGGCGATTCTCGGAATTGCACTTGCCCCGGTGGGGCAAGGTGATTCCCAAAATCGCCCTTGTTTCGATGGGGCAAGGCAATTCTCAGAATCGCCCTTACAAAGTGGGGCAAGGGGATTCTCGGAATCACCCTTGTGAGGCGGGGCAAGGCAATTCACGGAATCGCCCAAGGCAAGGTGGGGCAAGGCGATTCCCGAAATCACCCATGCAAGGCAAGCCAAGGTGATTCCCAGAATCGCCTTGGGCAAGGTGAGGTAAGGGAATTCGTGAAATCGCCCTTACAAGGTGGGGCAAGGTAATTCTCGGAATCGCCCTTGCAAGGCGAGGCAAGGCAATTCCCAAAATTGCTAGAGACAAGGCGATTCTTGGAATTTCCCTTGTAAGGCGAGGCATGGCAATTCTTGGAAACACCCTTGCAAGGCGATTCCCAAAATCACCAAAGGCAACGCAACGCAAGGCGATTATCATAACACTTCTTTCGATGTTCATACAACTTTTTCCTTTCACTTGTTTGTTGTTCGCGATGCTCCTGAAGTTCTTTAACAATGGAATCTACACAACATAAAAGAAAGTCATTAAGAAATACATTTTCATAGTTGATGACTATACAATTTTAAAAGTTAACACATTTATCCCTTTTTTATTTAAGAGAAGCACATGTATTGCAAATCCCCATCCTTGTCTTCTTAGGAATATGGGCATTGTTGAATTCTTTCTTCCATACCTTCACAAAATATTGATATGTAATAAATCGACCATGTCCCTCAGCACCTTCTGCATATTCTTTGTATAAGTTGTAGATTTCTCGTCTTGAAAAATTATCTGGAATATGTATTGTCTTTCTATTTGGCATACATTCTCCATGCTTTGAAAAGAAATCTTTTATCCATGACATTGTAGTATTTGATAATGGCCCAAACTGTCATTTATGACGTACTTCGGAATAAAATGTGGGATCCTTTTCCAAATTTTCTTTCATTCTTGAGAGACGAAAATTACCCATGTGAAACATTTTGAAAGCCTTTCTACAGATAAATAAAGATCCAATCTGATAATCATAACTTGACAATGTAGATTGCACGCACCCCACTAAATATGAATTTTGCATACTTTTATTCATTAACAAATATCTCTTCCTTTTCTCTAATGCAAACTTGAAATCCATATGTTTCAAGCAATCTTTTTGACAACATTCACTTGAAATGAGAGCATTGATAGAACTTCTTCTCATTAAATATTCTATTCTACACCTTGTATAACTAGAACGTCTTGGATTGATACGAAAAGTTTTGCTTCTACTCGATACAATATTTCCTGGCAACATCTCCATCATTGGATCATCATTTGTATAAGCATTTTCATCATAATTCTAAGGAATTTTATCCTCACTATGATCATTTGTGTTTTTGAAGCACTGACTTGGAGGATATTCTTCATCTTCCCCTTCTTCAGTGCTATTGTCATAGTCCTTAGAATTAGGAATAAATGGAAAATTTGACTCGATGTTTATTGAATATTCTTCCTCATGTGCATTGTCAATGTTGCTCTCATAGTCCATAGGATTAAGACTACGTCGAAAATGTGATTGTTTACTTACTGAAAGTTCTACATCCTACCCTGTCACTGCTACTCTCATAGTCCTTAGGATTAGGACTAAGTGCTTCATCCTGTCCTTCGTCACTACTGCTCTCATAGTCCTTAGGATTAGCACTAAGTGGAAACTGCGACTCTTTATTTGTTTGAAAATCTTCATCATGTTCTTCATCACTGCTGCTCTCGTAGTCCACAAGATTAGCGCTAAGTGGACACCGTGACACTCTATTCATTTGAAATTCTTCATAATGTTCTTCATCACTATTTCTTTCATAGTCCATAGGATTAGGACTAAGTGGACACCGTGACACTCCATTCTTTTGAAATTCGTCATCATGCTTTTCATCACTGCTGCTCTCATAGTCCATAGGACTAGGACTACGTGGACACCGCGAAACTCCATTCTTTTGAAATGCTTCATCATGCTCTTCATCATTGTTGCTCTCATAATTCATAGGATTAGGACTAAGTGGAAACCATGACTCTTTATTATTTGAAATTCTTCATCCCATCTTTCATCAGTGCTGCTTTCATAGTCCTTAGGATTAGGAATAAGTGGAAGAATTGACTCTCTATTCATAGTGGAAAAATTTCTGTTATATTCATCAATATGAATAGAGTTGTTATGCGACGAAGATGTTGATGTTTCACAAAGCGAAACTGAAATATCAGAAGAATCCATGCCTTTCAAACAAAAGAGGTTGAATGATACAAACGCAGACTCTCCTAATGATAATATATAGCTTAAAGAATGAAAATTTCCCTCCAAAAATTTTCGCCAAAATTTTTCCCTCCAAATTTTTTTTATTTCATTTATTTCCCTCCATAACTTTCTTCTACAATTTATTAAAACATTTTAACTAAAATTTTCTTATGAAATAAATCTTTTAAATTAAAATTGTAAACTAAATCTTTTACCTAAATTAATTTATTACTTAAACTATATAATATTTACTAGATAATTGAACATTTAACAATGTAAACTTTGAAACGGGAACTATAAACTCAAAACGGGAACTCTGGCAAAAGAACGCCAAAAAAACATTAAAAACAGAGCTAAAAACAAAAAGTGTGTATACTGGAATGATGGTTTTTTTAAGGGGCAATTTTGAACATGTTTTAAAAATAGCAGTGAAAACGAAATTTTCGTGCAAAATACAACTTGAAAACGAAAAAGTGATTATATTGGAACGATGATTTTTTTTTAGGGTCAACCTTCAAAATAAAAAAAAAAATGCTAGTAAAATGATTCAACAACATAAAAATGACTCATAACTTCTCATTTAACACCATATGGAAATCAAAAATTTTATTTCAAGATACGATGCATACATCAGTTAGATAAATTATCTTAAACAATTATTCAAAATCACTCATATTTTTATGCACACCATTAGAATTCACATCTTCAGATGAGTGACTGGATGCTGACGAAGATGTTCCATATTCTTCTCTTTCATCAACTAGTGCCCCATCTGAGTCCACATGCATGCCTATCATTTCAGGTTTCAAAATTCTTCTAGATCTACAATTGGTTTCAGTAGACTCCCATCTCAACATTGTTTCTTCTGGTAACAACCTTTTCAGAATCTCTATCATCTTGAAGCGAAGAGTTCCTCTCTTTGTTAAAATGAAGTCATAAACAAGTATGTCAACATCCTCCAATTTTAATATGTCTGTGCGGCAACGATTTATATTCGTACCATTTATTTGTCTCTTTCCGCCAATTTTTTTATCAACTACCATCTCTAGCTTATACACACCATTGAATGGGTGTGTATTTGTGGTATACCAATGTACTTTAACACTTGTAACATCCTCATTTTCTGTAAAGTATTTTATAATTTTAGCAACCCAGAATGGATAGCCATTGGGATCTCCATCTGCTAGCACTGCGATCATGCAACACTCCTTAGTATCCTGTAATAAGCCCCTGTAAAGGTCTTCCATGGCTTCACGTTGTGCACGAGATAGGGTTGTGGGAGGCGGGTGCGAAGGGGCGGGAGTGGGGAGGTGGGAAGGGGCTGGCATGAGGGGGTGGGCTGAGAGGTGGCGGGCGCCGGGTGGGGCGTGAGGCGGTGGGGAGAGGAGTGTGGGGGGAGGGGGTGGCTACGGTGGCGAGAGGGGGTGCGAACGGGTGGGAGTGGGGAGGTGGGAAGGGGCAGGCGTGAGGGGTGGAGGGGGTGGAAGGGGCGGCCGTGAGGGGCTGGGAGGAGAGGTGGCAGAGGGGTAAGGGGCGAGTGAGAGGGTCGGGGGAGAGGCGTGCGGGAGGGGAGTGAGGAGTGGATGGAGTGGAAGGGGTGGGCGTGAGAGGGTGGAGGAAGGCGGCGTAAGGGGCAAGTGGGTCGCTTGGGTGGTGCGGTGAGGAGCTGCTGCAACCCCATCCTGCGCCATCATGGCGGCCCGCCTGTCCGCTCGTGGAGGTTGTGCGATTCTCGGAATCGCCCGCCACTCCGCAGATGGACGGGGTGGTGTCGGTAGGCTTCTGCCATTTCTTAGTGTTAATAATTTTTTAATTTCAATTATCTGATTATACAAATTAAAAATTTATGATATATTTTCGTTGTGGATTTAAGTTAACATGTTTTTGTCATTTACTGATTTATGTGTTTCTATTTTTTAGGAAAATGGCATCAAAGAAGATTTATGTGAATCTTTCTGGACCAAAGACTCTTAAAGGCGCATCTTCAAAAAACATTGGTGAACGAACTCCACCTGAGCTCATGGCTACAAATCTTTCAAGTGCCTCAAATGATAAGAAGATGATTTCAGTCTGGAAGAATTCAAAAGAGGTGAAATTTCCATCAAGAATCTGGTATGTGAAAGAAAGAGAAAGAAAAAATGTGAATATATATCTATATATTGATATACCAAATGATAATGGAATTTTTGAGCTAATGGGAAGAGTCATAGATATGTGTTCGGTACCAGACACTGAAATTGTTTATATACTTACAAAAGTTCCCATGTCACATGAAATGATTAAATATCGACTATCATATTCATTGTATGACACGAGAGAGGTATCTACAAAGTTGTGTAAACAAATCGTAAATGAGTTGAAACAAAACATCATAAGTATAGTTATTTATATTTGTATTTTGCGTTCTTGAAAGTGTCTCGCTATATATTTTAGCTTTGTTTTTATTGACATGTGATATTTTGTTTGGCAGGATTTTGTTGAAAGTTGTTCAATTAGGTTGAGAGGCATTCATTTCATAGAGCATGATATCATAAAAGTTGTCAGCAGTTTTTACTCAGTGTCAGAAGAAGATATGGAAAACAAGAAAAATGTAGTAATTGATGATGCTACAAAACTACATCCAAAAGATTCGAAAAAAAGGCCTCTAGTGGATAAATCTAGCAAGGGTAGACAAGTTACTTTTGAGGACGGTGAAGTTGAAACTGACAATGAAGCATATGTTGTCGTTATTGAAGATGACATTGGAACTGAAAAGAGCTGTAAAAGACCAAAAGTAACAATTCCCAAGAATAAATCTGTTGAGAATGTTATGATGAAGAAAAATAAAGTTGAATATTTTGAAGTAGTGATTACCAGTAGTCAAGAACCTAGTGAGCTTCAAAAGAAAGCAGAGAAATCGTTACACCGGGAGCTGATTTAGAGGATGACATTATCAAAACAAAACAAAATGCCATTCGACAGAATTTTACAGAGAGAAACTTAATCGATGGTGGTCGTACATTTCAGCTTAATGTCAAACAAACCTATAAGGCCAGTGAAGGACAATGTCAATATCAAGTCAGAAAGCCACACCATCTGCATGTTCACAACTTGAAGACATTGATGAGGTACAATCCATATGCTCATGTGGTTAATTATGTGCTTCTTGTTGATCTAGTTCAAGTTCCCAACAGAGAAACATTTGATAAGTCAAAATGTTTTGAATACAATTAATATGTGCTTGGGGGGGACCATTCTATAGAAGCTCAAAGACAATTGATGGAGGAATATCCCAATAACCCACGTTTTGAAACAATGAAATGTATCATTTATGCTGGTTTATCGGATACAGAAGCAAAGTTAGTGGCATGGGATCATAATTCAGATAATGAATATAGGATGTTTATGAATTTCATCCAAAGGGTTAGATTTATTCATAGTGAATTTCAAGAAAAATGTGGTGGGGATAGGATAAATGTTACTGCAGATTTCCGAAGAGAATGTTGTATGGAAATAGGTTATCAAATTGAAGAGAAACCCAATTCAAAAGTTGGATTTAAACCTTCCTAGTGATATATTCAGAAGTGTTGATAACATTTTCAATTGGCATTTAGAACTGGAGATGTTTGGAAGTTGATTGATGAGATTTTTAGCATGTGAGAAAACATTGGCATTAAAAACTAGAAGGTCAAAACGTCTAAGCCATTGATATGTGGCGGCAGTAAATTAGCTCTTGAATTGAAGCAGCTTTCAGAAGATATGACTATCACACCTTAGAGAGCAATGCAAGGAGTGAAAGATGGAAAAAATTGTCAAAACATTATTATCTCGTGTGAAGTCAGGGGAATTATCATTGAAGGAAATGTTTGAAGAATTTCAAAAGTAAGTTTGTTGAATTATTTTTATTTATTTGTAGATTATAATTTTCTTTTAAATAAAACGTGTTGTTCTTGGTAGTATTTGTTATACATATCATTATATTAACTTTTTGTTACTTTATCTATGGAGTCACAAATTTTACATGAAAATTCAAGAACAAATGGTTAAATTGTTGAAGATAGTTGGGATGATGTTGTACGCAACTATCCAGATTTAAGTTTTACATCAACATTAAAAGTTTTTTATTTTGCATTTAAAAATGTATCTTGATTTACACATTCATTTTTATTCATCTGTATACTATTTTTAATTTATAACTTACACATATATTTGTTTATTTTATAAAAGATGAAGAAGGATGATAATGGAGCGCCAACTAGATTCAGAACCATTATTAAAAAAAAAGATCAAAAGACTGGGAAAGCAATGTATTAAGAATGTTGAACTTGATCCAACTCTTACTCATTTCATTTGGAATGGGCTAGACACTATTCAATATCAAGTAATACAAGGCAATTGTGAAGACATTGCTAAACTCATACCTAAAAAGGAGTATGCCCTAGTTATTGCAGATATTCCCCATGGTTTCAATATTCCAAACATTGACTATGCTAGTGACCTTTATACTTATCAAGCTCTTAGTAAAGTGGTTGCATGATTTGTAGAAGTCACGTCATCACCATTATGGAGATTTGTGACACACAATTGACAATGATATTGTTAAGCTTCAAGGGGAAAACAAATTCAAGGATGCAACTTACATGGTAAGACGTTTAAAATGTATATTTGATTAATGTTGAAAAAATCATTTATGTACAAGTTGATTGAACTTTTACTATTTCATGTTACAGGGAAAAGTTAAATCTTCTTAACCGTGAAGATCAAGTATTTATAAATGATTGTGAGTTCATTCATATTGATAGTTGGGCAAAAGATGATAGCTATATGTCTATGATTTTTAAACGGGTAGACAAAAAGAGTCATAGCCAAATATTGACTTATGATGTTGTTGTGAGAAAACTAACATATGAAGACAAAGAAGCAAAAGGAGAGATAGTTAACATTTATAAAAAACCACAATTATTGATTAACTATCTTATAGACATATGTTCAAATGAAGGAGATTGGGTTTTGGATTTATTTTCTGGCTCAGATAAGTTTTATTATATGGAATTGAATTTCAATATGTTATTTTTTAATTAATATGTCATTGTACTAAGTTACTTCATTATTTCTTTTGTGCTTGATAATTAGATATAACACTAGCATACTGCCTTCAAAAAGGAAGAAATTGCATTGCAATTGAAAAAGATCCATTACAATGCAATTTCATTCAGCAAATAATTAATGCAATTCAATTTATTCCAAATGCAATGCAAGAAATTGGGTTGAAGAAAGGGAACTTTAGTGAATCACGTGTGGCAAAAAAGGCAAATGAACTTCAACCACCATTACATGAGATGTTTAGAAAGACATACATTGGGAGAGTCCCAGACATCAAAGATCCATTAAAAGACGAAAAGGAGCAAAAGGAAGTAAAAAATATTGTGGAAGAAGACAATGATGAAACTTTAGAGGACGAAGAGTTTGGATTAATGATTAAATTTAAGTTATGTTTGGAAATCAAGCTCACTTTTTGTAATTATTAAATAGTTATACTTGCAATGTTTTGACTATGACATTTTATGAGAATAATATACACTTAATTAGGGTTGTTATGCATTCAATATTTGTAAAATGTGATTTTCGCATTAATTTTTATGTTAATCATTATTTTCTGAAAAAAAAAATGATTATTATTATTTTTTTACATAAAAAAATAAAAAATAAATAAATTATTTAACTATTTTTAGTTAAAATTTTCGTATAAAAATTGTGATTTTGGCATGTCAATTGTAGCAAAAAATTATCAAAACATGTAGTTTTTTAGTTATATTTATGTTAAAAATAGCTATTTTTATGTCCATTGCTAAAAAAAATTGTTTTTTAGAAACAATTATTTCTTGTGGATTGAAAAATTAATTAACGATATATAAATATGTAGAATATTGAAAATTCAAAATATCGACTTTCTTATTTAAATATGCAAAACAATAAAAACCTCACTACAAAAAAATAAAATAAAAATAAAAATAAGAAAATATGAAGAAAAAGACCACTTCAAAAATTATTAAATTTACAAAATAATTATTTACATTTTAAAAAAAGGGCCTGGTGTAGAATTACCACGTTTTTAAATCAGCATGAAGAACACTGCCATTCTAAAATGCAATGTACATAAAAAAAATTATAGTGCCAAAAACTAAGCTCTAAAAAACACGTGTGTTTTGCATCACCCCTTTTCAAAATTGGGTCACTTTTTTGCTATCTTTACAAAACCGGTAACAGTGTGAGTTCCCGTTTCAAAGTTTACATTTTTTTTAACAAATTAATCCCACATTCACCGTACTGTGAAACAATTCTGTAATGTCCGCTTTATCATAGTTCCCTATTTTTCCATAACAAAATTTACATGTTAAAATTTATAAAATCAAATTAGTCTCACATTAACCGTACGGTAAAACAATTCTGTAATTTCCGCTATATAATAAATTTCATTATCACTATTCTTCACATCACATCAAGGTTTTTTGAGGTTCGTTAAAAGACTTGGAGCGAATTTGTGGATTAGCTATATTGCTATCAACAACATATTCAACGGAGGATTATCGCATTTGAAAGGTTAGTTTCTCTTTTTGTTGTGTGCAAATTTTAAAATTAAATAAGTTTACTGTTATTTTTAGAAATTAAAAATTTCAATTATACAGATTTACCCACTACGCCTGCAATGGGCGTGGTGGGCTCGATCATGTTCCCGGCGGCCCAACAAGCCCGTGGGGGATGGGCAGTGGGTTGGCTACCCAGCCCCCGTTCCACCCTGGCGGCCCAACGGCTTGCCGCCACGGCTAGTTGTAGGGCCACCGGGGTGGGGTGGAGGGTGGGGCGGAGGCTAGCAACCACTCCCCTGCCCCACTCTGCCCGATCCCTCGCCTCACCCTGCGGCCCAACGACCGGCCAGGGTGGCAGGTTGTTGGGCCGTTGGTGTGGGGCGGGGGGGATGGGGAGGAGAGAGCGACCGTTGGGCTCCCATGATGGGGTAGGGGGACTAGCACCGGCCCCTCGCCCCACCCCGACAGACAATTTCCAAGGGGGGCGGCAGGGGGTTGTATTTTTTTAATCTCTTATTTAGTTTTTTTTTTTTTAAATTGTTATGTTTTAAAAAATTAATTATCGTTTATCATTTTGTTTATTAATTTAAGCTATTATTTTTTTATAATTTACTGATTTATATGTGTGTATTTTTGTACGAAAATGGCATAAAAGAAAATTTCTGTGAATCTTTTTGGACCAAAGACTGTTAAAAGTGGATCATAAAAAAAAACTGTTGAATAAACCAAACCTAAGCTGATAGCTACAAATATTTCAAGTGCCTCAAACAATAAGAAGACAATTTCATACTTGAATAAATCAAAAGAAGTGAAACTTCGAGAAAATGTATGGTATGAGAAAGAAAGAGAAAGAGAAGATGTGCAGATATATATATATATATATATATATATATATATATATATACCTAACAATTTGGAATTTATAAGGTGCTGGGAAAGTTCATAGACATGTGTTCGGTACCAGATAGTGAAGTTATTTATATACTTACAAAATCGCCCAAGTCACATGAAAGGATTAAGTATCAATTATTATATTCATTGTATGACACGAGAAAGGTATCTACAAAGTTGTGTAAACAAATCGTAAATGAGATGACACAAAATATCATAAGTACTATTATTTATATTTGTGTTTTGCGTTATTGTAACTGTCTCATTATATTTTTATAACTTAGTTTTTAATTTTGTTTGACAAAATTTTGTTGAAAGTGTTTCAATTATGTTGGGAGGCATTCATTTCATAGAGCATGATATTATGAATGTTGTCAGCAGTTTCTACTTAGTGTCAGAAGAAGGTATGGCAAACAAGAAAAATGTAGTAATTCATGATGTTACAAAACTACATCCAAGGGATTAGAAAAAAATGTCTCTAGTGGATAAATCTAGCAAAGGTAGACAGATTAATTTTGGAAATGAGGAAGTTGAAACTGACACTGAAGAATATTTTGTCATTATTGAGGAGGACATTGGAACTGATGTTAGAAAGGAGAATAGTCGTAAAAGACCAAAAGTAACAATGCCCAAAAATAAATATGTTCTAGTTAATGATGAGAATGTTATGAGGAAGAAAAATAAAGTTGAACATTCTCAAGTAGTCATTACCAACAGTAAAGATTCTAGTGAAACTTCAAAAGAAAGCAGAGAAATCATTACGCCAAGAGTTCATTTAGAGGATGAAATTATTAAAACAAAACAAAATGCCATTCAACAGATTTTGACAAAGACCAACTTAATTGAGGGTGGTTGTACATTTCAGCTTAATGTGAAGCAAATCTACAAGGCAAGTGAAGGACAATGTAAATATCAAATCAGAAAGCCACATCACCTGCATGTGGTTAATTGTGTGCTTCTTGTTGATCTAGTTCAAGTTCTCAACAAAGAATCATTTGATAAGTCAAAATGTTTTGAATACAATTATTATGTGCTTAGGAGGAACCATTCGGTAGAAACTCAAAGACAATTAATGGAGGAATATCCCAATATCACACATTTTGAAACAATGAAATGTATAATTTATTTTAGTTTATCAGATACAGAAGCAAAGTTAGTGGCATGGGATCATAATTCAAATAATCAATATAGGATGTCTATGACTTTCATCCAATGGGTTAGATTTATTCATAGTGAGTTTGAAAAAAGTGGCTGGGATAAGATAAACGTTATTGTAGATTTTCGAAAGGAATGTTTTTTTTTTGTAGTGTGATCCACGAACACCCTGGGCAGTGAGTCGTCGCTATGTCCACGGAAAAATCTGGGCTAATCGCCCCTCGGCCTACTGGCAAGACCCAACCCTAAGGACTTCGGGCAGAATCAACTCTGTGACCTCCCAATAGCGAGGCACAGTTTTTGACCAACTGAGCTAACCCTTGGGGCTCTTCGAAAGGAATGTTGTATGGAAATAGGCTATCAAATTGATGAGAAAATCAATTCAAAAGGAGAAAGAGTAAATACTGATTTATTAAGAGGTATTGATAACATTTTCCAGTTGGAATTTAGAACTGAAGAGATATGAGAATTGATTAATGAGTTTTTAAGCATGTGGGAGAACATTGGGATTAAAAACCAAAAGACCAAAAGGTCTAAACCATTGATATGTAGCAATAGTAAATCAGGTCCTAAAATGAATCAACGTCCAGAAGATATGACTATCACACCTTGGAGAGCATTGCAACGATTGAAGGATGAAAAACTTGTCAAATCAATATTATCTTGTGTGAAGTCGGGGGAATTATCATTGGAGGAAATGTTTGGGGAATTTCAAAAGTAAGTTTGTTGAATTATTTTTACTTATTTCTAAATTATAATTTTCTTTTAAATATAACATATTGTTTTTGGTAGTATTTGTTATACATATCATTATATTAACTTTTTTTTACTTTATCTATGTAGTCATAAAGTTTACATGAAAATACAAGAACAAATGGTTAAATTGTTTTGAATGAAGATAGTTGGGATGATGTTGTACGCAACTATCCAGATTCAAGTTATATATCAACACTAATTTTTTTTATCTTGCATATAAAAGGCATGTTGATTTATACATTCAGTTTTATTCATCTGTATACTATTTTTATTTTTTAACTTATACATATATTTGTTTATTTTATTAAAGATGAGGAATGATGCAAATGGAGCACCAGATAGTTTTAGAACCTTTATTGAAAATATTAAGATTGAAAAATTAAAGAAGCAACGTCTTAGGAATGTTGAATTTGATCCAACTCTTACTCATTTCATTTGGAATGGGCTTGACACTATTCAATATCAAGTAATACAAGATGACTATGAAGACATTGCTAAACTCATACCTAAAATGGATTATGCCCTAGTTATTGCAGATATTCCCCATGGTTTCAATATCCCAAACATTGACTATACTTATCAAGCTCTTAGTAAAGTGGTTGCGGGATTTTTAGAAGTCACATCATCACCATTATGGAGATTTGTGACATTTCATTCAGACACACAATTGACAATGTTATTGTCAAGCTTCAAGGGGAAAACAAACTCAAGGATGCAACGTATATGGTAAGACGTTGAAAATGTATATTTCATTAATGTTAAAAAAATTATTTATGTCAAGTTAATTGAACTTTTACTATTTCATGTTACAGGCAAAGTCAAATCTTCTTAACCGTGAAAATCAATCATTTATAAATGATTGTGAGTTCATCCATATTGATAGTTGGACAAAATTTGATAGCTATATGTCTATGATTTTTAATCAGGTAGACGGAAAGAGTCATAACCAAGAACTCGCTTATGATGTTGTTGTAAGAAAACTAACATATGAAGACAGAAGCAAAAGGAGAGATAGTTAATATTTATTAAAAACCACAGTTATTGGTTAACTATCTTATAGACATATGTTCAAATGAATGAGATTGAATTCTGGATTTATTTTCTTGATCAGGTAAGTTTTATTATATGGAAATGAATTTCAATATCTTTTTTCTTAATTTATATGTCATTATACTAATTACTTTATTATTTCTTTTGTTCTTGATAATTAAGTATAACACTAGCACGTTGCCTTCAAAAAGGAAGAATTTGCATAGCCATTGAAAAAGATCCACTACAGTGCAATTTTATTCAGCAAAGAATTAATGCTCTTCAATTTCTTCCAGATGCAATGAAAGAAATTGGGTTGAAGAAAGGAGATTTTAGTGAATCATGTGTGGAAAAAAAAGGCAAAGGAACCTCAACCACCATTACATGAAATGATTGGAAAGGCATACATTGGGAGATTTGTAGATATCAAAGGTCCATTAGAAGAGAAAATGAGCAAAATGAAGCATACAATATTGTGGAAGAAGACAATGATGAAACTCTAGAGAATGAAGAGTTTGGATTGCGTGATATTTTTTATTAAAATTAAGTTATGCTTGGAAATCCAGCGCATTTTTTGTAGCTATAAATTAGTTATGCTTGCAATGTTATGACTATGACATTATATGGGAAGAATAAGCATTCAATTAATGTTGTTATGTATTCAATATTTGTATTATGTGATTTTCGCATTAATTTTTATGTTAATCATTATTTTTGAAAAAAACAGTGATTTTTTTTTTTTGACATGAAATTCATTAAAAAAAACAACAACATCAACAACAACAACAACAACAACAAACAAACACTATTAGTTAACCATTTTTTGTTAATTTTTTCCTATAAAAATTGTGATTTTGACATGTCATTTCTAGCAAAAAAAATGGATCAAAATGTGTAATTTTTTAGTTATATTTATGTTGAAAATGTTTATTTTTATGTTAATTGTTAAAAATTATTGTTTTTTAGAGACAATTATTTTATGTGCATTGAAAAATTAATTAACGATGTATAAATATGTAAAATATCGACCTTTTTTTCAAATAAGCAAAACAATAAAAACCTTACTACAAAAAAAAAAAAAAAAAAAAAAAAAAAATGAAGAAGAAGACCACTTGAAAAATTGTTAAATTTAGAAAATAATTATTTACATTTCATATATTAGAAAATTTAAAGTCAAAAAATAGGTCTTTTAAAAAAAGGGCCTAATGCAGAACCACCATTTTTTTAAATCAACATGCAATCACTAACATTCTAAAACATAATGTACATAAAAAAATTTAAAGTGCCAAAAACTATGCTAAAAAAAATGTGTATTATGCATTGACCTTTTTCAAAATCGGGTCACTTTTTTGCTATCTCTACGGAACGGGTAATCGTATCAGTTCCCGATTCAAAGTTTACGTTGTTGTTGACTCACTTCATTGACTAAGTAATAGTGAATATATCTAAATTTGTCATCTCAAAAGTCTTCTTCAACTCTTTCTTTATGGATGTAATACAATTTTTCATTATTCCATGTTATCAATAGATCAACTACATACACTACAAGATATACAATATTTTTTCCAACTTTCTTGACAAACCAAGTTGCATGATCAAGATTAAATTGTTTGAAACTCAATTTTAGAAGATGATTTGTTAACTTTTCAGACTAGGCTTGTGGTGTTTATTTTAGGCAATAGAAGGATTTGATGAATTTATGTATTTTCTATTCCTATCCCTTCACAACAAAACCTTAAAGTTGAGACATGACCATTTAAGAAAGTAATCTTCACGCCCACTTAATCAACTTTCCATCCATTATAAGTTGCGAATGCAAAGAGAGTCTAGATGGTGGTCCACTTTCCTGCGAGGGTAAATTTTTCCTCATAATCAATACCTTCTTTCTATGCAAATTATTTTGCCACAACCCTTGCTTTTTTATTTTCAAGGAAACCATATGTTTTGTACTTATTCTTGTAGACCTACTACTTGCATTCAATTGGCTTTATTTTGAATGAAGCTTAGTCCACCGACATCCATGTTCCATTCTTTATGAGAGAATCATACTCATGCATTGCTTTTTTCTAGTCATCATGAGAAGCAACTTATTTAAAGAATTTGGTTCAAAGTTGGCAGATAAATTCAATTCACAATCATATGAAACATACACATCATCTGTATCAACTAAATCAAAATTATCTACTTCACCTCCATCTTGTATGGTGGAAATTATGGTTCTTGTCTTTTTGACCTCATTAGGATGAACAATTTCAAGTGCTTTGATGATCCATTTTGGGGAACCTTTCTGAGATAGTCCAGATTGCTCCATTGATTGAGATGGGGTTGCATCAAAATTCAACCTTCCAATCCTCTCAATTACAACATTCATAGGGTCTTATTGATTTGATGAAGTGGCCAGAACTTCTTGAGGGAGAGATGGTGCTTTAGAAGGAGATTCTAGATATTGGTCCAAGATAAGGATCCCTCCTTAAAGAGGTCGAATCTTTTTATCAATTTCATGACATGTACTTATATGACTGCTATTTAAACGATCAAGTTGTTGCTCAACAATATTGTTAGCCTTGGAAGATTCAAGAAAATTACAACTCTGGAAAGAATAAACTTCTTTTTTACCTCTTCGTTAAGACGATATTCCTTGTTGTTGTTTGAGTACCCAAGAATATGCAATTCTGACTCCTTGCATCAAATTTGCTTGTTTGTTCCTTGGGAATCAAGGCATAATAGTTGGAACCAAAAACCCTAAGATGCTTTACCAAAGGAATGCAACCATACCAGATTTCATAAGGAGTCTTATTTCTAAGAGCATGAAATGGACATATGTTTTTCACATACATTGCACATAGAACCATGTCAACCCAAAACATCAACTTTGCACTTTTGAAAAACATCATTGAATAGATCATATTCAAATAATTATGTTCATTCCTTAAGCTACACCATTTTGTTGAGGATTGTACATAACTATGGTTTGATGTTGAATCCCAATTAGCAAGGTTAGCTTTCAAATTCATTAGAAGTATATTCTCTTCCATTATTAGTACAAATAGCCAATATGTGATTGTGCTTAATTTTGAACCCATACATGAAATTTTTTGCAAGTTCCAAATCCTTGAGATTTACTTTTCAACAAGTACATCCACCACATTTTGGTGTAATAATAGATAAAACTCATCATATATTTATTTCCATTAGCACAGGGAACATGCATACAAATGCACAAATCATAATGTATTAATCCAAGCTCTGGAAGTGGAATCATGAAAGAGTTGTTTGTTGTGCTTTCCAAGGATACAAGCATCACATTGCTTCACTATTGTAGGAATCACAGGGAAACCAAAAACATTATTCTTTGTTAGTAAACAAAGATTGCCATAATCTATATGTCCAAATCTAGCATGTCATAAAAAACTAGATGACAATGTACCTTCATTATGACGAGAGTGTTAGAATATTAGATCTACTAAACTAGCTATCTATCTAAGAAACCAACAATATATCAACATATAAATAAGAGCAAAAAGAGAACAAGGAAAAAATAATAGTTCACCCAATTGGGCTACATCCACGGGAAGGTTTTCTTATATTATCTCCATAAATCTCCTACAATATTGCAAAGGGAGCAACTACAAATAACCCGATACAAAAGGCAATATGCTGTGAGCATAGGATAAGATGTGATGTTATCGCAAAATGGTATATGCTTTAAGAGGCTCCCTTGACCCTATTATATACCCAAAGATGTGGAGGAATTACTCTCACATATTAAATGTGGGATAATATAATTCTCCAAAATAACACCTCTTTATATAATAAATGGATACAAGAGTATACTATGCCATAATAAATATGGGATATAATATATTACTTTTTTACATAAGATTGTGGACAACTTCCGACATAATACAAAGACATTACCTTCCAAGGAATATAATATATTTTAACACTCCCCCTTAATAATGGCTGGGAGAAAGGCCCATCCTAAGACTAAGGAAGGAAGGAGTCATTACTGCTCCCCCTTGATGACAACTTCCCTCATCCCAAGCAAAGAACGAATATGCACATATTTCGCTCCTGTCAAGGATTTGGTGAAGATATCGATTGCCTGTTGCTCGGTATGATAATACTCCAGAGAAATAATACCATTGGTCACAAGACCTTGAATATAGTGAGAATCAAGGTCGAGATGCTTCATCTTGGAGTGTTATATCAGATTATAAGCAAGCTGAATTGCACCTTGATTGTCACATTTCAACGCAGTGGACAATCTAGGAACCAGACCAAGCTCGGTAAGAACATGTTGTAACCAAACTACTTCTTTGGCTGTTCTATACTCTACTTCACATGAAGATAAAGAAAGAGTCTTTATCTTCTTGTTGGACCAAGAGATCAGACCTGAACCAAGTTGAAATATGTAACTAGCAGTTGACCATTGATCAGAACTGTCACCTGCCCAATCAAAATCTGTATAACCAGAGAGTAAAATTGTAGCACTGCTCGAATAAAATACACCATAATGCAATGTCCCCTGTAAATATTGCAGAATTCTCTTGGCTGCCTGCCAATGACTTTCACGAGGTTGCTGCATGAATCGAGAAACCATACTGACCACAAAAGAGAGATATGATATGTTGTGAGTTAAATATATCAAACTGCCAATGAGTTGACGATAAAGAGTAGCATCAACCAGTGGAGTGGTACACTCAACAATTAACTTTACACCAGATTGAAATGGCGTAGGAGCAAGTTTACAATCACTCATATGGAAACAAGCTAATAAATATGCCGCATACTTAGGCTAAGAGAGAAAAATACCATCAGCCATATGCCAGATCTGAAGGCCCAAGAAATAGTGCAATGTACCGAGATTTGTCATCTCAAACTGCTTCTGAAGAGCAATTTTCATATCTTGAATTAATACAAGTTGGCTATCTGTGATAATTAGATCATCCACATATAAAACAATAATGAGGACATTATCACCAAAGTTCTTAACATACAAATTTCGATAAGATATACAATGCTTAAAACCATTATTCAAGAAATATGCATCAATTTTATCATACCAAGCCCTAGATGCTTGTTTGAGACCATATAAATATTTGTGTAATTTACATGCTAAACTTGAGGATTCAGCAAAAATATAACCAGGAGGCTATTTCATATAAATTTATTCAATAAGATCACCATTTAAAAAGACACTTTTAACATCCATTTGATGAATTTCCCACTTATAAGATGTAGCAAGTGATAAAATGGTTCTTATTGTGTTCATTTTAGCAATAAAAGAAAAAGTTTCATTATAATCAATACCTTCAAGTTGATTAAAACCTTTTGCAACTAATCTAGCTTTATGCTTTTCGATTTGTCCTTCTGCAACGAACTTAGTTTTATAAACCCATTGACAACAAACTAAATTCTTTCCTAAAGGAAGAGAAACAAGAGACCAAGTCTTATTTCTCAAAAGAGATTCATATTCAACAGACATAGCTTGTTCCCAATGAGTCTTACCCTTAGCATGAGCATAAGTAGTAGGATCATTTGTGGCCAAAACTTTGGTCAAAAGGGAAAAGTTAGATCTAATCCGATGAGTGTCGGAAGGGTTTCCAACCTCACTACCTGCATATTCAAGAGTTTTCCAAGACCAAACAGGAAGAGTAGAAGGAACTTGAATCACTTCAGGAACTTCATGAGTTTTAGGTGAAATACTTGAGGGAGAGGAAGAATCAAGATCAATAAGAGGCACAAAACTAGAAGGAGTAACAAGAATAGGAATAACAGGTGGTATTGGTAAATTTAGGGTAATATGAGATTCTATAGACTAAAGTGGGGAAGAGACTTCATGAAATTGAACATCCCTTCTGATTATGGAACTTTGATTAGAATGATCAAACAACCTGTAAGCCTTGGAATTCTCATCATAACCAATGAAGATACACTTACGAGATTTTGGTTCTATCTCTGTTTTTCATCAGGAATATGAGCCCAACATTCACAACCAAACACCTTAAAATTACTAATATCTGGTTTACGTCCATTCCATTTTTCCTCAGGGGTAACATGCTTAACAACTTTAGTAGGAACTCTATTTAAAATAAAATTAGCACAGTAGATGACTTAAGTGCAAATTTTCTTATGCAATCCTTTAGAATAAAACATACATCTAACCATTTCAACCAAAGTTCTATTTTTCCTTTCAGCAACACCATTTCGTTGAGGTGTCTAAGGAACAATCTTTTGATATTGAATACCATGTTTAGATAAATATGCATCAAATTCTTGCTTAACAAATCCCCCCATTATCAGATTGCAAGGTTTTAATACTCTTACCAGATGCATTTTGAACCATGGATTTAAATTCTTGAAATTTTACAAATGTTTCACTTTTATTTTTCAAAAAATAAACCCAAGATTTTCTATTAAATTCATTAATAAAGGTAAGAAAATAAACTGCATGAGATATTGAAGGAACTTCAAGAGGACCACAGATATCACTATGAATTAATTGCAAAGGTGCTTTAGCATGTCAGGCTTTACCTTTATCAAACATTTCTCTATGATGTTTACCAAGAACACATCCTTCACAAACACCAGTAGTAGAAGAAATATTAGGAAAACCATGAACCATTTTAGTTAGCATTTGCATTTTACCATAATTCAAGTGACCCAATCTTTCATGCCATAATTGACTTAGTTCATCAGCATGAGCAACATAGGAATAAAAAGGTTGTCTCTTAGTTGAATTAAAACCAACAAATTTATATAAACCAGTTGTATGATCAACAGGACCAAAAGATACTACTTTGTAATTTCAGTTGATATCTTTAAGAACATATTTCTCAGGCCAAGCTTTAAATTTAAAACCTTTTTGACATGCACGATAAATAGGAAGTAAGTTGATGGGCATGTTTTGAACATGAAAAGAATCTTCCAATTGACCATTAGCAACATTAATATTACCAGAATCAATTACGGAAAATTGTTTACCATCACCATTAGAAACTTTCTAAGATGAGTGCTTATTAGTGTCATATGATGTAAATAAAGAAGCATTACCAGTCATATGTTTAGAAGCACCATAATCCATTATCCATTCCACATTAGAAGAATAATTGCTAGATGAAACAATAGATGCACATATAGCTACTTGAGATTCATTAGAATTTTTCTTGTTAGCTTTATCCATTAAACGTTTCGCTTTAAAGAAACTATTTTCGGGATGGTTAGTTTTACCAGAATGCTTATAAGGATCGTACACTTTCTTCCTCTTACTAGTTTCATGATGTGCATGAGAAGCGTGACCATTATTATTACTATGATTAGAAGTGTGTGTTGGCATTATGATTCAAGTGTTGTCCTTGATGGCAACTCTCTCAGAGGTTGGTACAGGTGCTCAGAGGTTGGTACAGGTGATGGCAACTTAATCAGAAGACAGATCTTAGTACAGCATGCCAAGGAAGTTCATATACGCAGGTTCGTTAAGCCCAAGTCGCGTGTACACGCTAGTTGGATTCAGAAAAAGCGCGTGTATGTGGAAAAGTACCTTTGGTCCATGGTGGTTAGTCCTTGGAAGTTGTGCCTATGATTTCGGACCATTGTGTCTCGACGGGCGTGTCGATCCCTAGTTTTGAAGTTGATGGTATTGTGTTACTATGGTTTTGGCTCTTGGTATTGAGCAAGGCCTAAGGCTATATAAGGAGAAGAAGATCATTAGGCAAAATCATCTTTCGACAAGGCTTGAATATCTAAGAGAGAAAGAGATCTGATATGCAGGTTCTGGGTTGCTTGATCTAAGCCAAGGAGAGATCACATCGGTTGATGGAAGACTAGATCTAAGGATAGATCGGGATCTAATGGTTTGAAATGCACTATCATGATATGGTTGATTATGCGTATTTCTAGATCTGCATATTGTCGCAATGTTATGTTCTGGGTCTAACTAATGTCTGGTACAGCTGCAAATTGAGAAAGTTTATTTTTAGATCTGTACGCAGGTTGGCTTCGGTAAAAGCGCGTGTATACGCGGGTTTTGCTCATTGAAGTAGCGTATATCTTTTGAAGCTTGATTTTGGGTTTACAGTGGGGTCTGACTGTTATTGCAGAGTTCTGTAGTCTGCTCTGTGTTCTGGTAACTGGTGATTGACAGGGTTCAGTGGTTCAGTGATTCAAAGTTTGGTTGTTTTATGCTTCAATGATCTGTTGTGGAAATTGAATGAATTGTGGTCTTCAGATTGTAATGTTGTGCTTCAGGAATATCCAAGTCTGAAAATGTATGAAAAGTGATACCTGAAAGAAAGAAGATTGTAGGTCAGCACCTACGTACTAGTATCTTGGCTAGTACAAGAGCAAAGGGGGTTGGAGCTCCCTTCCAAGGAAGTTTGGAGAACGAGAGAAGGTTGTAGCCTTCTGCAGGTTGTAGCCTGCGTACTGGTATAAGGCTGCACCAGTACAAAAGATTGTAAACTGAAGTTTCATATTAAAGAAAGATAGAGACAACTTGCAGCAGGTGGTTTTCACCCACATTGGGTTTCCACCTTATATCTTGGTGTTCATGTGTGTGGCTTTTGATCTGTTCTGTTATACTGCACATGTTTACTGTTAATGTGGTGAATAATGTCCTGATGCACTTAACTGAAGAATAAGCTAACTAAATTGTGAGTTTTCTTCTTATACGCTGTTTTACTTAGTCACAGTAGCGTGTACACGCTGGTTCACTTAACTGAAGTAGCGTATATGTTTCTGAGCATTGAAAAGTTTGATTGATCTGATAATACTGATTCACCCCCCCTCTCAGTATTATTTCCAACAATTGGTATCAGAGCAGGTCCTTCAGAGAAGCTTGATCGCTTGAAGGTAGATCATTCATCATGAGCAACTACGAGAAAGAAGCATCAATCAGGCCACCGGTTTTTGATGGAACAAATTTCAATTATTGGAAGGTAAGAGTTACTGCATATCTTCAATCTCTTGGTACAGAAGTTTGGAACATTGTAGAAACAGGCTATGCTTTTCCTTCAGCTACTCCTACAGATCCAGCTGAGAAAAAGCATATGAAACAAATGCAAAAGCAGTCAGTACTCTATTAGGAAGTATATCCCAAACAGAATTCATGAAGGTCATGCACTTCAAATCAGCAAAAGAGATATGGGACAAAATGATCACTAGCTATGAAGGAGATGAACAGGTAAAGCAAGCTAAACTTCAAACTCTCAGGATTCAATATGAGACTCTCAAGATGTATAATGATGAAAGTGTGGCTAATTATTTTCTTCGGGTAGATGAGATTGTTAATTGTATGAAAAATTTGGGTGAAGAAATAAAAGAGACTATAGTAGTTCAAAAGATTCTAAGATCATTATCCCCCAAGTTTGAATCTAAAGTATCTGCAATAGAAGAAAAGGAAAATCTCAAAGTTCTCACTATGTCTCAGCTACATGGAATTCTAACTGCTTATGAAATGAGAAAGGGAGGTCCATCAGACAGAAGGGAAGCTGCTTTTAAGGCATCAGGAAAAGAAGATTACTATGAAGCAAGCCATGTTCCAGAAGAAGAGGAAGAAGAATCAAATTTTGTCAGAAATCTTCAAAGGGGTTCTGGAAGGTTCAGAGGTAAGCTACCTTTCAAATGCTTTGCTTGTGGAAGAGTAGGTCATTATGCTGCAAAATGTCCTTATAAGGATAAAGGAAAAGAACCTGCTAGATGGAACAAGAAACAAAGTGCAAATAAGAAAAGCTACTACACCCATGAAGATAGTGATGGCTTATCAAACAGTGATGAAGATGAACAAGGTAATAAATATAAGCTGTTAATGGCATTTGAAGATGATGATTATGAGGATGCTGTAGATGTGGATAATCTCTATAATGAAATTACTAGACTCAAGAGATGCATAGAAGAAAAGAATGTGATCATTGATACTTTGCAATTTCAAATTGATGAAAAGGAAAAACATCTTGAAAAACTAGAAGGTGAAATTGTTGGTCTCAGAAAAGAAATTGAGAAAACAAAAGCTATTAATCTTAAGTTTGTCAAAGGATCTGAAACTTTGGATGAGATTATCAATGTGCAGCGGTCTCCTCTAAACAAGACAGGTTTGGGCTATAATGGAGAAACCTCTCAAGCATCCACCTCAAAAAGTTATCTTGATGCAGCAAGAAGAAATGAGCAGAAGAACAATGAAGATAATCAGGTAAAGCAGGGACGAATTACAAACAGAAACTATCAGGGACAATCCTTCTTAAGGGTGAACAAAAGCTACAACCAACCACAGGTAAAATCTTCTCAGTTTGGCTCAAGAATAGATGAAAATAGAAATTACAATCAGTTGGCTGGTAGATTCAATAACCGCAGAAGCTTCTTCAATGGACAATGCTTTTCTTGCCATAACTTTGGTCACAAAGCAGCTCAATGTGTTGCATATAAAACAATCATGACTAGGGAAGCTCAAAAACAAAGAAGTATGACAGGGATTACAAAGAGGACCTATAACAACTTTTCGGTTCTTGAAAATGAAGTTGAATGTTCTATTTGCAATAATTTTGGTCATAAAGACTCTGAATGCAGGAGCAGGTTTCAGGAGAAAAAGGAACAAGCCACGAGCACCAAAAAATGGAGAATAAAGGAACCTCAAACAGAAAGATGTGGGATAGCATTTTATGCAGAAGGACAGGAAAATCTATGGTACATTGACAGTGGATGTTCGAAACATATGACAGGTGATAAAGAAAAACTTGAATCTTATTCTACTTTAGAAAAGGGAAAGAAAGTTTCTTTTGGAAATGATACTCCTGCAACTATAAAAGGAAAAGGTATTGCTCCTTTGAAAGAAAAGGTCAAGGCTGGAAATGTTTTGTATGTTGATGGATTGAAGCATAATCTTCTAAGTGTCAGCCAGATGTGTGATCAAAAAACCGAGGTTATTTTCAGATCGAATGGATGTCTTGTTCGTGATCTTGATACAGGTAAAACAGTTCTCAAAGGCAAAAGAACTCCAAATAATCTGTACATATTTGAAGAAGGACAACAACAATGCTATCTTAGCAAGGATGAAGAGCACTGGTTATGGCATCGAAGGTTGGGACATCTAAGCTTCTCACAAATAAGGAAAGCATGCAAATATCAGGCAGTTCGCGATCTTCCAGATATCAAAATTCCAGACAACACCATATGCAAATCTTGTCAGTTTGGAAAGCAAACCAGAACTAACTTTCCAGAGAAGGAAGGATCAGCTAGCTTGCCTCTTGAGCTAGTCCATACAGATGTATGTGGTCCATTTAGGAAAAGGACACCTCGAGGAGAAGAATATCTGATATTATTCATTGATGATTTCTCAAGGTTTGTTTGGTTAGGGCTTATGAAGCACAAAGATGAAGCATTCGAAAAATTCAAATCCTTCAAAGCATTGGCTGAAAATGAATCAGGACACAAAATTAAGTGCCTCAGATCTGACAGAGGTGGGGAGTTCACATCAAATGAATTTTTCGATTTCTGCGATGAACATGGGATAAGAAGAGAATTCTCTACAGCTAGAACTCCTCAGCAAAATGGGGTTGTGGAAAGAATGAACAGAACTATCCAACAAATGGCTCGTGCTATGCTCGATGAATCAGGTACTCCTGCAACCTTCTGGGGTGAAGCTGCACATGCTGCTGTTATCATTCTTAACAAAACAAATGTCCGAGTAAACAGCACTCAAACACCTCATGAGCTTTGGAGTGGTAAAACTCCTTCCGTGAAGCATTTCAAAATCTTTGGGAGCAAATGTTATATTAAGAATACTGATGAGCAACTTGGCAAACTTGAACCTAGAGCAGATGAGGGCATTCTTCTTGGTTATTCTCCACATAGCAAAGCATACAAGTGCTACAATAAAAGACTTGGCAGAATTGTTGACAGTATTGATATAGTGGTTGATGAGAAGGGATATATTCCTAGGCAAGTTCATCATGAAGACATTGAAGAAGATGAAGGTTACTCTCAAAGGCGAAATGATGAAGAAGAAGAACCTCAAGAAGAAGAAGAATCTCAAGAAGAACCAGAGGAGCAGACAAGAATAGAAGAGAAGACTCCATCCAGATATGTCCAAAAGAATCATCCAGAAACTCAGATTGTGGGGCAGAAAGAAGCAGGAGTACAAACAAGAAGGACACTTGCAGAAGCTTCAAGCTACTTGGCTCTACTCTCCTCCATTGAACCACAAAATGTGAAAGAAGCATGCAAAGATGAATGTTGGGTCAAAGCAATGGATGAAGAACTTGAGCAAATCGAAAAGAACAACACTTGGGAATTAGTTCCTAGACCAAAAGATAAGAATGTAATAGGAACAAAATGGGTCTTCAAGAATAAATTAAATGAAAATGGAGAAGTAATTAGAAACAAGGCCAGACTTGTTTGTAAAGGGTATGCACAGCAAGAAGGAATAGATTTTGAAGAGACCTTTGCTCCTGTGGCAAGACTAGAGGCCATCCGAATGTTCCTTGCTCTCTCAAGCTTTCAAAACTTCAAGGTATTTCAAATGGACGTGAAATCAGCCTTCCTGAATGGAGACTTAGAAGAAGAAGTATATATTGAGCAGCCAGATGGTTTCATTCTTGGGAATGATCCAAACCTTGTATGCAGATTGAAAAAGGCACTCTATGGGCTCAAACAAGCTCCAAGGGCTTGGTACTATCGGTTGGACAAATATCTTCACCAACAAGGCTTTTCAAAAGGATCAGCAGATAGCAATCTCTATATAAAAGTTGAAAATAACAAATTGCTAATTCTTGTTGTTTATGTAGATGATATTATTTTTGGCAGCAATGAAGAGACTATGAGTCAAAACTTTGCCTTGGTTATGCAGAAAGAATTCGAAATGTCACTTCTTGGAGAATTGACATATTTTCTTGGATTGCAAATCCAACAAAATGAAGGAGGTATCTTCTTGTCTCAAACCAAATACCTCAAGCAGATCTTGAAGAAGTATGGCATGGAAGAGTCAAAGCCAGTATGTACACCCATGGTTACAGGATGCAGCCTCAGTGCAAATGATGAATCAGCAGCAGTTCACCAACCCACTTATAGATCCATGATTGGGAGTTTGCTTTATTTGACAGGTACTCGACCAGATATTACACATGCAGTAGGAATGGTTGGAAGATTTCAAGCCAACCCAAAGGAAACTCATCTTCAGGCAGTCAAAAGAATCTTCAAATATCTTCAAGGGACCCAAAACTATGGCTTATGGTATCCTAGAAATACAGATCTCACTCTTCATGCTTACACAGATGCAGATTGGGCTGGAAGTGTGGATGATAGGAAAAGCACAAGTGGAGGTGCTTTCTTCATGGGTTCCAGATTAGTATCTTGGTTCAGCAAGAAACAAAGTTCGATTGCCTTATCTACAGCTGAAGCAGAATATGTGGCTGCAGCATCTTGTTGCACACAACTTCTTTGGATGATGCAGACCTTGCAGGACTTTCAAATCACTTGCACTCCACCTGTCTCTATCTTATGTGATAATACAAGTGCAATCAGCATTTCAAAGAATCCAGTCATGCACTCAAAGACCAAGCACATACCAATCAAGTACCATTTTCTTCGGGAACAAGTGCTTGAGCAGAAGGTCAAGTTGGAGTATGTTCCTTCTAAGGAGCAAGTTGCTGATATTCTCACAAAACCACTGCCCAGGGAAACTTTTGAATATCTCAGACAAAAGCTGGGAGTAGTTGATGCTTCATCCTGCTGTTGAAGTTTGTTTGTTCTACAGAAAAGTTGGTATACGCAGGTTACGGAAGGGATATACGCGTATACACGCGGATTTATGCTGGGTAAGTCGCGTGTATGGTGGACGCTTGTTGCAGAAAGTATATCCGCGTACATACGCTGTTTTATACAGGAGAAATCGCGTATATGAAGTTCTGAACAGCAAGGGAAAACTCTGGAGTTCTGAACAGCAATGGGAATGTCAGAATTCTTCAGGCACAGTTTCAGGGAGTGCAACAGGCACAGGTTCAGGGGGAGCAGCTTAAAAGTCTCATAAAGCATTGTTGGCATTCAGATGTTTTGGTTGTTGGTTTCAGGAGAAGGAGCTCAGAAAGAAATCCTGGTTGCTGATCTAACAAGATGTTTATCAGATGCTGCTGGTGCCTTTCCTAAGTCTTGGTCTAGATCTGTTGTCTCTATGTCATGTATCTCTCTTGTCATATCTCTTTTATGGTGTCAAGGTCATGTAACGGCCTATGTTGGTTTCCCCACTATGCCTGGGATGAATGCTGTAATATAATTGGTTGTTTCTGATATGTCCCCTCTTGGTAGGGAGTATGGATGTATGTATTGAGTCTTTTGGTGATAGGAAGGTCCCTTATGGTGTATAAGTCTTGGTTCTTGTTGAAGAACATCTTTTGCAGATCTGGCCTACTGTCAGGGGGAGCATGAGTCAGCACAGCCAAGCAGAGGTATCAGCATGTCCTCAGGGGGAGCACAGCCCTTTGCCCTTGATGTCAAAGGGGGAGAGTGACTTGGTGTGGTGGTTGCCATCAAGTCCAAAGGGGGAGATTGTTGGCATTATGATTCAAGTGTTGTCCTTGATGGCAACTCACTCAGAGGTTGGTACAGGTGCTCAGAGGTTGGTACAGGTGATGGCAACTTAATCAGAAGACAGATCTTAGTACAGCATGCCAAGGAAGTTCATATACGCAGGTTCGTTAAGCCCAAGTCGCGTGTACACGCTAGTTGGATTCAGAAAAAGCGCGTGTATGTGGAATGGTGGTTAGTCCTTGGAAGTTGTGCCTATGATTTCGGACCATTGTGTCTCGACGGGCGTGTCGATCCCTAGTTTTGAAGTTGATGGTATTGTGTTACTATGGTTTTGGCTCTTGGTATTGAGCAAGGCCTAAGGCTATATAAGGAGAAGAAGATCATTAGGCAAAATCATCTTTCGACAAGGCTTGAATATCTAAGAGAGAAAGAGATCTGATATGCAGGTTCTGGGTTGCTTGATCTAAGCCAAGGAGAGATCACATCGGTTGATGGAAGACTAGATCTAAGGATAGATCGGGATCTAATGGTTTGAAATGCACTATCATGATATGGTTGATTATGCGTATTTCTAGATCTGCATATTGTCGCAATGTTATGTTCTGGGTCTAACTAATGTCTGGTACAGCTGCAAATTGAGAAAGTTTATTTTTAGATCTGTACGCAGGTTGGCTTCGGTAAAAGCGCGTGTATACGCGGGTTTTGCTCATTGAAGTAGCGTATATCTTTTGAAGCTTGATTTTGGGTTTACAGTGGGGTCTGACTGTTATTGCAGAGTTCTGTAGTCTGCTCTGTGTTCTGGTAACTGGTGATTGACAGGGTTCAGTGGTTCAGTGATTCAAAGTTTGGTTGTTTTATGCTTCAATGATCTGTTGTGGAAATTGAATGAATTGTGGTCTTCAGATTGTAATGTTGTGCTTCAGGAATATCCAAGTCTGAAAATGTATGAAAGTGATACCTGAAAGAAAGAAGATTGTAGGTCAGCACCTACGTACTAGTATCTTGGCTAGTACAAGAGCAAAGGGGGTTGGAGCTCCCTTCCAAGGAAGTTTGGAGAACGAGAGAAGGTTGTAGCCTTCTGCAGGTTGTAGCCTGCGTACTGGTATAAGGCTGCACCAGTACAAAAGATTGTAAACTGAAGTTTCATATTAAAGAAAGATAGAGACAACTTGCAGCAGGTGGTTTTCACCCACATTGGGTTTCCACCTTATATCTTGGTGTTCATGTGTGTGGCTTTTGATCTGTTCTGTTATACTGCACATGTTTACTGTTAATGTGGTGAATAATGTCCTGATGCACTTAACTGAAGAATAAGCTAACTAAATTGTGAGTTTTCTTCTTATACGTTGTTTTACTTAGTCACAGTAGCGTGTACACGCTGGTTCACTTAACTGAAGTAGCGTATATGTTTCTGAGCATTGAAAAGTTTGATTGATCTGATAATACTGATTCACCCCCCCTCTCAGTATTATTTCCAACAGTGTGTGAATAAGAACCTTTAGCATTATTAAAACTTTTCTTAGGATTCTTATTATGTGTCATAAGAGCTTTATTTCTTGCTCATTTATCAACTTTTTACAGAAATCATCAAAAGTAGGTTTCGTGGTACTTTGAGACAATTCATGAGCCCTATTCCTAGTTTCGATGAACATGTCAAAACAAGATGACATTTTTTGTTCTACAAGAATGATAAGAGCAATGTCTGTCTTCTTGTAATGTTTACCACAATTATTTAACTTTTCATTTAAGGTTTTCAATTCAGCAAGATATAATTCTACTCTATCAAAATTAGTAGGATCTAGCTCATGAATCTTCTTTTCAAAGTAATAGGCAGAAATATCATCAGATTTATCAAATAAAGAAGTAAGAATTATCCATACCTCAACCGAGCTATCTTCTGCATCAATACTCACCTGAAGACAATCTAAAAATGTTTGACCGATGAGCCCTCCTGCTTGATCACACTTTTCTTCCCATTTAATCAAGGCTTGAGCATCTGTAGGTTTATTGTGTTCATCATTAACCAACCTCCATAGATTCTTACTCTTGAGAACATCAATCATTTTCCTTTTCCATGCAAGATGGTTAGAACCAATAAGTTCAGAAACAAAAGCTACTTCTGAAGTCATAATGATAGAAATTTTGACAAGAAATATAAACCCAAATGCAAGAAATGACAAGAGAAAAAGTGGATAGAAAACTGTAAATCTTTGTAGTTTGTTTTGTCGTCACCAGAGAACCTGAAAAAACATTCAATCTTAAATCAACGATAATTTTGATTCCGGTACTCCGTTTGAGTTGATTTTTTTTTGAAATTGGGTAGTTCGATGAGAGGAACCCAAATATCTATTATGTTCTCAGAAATTCTGCACAAAAGGTAATAGATCCGACAAAAAAATGTTGGGTGTCAAAACGAAAAACACACAATAATGCTCCAAATGTTATAACTAGTTTTAAGAAATGGCGCAACCACTCTGCATCCACTTATGTGGTCGAAATTCTGATATGAACCCTCAGTCCACCAATCTTCCTCCCTGCTAAAAAAAAAGGACCAAAAAACTAGACGAAAATCACAGATCTTACAACTGGAAGATAGATCTTCTTGAGGACAATCCAAAAACCATATAGATCTTACAGAACAAATAATCAAGAGCCCCTTGAAAAAAACAATCTACAAAAAACAAAGTCAAGGTTATGAGAAAAAAAAAAAAACTTAAATATGTAGAATCATGCCCAAATATGAAAAGACTCCTAATGGCGGCCAGATAGAAAGAAAATCTACAAAAAATAATGATTTCCTAGGTAACAAAAAATGAAGGTACACATTGATGGTTAAATTCAAAGAAGATGCTAGATCATAGTAGTCATGGCTATGGTACCATGTTAGAATATTTGATCTACTAAACTAGCTATCTATCTAGGAAACCAACAATATATCAACATATACATAAGAAAAAAAAGGAGAACAAGGAAAAAGAATACAACGAATATAAGTGGTTCACCCAATTGGGCTACGGCCATGGGAAGGTTGTCTTCTATTATCTCCAGAAATCTCCTACAACCTTACAAAGAGAGCAACTACAAATAACCCAATACAAATGACAGTATGTTGTGAGCACAGGATAAGATGTGATGCTCCCTTCACCTTATTATATACCCAGAGATGTGGAGGTATTACTCTCACATATTAAATGTGGAATAATATAATTCTCCGAAATAACACCTCTTTATATAATAAATGGATACAAGAGTATCTTGTGCCATAATAAATATGGGATATAACCTATTACTCTTTTACATAAGATTATGGACAACTTTCAACATAATACAAGGACATCTCTACCTTCCAAAGAATATAATATATTCCAATAAAGAGATGCATGCAAAATTATGTGTATGATAAGATGTCTCTTTAAACTTCAACAATCTTTCATCCTCTAGTATCGTCATGACAAACATGTTAGATGTCTTACTTATTTCTACATTATTGTTATGAACCTTGCACCTTGAAAACGATAGAAAACCAATAATAACAGTCCAACTTGAGGGGGAAACCTTCTTTTACAATGAATACAATGTATATGGAAATATTTGATGATTATATGACTAGGTCTCTTTATTATATACATAAGAGACAAAGGTTACAATTATAATGAAATAGTGCAATGAAAGGTTCTAGGCGACATAATAATATAATAATAGAAATATAATAACTCAATATCAAGAGCTTAAGAAGGGGGTTTATTATTAACATGGGGATTATATAAGGCTTGACATGACCCTCCCATTTAAATAAGTGTTGTCCTCAACACTAGACTATCTGCAAGTGCTTTTGCATCGATAACTCATCTTCCCATGTCACCTTTTCCACTGGTAGTTTCTTCTATTTAATGAGGTACTCATTGATTGCTTGATTTCTTAGTGACTTTAATTCGTGTTTCTAGTTCTAGTATAACTTTCGCTTCTTCATTAATCTTGATAAAATAGTTTGCACTAGGATTTTGTCACCATTTACATTTTTTAAGAAAGGAACATCAAATATTGGATGTACACATGGAGATGGAGGGAACTCTCATTTGTAAATCATACTTTCAATCCTCTACAACACCTTATAGGGGCCATAATACTTTTTTTCTAATTTATTTTCCTTCTTTTGTTCCTTGAAGGACACATGTTTATATGGTCGTAGTCTCACAAATACCCAATCCCCCACTTCAAATTCCCTTTCACTGTGATGTTTTCTGCTTGTTGATTTATCTTCTTTTGTGTTATAACCAAGTTGTCCTTCAACATTCCAGTGCTTTAAAACATCTCGTTGATCATCAAGAAGAGCTAGAAGGGCCTAGCAATCCAGTAAACCCAGTTGTTGTTCTTGAAATCAAGAACATACCAACATGGCTTAGATCCACTTTGCAGGAAGCAAAAGGACATTTAGCACCGAGTGGCACCTTCAGGGAAAACAAGATATCAAAGAGGTATCCTTGTTATGCAACTTTGATGAACAATCTTATTGATTCTAAACCTTCCACATATGAAGCAACTAGCCAACAAGTTTGGAAGAATGTGATGTTGGAAGAATTCTAATCGATTATGAATAATGATGTATGAAAATTGTGTCAAGACCTGAAGGAAAGTTTGTGGTAACCTCCAAATGGTATACAAGATCAAGCATGCAGTGGATGGAAGAATTGACAAATGCAACACAATATTTTTGGCTAGAGGTTTCTCCCAGAAAGATGGAGATGGCTACAATGAGACCTTTGTTGCGGTTTCCATCTACACTACCATTAGATCTATTATTTATATTGCTTCTTTAATGGGTTGGAACTTACATCAGATGGATGTAAACACTACTTTCCTCAATGGTGTGATTGAGGAGGAAGTGTACATAGAACAACCTCAAGGATTTGAGGTTCATGGAAGAGAGTTTCACGTTTGTAGATTGAAGAAAGTCTTGTATGGGCTTAAGTAAGCACCTAGAGCCTGATACTCTTGAATTGGAAATTATCTAACAAGACTTGGCTTCTACAAAAGTGATGTTGATCCAAACATGTACTTCAAAGTTAAGAAGAATAAACATGTGATCCTACTATTGTATGTTGATGACTTATTTTTGACAGGTGTGGAACATCTCATTATTCAGTGTAAGGGGGAGCTAGCTTTTGAATTCAATATGAAGGCTTTTGGGTTGATTCAGAACTATTTAGGGCTAGAAGTATGGCAGAAGCCCAGTGTAGTCTTTCTTGGTCAAGGAAAATATATTATCAAGGTCTTGTAGAAGTTTGGAATGATGGATTGTAAATAAATGCGAACTCCCATGGTGACAAATTTGAGAAATCTGAGAGACTTTGAGTCAAATTCGGTCAATCCATCCATGTATCGAAAGTTGATTGGTTCACTAATGTATTTGGTTAATACTAGCCCAAACATTTACTTTTTTTTTTGAACACATTAAGCCAGTTCCAAGTGGAACCAAGACATGATCATTGGATTACAGCAAAGCACATGTTGAGATATTTGTGTGGCACATTTGACTATGGTTTGAGATATGTCTCAAACTGTGATATATAGCTACAAGGTTATGTGGATGAAGATTGCACAGGGAGGGATGAAGACAAAAGGATTACATATGAAGGTTGCTTTAGTTTGGGCCCAGATATGATTTTGTGGATGAGGAGGAAGCAAACATATCTTACACTCAGCATTGTTGAGGCATAATATATTCTATCCAGCTTAATAAGTTGTGTAGTAGTGTGGCTTCAGAAGTTACTCGCAGGACTGTTTGATCATTTGCTAGAGTTGACCATTATATATTGTGATAATCAAAGTTATGTGAAGCTCGCAGAGAATCCAATTTTCCATTACAGGTTGAAGCACATTGAGATCAAGTACCCCTTCATTTGTGACATGGTGCAGAAGGGAGCAGTGAAGCTCCAATATGTCATTACTGATGAGCAGATAGTTGATATTCTTACAAAGCCTATGTCAGATTGAAGTTTGTATACTTCATGGACAAGCTTGGACCTGTTGAGAATGCATCTCTCATTGAGAGGGAGTGTCGATGAGATAGTATTGTGGACTGACATTTTCCCTGCATCATATATGATTAGAATTAGAGAGAATGGTCCGACAAAGGACATCCATTATTCCTGTGTCAAGTATATTGACCATAATTAGGAAGAATGGTCCTTGAGGCTTAGAATTACTCAAATAGAGTGTGGCCTTTCAACATCAATATCATTTTGCATCAGGCCCAGAATCACTCAGATAGAGTGTGCCTTTGGGGATTCAACATGTGTCAGGTATTGACCAGAATGATGGTGAACCAAGACTAGTATGTATACCATGTGTTAGATAGGCCAGAATTATGGTGACTATCTGATGCTAATGATGTACCATGTGTCAGGAGTACTGACCAAAATTATGGTGAGGATACAGCATGTGTCAAAGGTACTAACCAGAATTATGGTTGATCTACCACATGTCAAAAGTATCAAACTGGAATTATGGTAAGAATACACTTTGTGTCCTAGGTACCAACCAAAATTATGGTAGGCTATTGATGTTTTTGGTCTTCCATGTGTCAAAGTTCTTTGGCCAGAATTGTGGTAGCTAAATGATGATGATACTATTGATGATTTGTTATAACCTTTTCTTAGAAAAAAATGTCAACATGAAGAATGTTATGAATGCATCCCTAGCTAAGAAGGAGTGCTGAATTTTTTAACTATGGTTGGTCTCCATAATTTATATTTTAGCCCTTGTAATGTATAATGTAAATTTAAGACATGTTCTTCATGTCATTTTTATTGATTAGCCCTTGAAAAAATTATTATAAGCAAGTTCTTCATGTTGGATTTAAATGAGAAAATATTGAAATTTGAATTTTTTGCTTGAAACTAGTTAAGTCGGCTCCAGTGGAGTGACACACCCATTTGTGAAGACAAAACACTATATAACGGCATTCAACCTCCTTCACAAAAGCACCATTCAATCTCACATAAGAAAGATATTTTTTGGGCATCCAAGCAAAGGAGAATAAAGGCAAAGAAGATAAGAATTCATTGCTAGCATCTCTCTCTCTCTCTCTCTCTCTCTCTATTGAACTCACATGTGTGAATTTTTAGGTAGTTGTTTATGGGCAGGCCGAGTTTTTTGGGCATATTCTAGAGGTTGAAATTTGGCTGAGGGCATATTAGAGAGAACCAAAGTTTGAAGGGCAAAAGTTTGACTTGACTTGAGTTGATTAGAGGGTTGCTTAACCAGGTTTGACCATAGCTTGTTGATCAGTTTGATTTCATAGTACGCTAGCAACATTACATGTATCTCTTATTGAATTGAATAATTTCTCCAAGGAAAAGGCTACTAGGTTTTTCCCCCAAGCGGGTTTTCCCAAGGTAAATCTTGTGTTCTTTTTGTGCATTCTGATCTCTTTTGTCCTTGTGATTTTATGGTTGAATTTTTGAAGTGTAATTGCTTAATGATAAACTGTAATTATTAAAATAAGATCTAATATCATTAGAAGTAATTATCAATATTTTAGAAATTTGGATTGTATCTATTACACAAAAAAAATAAGCACCACCCATTTGGATTGTGATCATGGGGCTATCCAATAAATGCGCCCGCCCGGCCCTCCCTCCCACTTACCCCCCCCCCTAAGCACCACCCATTTGGATTGTGATCATGGGGCTATTAATAAATTTGCTCCCCCTAGCCCCCCTCCCTACCCCCATATTTTGTCTAATATTAGGGCACTTCCCTAATGAATTGATGGTACCTTCATTTGCAATCATTACTTGAAATTCTAGTGTTGGATATATAATGAAGTTAAAAAGTTTCTCCAATATGTAATTGATGAATTTATGAGTACTACTTCAATCAATCAACATTGTTACCTTTTATTTTTTATATATCCTTCTATCTTGAGGGCTTGTGGAGTATTGATATCGACCCATGCATGATAATATATTGTTGGAGTAGTCTCATCTAGCTTTAAATCTTGTGATGTTTCTACTTCTTCATCTTCATAGTCTATGTAGAATAATTTCTTCACTGCATTTATGCCCCTTAGCTGTACGTGCCCCTTATGTAGAGATATTTGAATTTTTCTTCTTGCAACTCCATCATCATTATATGTATGCATGATATTTTTCATGTATCTGTGTTATGTCGCTATATTTTAGATCCTTCTCATGTAATTGATTTGAGTTGTTTGTAGATTTCAAAAGATGGGGGCTTGATAGTCAAACCCTTCTAGATTTGTACTAGCACACTTAACGACTTTGATATTGCTTGGTAGATTAGGTAAAGGTCTAGTGGGATGAATATAGTCTTAATTTTTCTACCTAGAGTGATGCAATTGATATGCATTAGCAATTTCCATATTTATCCTACAACTTTGGGATGATGTTTCTTGAAGATGGGGTGTATGTAGTTTCCCATTTGTTCCTACTTGTTTGATAAACTAGATCTTATTATTTGATAACATTTGTTTATAAATGACCCAATTTATTGGCTTATACTTTTATGATGAAAATCAAATTATTTGGTTATTTTACTAACTTTAAGTGATGATTTTAAATGGGTTTATTTAGATGTTTAAATGATAACATATATGAATTAAATGTAAATTGATATGATGTAACTTATGTGTTGATCCATATAGTTAAAACACTTATTTATTTTGCAAGCTAAGTTTAATTACTACAAGAAATTTACAAATTTTTCAAAGCCCTGCCTACCAATTGTATGCCATAAAGATAATCATATGATTGAAAAAAAAATAGTGAACCAAGTCTAAAATAATTGTCGATTTTGAACTGGATTTTTAAGGACATGCATATTATCATAAAGATTTGAACATATAATGAATTATACACTAGAATAACAACATAATCATTATGAACTTGACTGCTCATACCTACATTCATATGTATAGTTAAACAAGCTAACTCAAAAAGTTGTGAAACTAGATTCATGAGAGAACTAAGTGGAAGTGGATACATCTACCTCAATGGGGTTAAAGTTTCTTTGACTTTCACTACTTGGGCTAATTGGTCCTCATTACACTTGAGATGGAGTGGCATTTCCTTCTGGTTCATAACCAATTTGTCCAGGATGAGCAAAATTTCTTCTTTGTCATCATTCATATCCATTATAACCCTTACCAACATTTGTAACCTTCTGTATAATTCAATTGTCAAAAAATATTGATTATGTTTTCCCTGTGTATGCCCCATGTGGGGAACCCAATTGGTGACATTTATTAACAACTCAGAATCTAAAAGAAAAGCATACTCCTTGGCCACATCAGCCTCAAGCTCTTATATTTCCTCCTATACTGGCTCCATAATCTATCCTCAGAAGGTCTGCATTGAGGTATTGACTATTTAATGAGCATGAGAACCCCCCAAACCATTATAACTAACACTTCCCCTTCGACATTGCACACATTAACTAAATATGATCAAATTCACATGATTCCAAACCAACCTTTCTTTTCGAAGCAGACGAGGCGGGCCGAAGAGCAGAGGAAGAGAAAGGGCACAAATAACTTTCTCCCACGCATGAGTAAGATGGTTAGACAAAGGGAGTCTACAAGGAAACAACAATGAAGAAAGAGATCCACAAAATTTCATTGTAAAGCATTAATAAAAAGTCATACCCTGACGGAGAGTGAGAGCAATGAACACCAAATATTTGGCCAACATCATAAATGATGGAGTGTATGTCATGGCCACTGCCATTCAACCTATACTTCATGCGAGCAACAACGCCTGCATAGATAACAATATCTTAAATCCTTCAATCCATCGTATGGCATTAAAACCCAAGGAGCATCCACTTATCATTGTTCAAGTTGGTTGTGATGCATGTCATATGTGCTCATTGCATGGCATGGCAATGCATTTATCACTTCCCACCTCACCTGATCTAGGGATATGGTTAAAACACATTAAAATGAAATTTTTAGAAAAATTAACTTGAATGAATTATTGATGATTTGTCTAGTTTAATTGGAAACCATAAATATATATTGACATGGGATTCCATCAACATTATATTTAACTCTAGATTGAGTCATGGTATCATAAAATGTTAAAAGATTAATGTTATGAATTGATTTTGATTGTGAAATTATTTGATGTGTTGGTTGTAGTGTGTGTAGGCTTAGGGGACAAGCTCATTGATTGGTCCACACATTGATAATAGAGTTGATAATATAAGTGTGTGTGTTTCCATCACGAGAGGAGGAATACATTCTTGTTTCCACCTACACCTACAAGCACTCATTTTCCATGACTTGGGTTGAAAAATTAGTGACATTTTTATTTAGATGTTGCATGTTGTCATGAGGGTAGGTTGTGGATTTGGTCATTCGCGAGGTTTAGTTGAGAGGTGTGCAATAAGGTGATAACTTTAGTCCTCAATGAACACCAATTTCTCAACAAGGGTGACAAATGTTGAGTTAATAGTGTCCCAATAGTGGCACCATTTCCCTCACCTAAAAAGTTGAATGCTTGAAGGGTATGCATAAACATAGCACCCTCGGTACTTAATGAAAGGTAACTCTTGAAGGGCATGGGTAAATATGTTAATCTTAGTATTAGTGATAAGTTATCAAGTAAATATTGAAAGAAGATTGACTAAAGAATGTATAAGATTATTACCTTAGCATGCATATTTAATTTAAAATAATAGAAAATTGATCACAAAGGCTATGCATTATAATATAAAGGGAAAAATAGCTAAATGGATAGTAGTATGATTAAGCAATAGATTATCTAATATATTATAATAAGATAATTATATAGTTAATTAAAATTTATTAAGAAAATAAATACATTCTATGAATCTTCATGAAGTAAAAATAAAATAACTATCAATTAACTAAAACTAACTACTATTTTATGCATAAATCAAGGAGAAGAAAGAGTAACAAGAAGAAATAGGAACAAAACTTCAAATAGAAGTGTGTGAAAGAAAAGTGGATTGGTAGAAGATAAAGAGACATAATACATAATTAAAGTATAATTCTATGTGCACCCATGCACCCTGTAGTGGCCAATCTAGGGTGCTAGATTAGACTAGATTTAATATCAACCAAAGTAGGTAAACTTAGAGGCACGTGTCTAAAGTCTATAGACATAAAAGGATCTCATACACCTAACTAAGTGTCTATTGTGATAGGCTACAACACTCCTTTACAGGAGATTGAAATATGTTTCCTCTCACACCTTAACACTCAAATCATCTAATTTATCTAACTGTTCTAAAGAAACAGCGTGTTGCTAGACTGAGTTTTCAACCCTCTTACAAGGATATTATCCACAAAAGGTCTTTCCAGCTAACACACTAAGCATTCATGAAAATCAAAATCTCTTTTAAGCACACTGAAATTTTAAATGCATGAAAACAGAGTCCACAGAGATACTTCGAAATCTAATGATCGATCAAATCTTTTACAAGATATTGTTCAATGATCTAGCAATCGAATTATCAAGCTATCACCATGAATATTATTTGCAAGAACTTCTAATCAAATCAATAAACTCACAGGCAAGAAAATAACATTAAACGCTATTCACACTATTCAAATTAAAAAACGCTATGGAAATGAAAATAAAAGTATACCAATCTCCACGTAGGGCCCGTCCACGCTTCAATGGCACACTTAAGAAACTTCAAGCGATGAGAATGTTAACGCATAAGCACTGTAAGGGTAAAATGATGACTGTAATTAAGTTCTGAAAGTCGAAATCACATGCAAGAGCAATGTTCTGGAAACAATACACAAGAATAATAATCGTCTGGACAATACAATACGCAGTCTTTTATCTGCTTGTCTCCTATTCTATATTCACTAACTTTCCCTCTAAATCGAATGTACATACATTATGCAGATGTTTCTGCTTTTACAAAAGAGTGATTTTTGTCTTTTCTAATCTTAACTGATTTCCAAAGCAAAACGAAATTAGTTTGGGAAACTCTGGCTTTTTTCTGCCTTTGTGACCAAAAAGGCTGGGTTTGACAAGCATTGACCATGTATCCATGAGCTTTAGATTCGTTGTCGAATAGATATTTCACCATGTATGTACATTCCAAATCACGTTCCTATCCTTTGTTTTGATTTTCCTGACATGCCATGTGTCACATCATAAACCATTTACAGGAAGTCATGACATCCTGTAATTTTTGTTGAAAATTCCTAATTTTTAACATAAAAATTCACAAATTAAATTTAATGTAAATTAACAACTATAATGCTTTGATTAATCAATTTCAATGGACTATGAGGGGTTTATGGGAGAAAAAGATAGACAAATGATGGATTTCTAGAAGAAAAGGATGGCAATGAAATGGTACCAACATCTCCCCCAAGCTCAATGATTTAGCATGTTCTCATGCTAACCCTGATGTGCTCCCTTTATACTCTGTTCCTGCCTGTGCCTCTACCGCTTGTAACAATGCATCTATATTCTTCTGAGCTTGGGCATTCTTCTGAACGTGGAGCTCATGTTTCAAATTCTTGTATTTCTCTTTGAGAGCTTTCTTTTGAGTATACCATTTGGTTGCCCACTTGCAAATGTCGGTTTGTTTAGCCTTGAGTTCTTTGATTTGCTCCTTCAGCTTCTCATTTTTCTACTGAGTCTTCTTGCTCTGAGCTCTCAACATTTCATTCTCCTTCTTGATGACCTTCTCTAGCATGTTGGCCTCCATCAATTCTTCTTTTATCTTTTCAATTTGTTTTTCTAACCTCCTTTGTTTCTTGTTTGCAGGTGTTGGCTCTTTCCCTTGTCCATTGTTACTCTCGACTTCCATTTCGGCTTCCGGTCGTAGCTGTGAATGAGAATTTCTCTCAATGTCCATATGTGCATGTGCATTTGACTCTGGTTGATATTCTTGTGTTTGGGTCTTTTGTATTCTCCTTGATCTTCTTGTATATGTAGTGAAAATTTTGTCTTGCTCAATTTTTTGGGCAGCTTCTTGCCTCATCTTTCTTGTCCTTACACTACTGCTGTGTGGAGGAACATTGCTTGACTTGCACACAGGGATTTCCTCATCAATATCAAGCATAAATTATGAGCGCTCTTGCTGTTCCTGTTCATCTTCTCCATCTTTGATTTCATTAGCAACCAAAAATTCCTTCCATGTTTTTCCCCTCCTCTGCACTTCAAATTCAATTAGAATTTTAATCAACCTAAAATGATACAAGCTTTTATCTTCATTACCCTTTTTCTTTTGAATAGTTTTTGACATCTTAGTCAAACTCTATAAGAGGAAATAAGGTAGACTAATGGTGCATTGCCTTTTTAAGTGCAACAGGAGTTTGATGTGATATAGATAGACTATGTTGTAACGACCTTCACACGTAACAAATTTCTGAATAATGTACACCATTTCATCCCATGGGTGCATCAACCAGCTTCTATGGACACCCTTTTTCCAGTTGACAGAGGAAACCCTTGACCTAGACATGAATTGAGTCCATGATTTTTCCTTAAATTGTTTTGTTTTGAAATATTTTTCTCCTTCTGGACTGATTCCCAAGGTTTGTGGTATGGTATCCTCTGAAATCCTAAAAGAGAATTTGCCTATCAATGCTTTCTCTCCATTAAATGTAAATGCAAACTGCTTGGTTACTTCTTCATTGTTCCCATTAAACTTCTCTAGGAAGGATAACCATTGTTTTTCCTTAAAATTGTAATACAGTCATCATGATATTGGGAACTATCAAATGTCATAGGCTCTGCTCTATTGGTCATTTTGACAAAGAAACTCTTGTTCTAGCCCTTTTTGTTTATGCTTAATAATTCAACAAGGGTCTCTTGATTTGTTACCTCTGTTTTGCGCTCCACTCAACCGACCTGGTAGCGCCCTCTGTTCTCGGGGTCTCCTTCTTCAATGACTTGGGCAGCGACCCGATTAATGTCCTCGGATTATGGCAGAGGTAGAAACTCATGGTGAGCCCAATTACTATGCTCTCCCTTTGTAGCGCCTGCTGTTCTCGACCTTCTTTGAAATCACAGAGTTTGAATTACTAGTATGGTAACGCCATTTTTACGAACTGAGAATGAAATGAAACTTAACAACCGACCTTACCCAATTTACTATAATGATAATGCAGAGCGCATTCATATCACAAAGACATAGGAGTTGTACTGGTTTGCATAGGTACAATCATGAGAACGTCGTAGACATATAAGGAGTGTTGGAGTGATGATAACGGATAGTTGTTGCATGAGTCAACTTGGGTCAAACGATCGTTTTATAACTTGGTCGATTCAAAAAAATGAATGAAATCGTTTAACACTTGGCTCTCCAATGATTCACCACTTGTCCATTACTTGTTGGTACTTGGGCGATTAGGAAGATGAGGGATCGATGATAAGGTTTGATGGCCGATTCAAGAATGAGGAGTTAATGACAAGGTTTGAAGGGTGATGTAGGAGAAGATTTAAAAATCGTAGGAGGAATATGGCAATAGGCTAGAGTGTGTGTGTGCAGCTTCTTTGAAATCTAAAGAACTGTGTGTGTGCAGCTTCCTTGATCTTTGGTGTTGATGTAGCCTTGATGATAAGAAACCTTTGAAAATCTGTTGAAACTTTGTTGAAGTAGCCTGATGTAGCAGTCTTTAACAGGTCCCTTTAATGTTTGTTGAACAGGTCCCTCTAATATTATTGCTGGTAACATAGTCTTCTGAACAAGTCCCACTGCATATTGCTTGAACAGGTCCCTCTGATTAGAACAAAGACAAAAACAACTTCTTTATTGAAATGCTGAAGTGTTGAAACAAACTCTTTGAAAATTTACAATGAGGAGATGAGATAAGGAAAACAAAAATGCTTCTGCTTCTCCCCCACTAAAGGTTTGGTTTGTCCTCAAATCATTATTGAAGCGATGAACCAAATAGTAAACAAATAGAACAAGGAATTCTTACTAGCCAAAGAATTGGTTTTCAAGTAAGAATTTTGGGTTAGAGTGTGCCAGAGTCTGGTTTTCATATCTAAACCATTATTAAAATTATATATATATATATATATATATATATATATATTAAATTGAAATGAAATGAACTAAGGTAGAGATATCACAGCCGAAGGCTGCAATATCTCAACCTCCCTTTGCTAAGATACAGTTTAAAGAAAATCCTCCTTGCTGATGGGCTTATGGCAGAGTTTTAACCGATGGCCATTGACAAGAAAGGGGTGGCCTTCTCCATTAATGGTAATAAGCTTGACTGATCCATTTTCATAAACTTGAACTATTTCATATGGGCCCATCCAATGTGTGGTAAATTTGGCTTTATGATCTCTGAATTTAGAGTCAAAGAGTAAAGCCCAGTCTCCTTCTTTGAACTATTTTTTTTTATGTGTGCATCATGCCACTGCTTCCTTTGTTTCTGCATTAGGAGTGTTGTCTCCTCTGCTTGCTGCCGCATTTCATCCAGCTGGTTCAATTGTTGAATTCTTTCTCGTTGGGCTTCATTGAGATCAATTCCTAAATTTGCATTCATCTTATAAGTATGTATTTGAAATTCAATAGGAAGCATTACCTCTTTGCCATACACCAACTGATATGGTGTAAATCCTATAGTGTTCTTCCACATGATTCTATAAGCCCAGAGTGCATCTTTGAGCTTCTCTTTCCAATTCTTTCTGTTCATTGCTACGGTCTTAGTGATAATTCCTTCCAATGTTTTATTTGTGGATTCCACCTGGCCATTGGCCTGTGGATGGTAAGGTGTACTTTTTCTGTGCTTGATTTGATATTTTTCTGTGATGCCTTTTACTAGCTTTGAAGTAAACTAAGTACCTTGATCTGTCACTATCTCCCTTGGTACTCCATACCTTACAAAAATTTCTTCAAAAAGGAATTTTACCACTGTTTGTTTAGTTGCTCGAACTAGTGCTTTGGCTTCAACCCATTTTGTCATGTAATCAGTACATACTAGGATGTACTTTTTACCTTTGGAAGTTGGATTGATGGGTCCCATGAAATCGAGAGCCCATTTTTCAAATGGCTCTAAGTGTACTTGAGGCTGAAGTGGCATTTCATCTATAGTTTTTGGCTTGCCCATTCTTTGACAGCTATCACAACTCTTCACATACTTCTTGTATTCCTTAAAAATAGATGGCCAGTAGTATCCAAGACTAAGAATCTTGAATGTTGTTCTTTTAGCTGCAAAATGCCCATCACACGGTTCGTCATGGAAAGATTTTAAAATAGCAATTATTTCATCATTTCTTACACATCGTCTAATAAGCATATCATAACCAATGTAAAATAAATCTCCATTAACCCATGAGTAGCTAGCACTTTGTTTGATCAGCCTCTTCTTTTCCTTTAGAGTAAAATATGGAGGTGTTCTTCCTGTGGACAAATAGTTGGCCAAGTCAGCATACCAAGGATTCACTATTGAAATTGCAAATAAATCTTCATCTGGAAAAGAATCTTCAATCGGAACAACCTCACCTGGAGTTTGCAGTCTAGAAAGAAAATTTGCCACCTGATTCTCCTTACCTGGTCTATCTAATACTGTGATATTAAATTCCTATAATAATAACAACCATCTGGTAACTCTGCCATTAGTGATTGGTTTATTCATTAAATACTTAATGGCAGAGTGATCAGTATGTACAAAAACCTCATAACCAGTGATGTAATGTCGAAATTTATTTACAACATGTATGATGGAAAGCATTTATTTTTCAATGACTGTGTAGTTTAATTCTGCAGGTGTTAGATTTTTGCTAATGAAATAGATGGCATAATTGAAAGACTCTTCTTTTTGGCCTAATGAGGCACCTATTGCAGTATCATATGCATCTGTAAAGATGTGAAATGGTAGGTTCCAGTTAGGTCCTTTTAAGACTGGTGTGGTTGATAACTTTTCTTTGAGTGTTTCAAAAGCTTGCTGACAATCTTCATTCCACTTGAAAGGCGTATCTTTTGCTAGAAGCTTAAACAGAGGTGAAGCTATTTTACTAAAATGTTCAATGAACCTTCTGTAATAACTTGCATACCCAAGGAAACTTCTTACCTCTTTTTGAGTCTTCGGAATTGGCAAATTGACAATGATCTGGATTTTTGATGGATCAACTTTAATGCCTTGAGAAGAAATATAGTGGCCTAATACTATCCCTTCATTTAACATCATAAAGCACTTTTCATTGCTCGGGGACAGATTAGCTTCAATACATCTCTTCAAAACTTTTTCAAGATTCTCTAATGCATGCTCAAATGAATTGCCATACACTGAAAAAACATCCATGTAAACTTCAACACAGTCATGAACTAAATCAGCAAAAATAGCTAATACAGCTCTCTGAAATGTAGCTGGAGCATTGCAAAGTCCAAATGGTAAAACATTATAGGCATAAGTGCCCTAGGGACAAGTAAAAGTGGTTTTGTCCTGGTCCTCTAAGGCTATCCTGATCTGATTATAGCCACTGAAACCATCAAGAAAAGAAAATGATGATTTCCCAGCTAATGTGTCTAGCACTTGGTCAATAAATGGTAGTGGGAAATAATATTTGAGGGTTGCTTTGTTCAATTGTCTGTAATCAACACAAATTCTCCACTTGCCATTTTTCTTGGGCACTACTACCAATGGGGATACCCACTGACTGTCAGAGATAGGATAAATAAAGTTGACTTTCAATAGTTTTTGTAATTCATCTCTAACAATATCCTGAAGCATGGGATTCATTCGTCTCTGCAGTAGTCTCACTGGTTTGATATTACTATCCGTGTAAATGTGGTGAGTGCATGTTTCAGGGTGAATTCCATGCATATCGATGTAGCCCCAAGCAAATGATCTCTGGTATTTTCTCAATAATTGGATCAATTTTTCCTCCTGAGATGAGTCTAGGTGAGTGCTAATATTCAAAGCTTTTCCTGGACTAATCTCTATGGTCTAGCTCTGTGTGTTTGTGATAGATTGAATGGGAAAAATGTTCTAAAATGTTGTTTGCAAAGATTGAATGGTGCATGTTTCCTGAAAACTTTGTGCCAAAAGTTCATCTGCAGCATGGTATTGTTCATTTCCTAATTCTTCAGAAATATCAAGTTGAGAAAGGAACAATTCTACCAAATCATCATTATTATGTTCTTGAAAATCATAGATTTGATTGATGTTGAAAACAGATTGAACTTCTTCCTTGTCATTGTATTTATCATCAAGCCATAAATGTGCTACTGTTGGTGATTGTGCTGATGGGTAAAGAGTGAGTTGTTTTCTTTCAGTTCCTCATGAAATAATCATATTACCCGATCTACATCCTATGACTGCATCAACAGTTGCTAACCATGGTCTACCAAGGATGATAGGGTGTCCTCCTAAATTAGATTATGGCTGAAGAACTAGAAAGTCCACTGGATACTCCCAGGAGTCCAGTGAGACAATTATGTCCTCCAAAATCCCTTCAGGAATCACCTTAGACCTATCAACTAGTTCTAGAACAATTGTTGTGTGCTGCAAGTTTGTGAGCTGCAATGTTTTCATTGTTTCAAGAGTCATCACATTTATTGCAGCCCCAAGATCAATTAAGTTGTTTGGAATATGTATGTTGTTAATGATTGTAGTGAATCTGGGAATACCAGGATCAGCATACTTTTCCATTGAAATGGTGTTTGTCATAAGGCTAGCTAAATGTCCAATAACATGAATAGTTTGTGGATCAATTCTTTTCCTCGTAGGTTTCTTGAGGCACAGTTCTTTGATTGCTTTAGTATATATGGGAATGTCTTTTATGGCTTGCAATAGTGGAATTTTTATATAGACATTCTTTAGCTCATCTAAAACATCAAACTATGGTATAGACATGGGAAGCTTTGCTTGGACCAATCGTTTTGGAAAAGGTGGTGGATGCAACAGTTGAATTTGTTTATTTTTGATGTCATCACTTTTTTTCTTTTGAGTTGGAGTTTCATTTTCATTTTCTTCGTTTTCTTCTTGTTTTTCAGCTATTGGAGGTTCTTTTTGAAGTACCTTACCAGACCTCATATTGATATTTTGTAAAGGTAATGTGGGATATGATGGTCCCTCATCTACATTATAGGCTGGTCTCTCTGCTCTGTTATTTGGATTTGGTACAGGTTGAGCAGGAATCTGAGTGGGTCTAGGAGGTTGTTGGTTAGATGGGAATTGTAAGTGGGGTGGATCTATTGGTGGAGGAGCAGGCAATGCTTGTTGAGTGTTTTGGGGTTGATAAACAACTTGCTACTGAGGATATTGCTGATGATATTGTTGTTATGGCTAAGAATACTATTGGTATGGTTGAGGATATGGTTGATATTGTTGAGAATACTGTTGAAATTGTCTCCATTGTTGCTGTGGGTAATTTTGTTGTTGCCATGGCATGGGCACATTCCAAGGATTCTGAGCATACATCCGATCTTGTGCAGGAAATTGAAAATTTTGGTTTGGAAACATACCTGGAGGTGGAGGTCTAGGTGGCCACGGTCTCTTAGCGCCCATGAAATACACATTCTCCATATCTGTATTCGCTGCTTCCACATACAATTCTGCAAAATCTTAACTTTAGAGCAATGAAATATATCATGATTTTCAGTACAAAAGGCACAAACTTGAATGTTTTCGAATGGGTAGCCTTTCAAGGCATGTTTCTTCCGGCACTTTGGACAAAAGACAGCCATTATTTGATCTTCCTCTTCTTGTCTTTTCTTGGCTTTCAGAGTGTCAGAATGTTGTGTGTGCAGCTTCTTTGAAATCTAAAGAACTATGTGTGTGCAGCTTCCTTGATCTTTGGTGTTGATGTAGCCTTGATGATAAGAAACCTTTGAAACTTTGTTGAAACTTTGTTGAAGTAGCCTGATGTAGCAGTCTTTAATAGGTCCCTTTAAGGTTTGTTGAACAGGTCCCTCTAATATTATTGCTGGTAACATAGTCTTCTGAACAAGTCCCACTGCATATTCCTTGAACAGGTCCCTCTGATTAGAACAAAGACAAAAACAACTTCTTTATTGAAATACTGAAGTGCTGAAACAAACTCTTTGAAAATTTACAATGAGGAGATGAGATAAGGAAAACAAAAATGCTGATGCTTCTCCCCCACTAAAGCTTTGATTTGTCCTCAAATCATTATTGAAGCGATGAACCAAATAGTAAACAAATATAACAAGGAATTCTTACCAGCCAAAGAATTCGTTTTCAAGTAAGAATTCTGGGTTAGAGTGTGCCAGAGTCTGGTTTTCACATCTAAACCATTATTTTATATATATATATATATATATATATATATTATTATTTTTATTTTTTTAAATTGAAATGAAATGAACTAAGGTAGAGATATCACAGCTGAAGGCTGCAATATCTCAACCTCCCTTTGCTGAGATACAGTTTGAAGAAAATCCTCCTTGTTGATGGGCTTATGGTAGAGTTTCAACCGATGGCCATTGACAAGAAAGGGTTGGCCTTCTCCATCAATGGTAATAAGCTTGACTGATCCATTTTCATAAACTTTAACTATTTCATATGGGCCCATCCAATGTGTGGTAAATTTGGCTTTATGATCTCCGAATTTAGAGTCAAAGAGTAAAGCCCAGTCTCCTTCTTTGAACTGTTTATTTTTTAGGTGTGCATCATGCCACTGCTTCCTTTGTTTCTGCATTAGGAGTGTTGTCTCCTCTGCTTGCTGCCGCATTTCATCCAACTGGTTCAATTGCTGAATTCTTTCTTGTTGAGCTTCATTGAGATCAATTCCTAAATCTGCAGCCATCTTATAAGTATGTATTTGAAATTCAATAGGAAGCATTACCTCTTTTCCATACACCAACTGATATGGTGTAAATCCTGTAGTGTTCTTCCACGTGATTCTATAAGCCCAGAGTGCTTCTTTGAGCTTCTCTTTCCAATTCTTTCTGTTCATTGCTACGGTCTTAGTGATAATTCCTTCCAATGTTTTATTTGTGGATTCCACCTGGCCATTGACCTGTGGATGGTAAGGTGTAATTTTTCTGTGCTTGATTTGATATTTTTCTGTGATGTCTTTAACTAGCTTTGAAGTAAACTGAGTACCTTGATCTGTCACTATCTCCCTTGGTACTCCATACCTTGCAAAAATTTCTTCAAAAATGAATTTTACCACTGTTTGTTTAGTTGCTCGAACTAGTGCTTTGGCTTCAACCCATTTTGTCATGTAATCAGTACATACTAGGATGTACTTTTTACCTTTGGAAGTTGGATTGATGGGTCCTATGAAATCGAGAGCCCTTTTTCAGATGGCTCTAAGTGTACTTGAGGCTGAAGTGGCATTTCATCTGTAGCTGTTGGCCTGCCCATTCTTTGACAGCTATCACAACTCTTCACATACTTCTTGGAATCCTTAAAAATAGATGGCCAGTATTATCCAAGACTAAGAATCTTGAATGTTGTTCTTTTAGCTGCAAAATTCCCGCCACACGGTTCATCATGGCAATATTTTAAAATATCAATTATTTCATCATTTCTTACACATCGTCTAATAAGCATATCATAACCAATGTAAAATAAATCTCCATTAACCCATGAGTAGATAGCACTTTGTTTGATCAGCCTCTTCTTTTCCTTTAGAGTAAAATATGGAGGTGTTCTTCCTGTGGACAAATAGTTGGCCAAGTCAGCATACCAAGGATTCACTATTGAAATTGAAAATAAATTTTCATCTGGAAAAGAATCTTCAACCGGAACAACCTCACCTGGAGTTTGCAGTCTAGAAAGATAATCTGCCACCTGATTCTCCTTACCTGGTCTATCTAATACTGTGATATTAAATTCCTATAATAATAACAACCATCTGGTAACTCCGCCATTAGTGATTGGTTTATTCATTAAATACTTAATGGCAGAGTGATTAGTATGTACAAAAACCTCATAACCAGTGATGTAATGTCGGAATTTATTTACAACATGTATCATGGCAAGCATTTCTTTTTCACTGACTATGTAGTTTAATTCTGCAGGTATTAGATTTTTGCTAATGAAATAGATGGCATAATTGAAAGACTCTTCTTTTTGGCCTAATGAGGCACCTATTGCAATATCAGATGCATCTGTAAAGATGTGAAATGGTAGGTTCCAGTTAGGTCCTTTTAAGACTGGTGTGGTTGATAACTTTTCTTTGAGTGCTTCAAAAGCTTGCTGACAATCTTCATTCCACTTGAAAGGTGTATCTTTTGCTAGAAGCTTAAACAAAGGTGAAGCTATTTTACTAAAATGTTCAATGAACCTTTTGTAATAGCTTGCATACCCAAGGAAACTTCTTACCTCTTTTTGAGTCTTCGGAATTGGCAAATTGACAATGATCTGGATTTTTGATGGATCAACTTTAATGCCTTGAGAAGAAATATAGTGGCCTAATACTATCCCTTCATTTAACATTATAAAGCACTTTTCATTGCTCAGGGACAGATTAGCTTCAATACATCTCTTCAAAACTTTTTCAAGATTCTCTAATGCATGCTCAAATGAATTACCATACACTGAAAAATCATCCATGTAAACTTCAACACAGTCATGAACTAAATCAGCAAAAATAGCTAATACAGCTCTCTGAAATGTAGCTGGAGCATTGCAAAGTCCAAATGGTAAAACATTATAGGCATAAGTGCCCCAGGGACAAGTAAAAGTGGTTTTTTCCTGGTCCTCTAAGGCTATCCTGATCTGATTATAGCCACTGAAACCATCAAGAAAAGAGAATGATGATTTCCCAGCTAATGTGTCTAGCACTTGGTCAATAAATGGTAGTGGGAAATAATCTTTGAGGGTTGCTTTGTTCAATTGTCTGTAATCAACACAAATTCTCCACTTGCCATTTTTCTTGGGCACTACTACCAATGGGGATACCCACTGACTGTCAGAGATAGGATAAATAAAGTTGACTTTCAATAGTTTTTGTAATTCATCTCTAACAATATCCTGAAGCATGGGATTCATTCGTCTCTGCGGTTGTCTCACTGGTTTGATATTACTATCCGTGTAAATGTGGTGAGTGAATGTTTCAGGGTGAATTCCATGCATATCGGTGTAGTCCCAAGCAAGTTCTCTCTGGTATTTTCTCAATAATTGGATCAATTTTTCCTCCTGAGATGAGTCTAAGTGAGTGCTAATAGTCAAAGTTTTTCCTAGACTAACCTCTATGGTCTAGCTCTGTGTGTTTGTGATAGATTGAATGGGAAAAATTTTCTGAAATGTTGTTTGCAAAGATTGAATGGTGCATGTTTACTAAAAATTCTGTGCCAAAAGTTCATCTGCAGCATGGTATTGTTCATTTCTTAATTCTTCAGAAATATCAGGTTGAGAAAGGAACAATTCTATCAAATCATCATTATTATGTTCTTGAAAATCATAGATTTGATTGATGTTGAAAACAGATTGAACTTCTTCCTTGTCATTGTATTTATCGTCAAGCCATAAATTGTGTGCTACTGCTGGTGATTGTGCTGATGGGTAAAGAGTGAGTTGTTTTCTTTCAGTTCCTCGTGAAATAATCATATTACCCGATCTACATCCTATGAATGCATCAGCAGTTGCTAACCATGGTCTACCAAGGATGATAGGGTGTCCTCCTAAATTAGATTTTGGCTGAAGAACTAAAAAGTCCACTGGATACTCCCAGGAGTCCAGTGAGACAATTATGTCCTCCAAAATCCCTTCAGGAATCACCTTAGACCTATCAACTAGTTCTAGAACAATTGTTGTGTGCTACAAGTTTGTGAGCTGCAATGTTTTCATTGTTTCAAGAGTCATCACATTTATTGCAGCCCCAAGATCAATTAAGGTGTTTGGAATATGTATGTTGTTAATGATTGTATGAATCTGGGAATACCAGGATCAACATACTTTTCCATTGAAATGGTGTTTGTCATAAGGCTAGCTAAATGTCCAATAACATGAATAGTTTGTGGATCAATTCTTTTCCTCGTAGGTTTCTTGAGGCACAGTTCTTTGATTGCTTTAGTATATATGGGAATGTCTTTTATGGCTTGCAATAGTGGAATTTTTATATAGACATTCTTTAGCTCATCTAAAACATCAAACCATGGTATAGACATGGGAATTTTTGCTTGGACCAATCGTTCTGGAAAAGGTGGTCAATGCAACGGTTGCATTTGTTTATTTTTGATGTCATCATTTTGTTTCTTTTGAGTTGGAGTTTCATTTTCATTTTCTTTGTTTTCTTCTTGTTTTTCAGCTATTGGAGGTTCTTTTTGAAGTACCTTACCAGACCTCATATTAATATTTTGTAAAGGTAATGTGGGATATGATGGTCCCTCATCTACATTATAGGCTGGTCTCTCTGCTCTGTTATTTGGATTTGGTATAGGCTGAGTAGGAATCTGAGTGGGTCTAAGAGGTTGTTGGTTAGATGGGAATTGTAAGTGGGGTGGATTTGGTGGAGGAGCAGGCAATGCTTGTTGAGTGTTTTTGGGTTGATAAACAACTTGCTACTGAGGATATTGCTGATATGTTTGAGGATATTGCAAATGTGGCTGATGATACTGTTGATATGGCTGAGAATATTGTTGGTATGGTTGAGGATATGGTTGATATTGTTGAGAATACTGCTGAAATTGTCTCCATTGTTGTTGTGGGTAATTTTGGTGTTGCCATGGCATGGGCACATTCCAAGAATTCTGAGCATACATCTGATCTTGTGTAGGAAATTGCAAATTTTGGTTTGGAAACATACCTGGAGGTGGAGGTCTAGGTGGCCTCGGTCTCTTAGCGCCCATGAAATACACATTCTCCATATCTGTATTAGCTACTTCCACATTACAATTCTGCAAAATCTTGACTTTAGAGCAATGAAATATATCATGATTTTTAGTACAAAAGGCACAAACTTGAATGTTTTCTAATGGGCAGTCTTTCAAGGTATGTTTCTTCTGGCACTTTGGACAAAAGACAGCCATTATTTGATCTTCCTCTTCTTGTCTTTTCTTGGCTTTCAGAGTGTCAATTTGAGTTCCTAAGGTACTTAATAGATCTGTTTTGAATTATTCTAACAGGTTTCCTATTTCATCCCTTGTGACACTTGTTGAAGCAGATTTTGTGGCTTTAGATGATAGAACTCTTTTTCGATATCTGGCTTTGCTCCTTGAATACTTTTCACATAACTCAACAATTTATTCGAAAGGTAAAGTGGAAATATCACCTTTGCCCATCAAATTAAGATCATCTAAGTATTCCTCTCGAATGCCCTTCAAAAATATTGTTCGAATCAAATCAAGAGGCATGGTTCTGTGTTTTGATTTTTGTAAATTGTAAACAAACCGCTCCAAGTACTCCTCTAAATTTTCATCCTCTTGTTGATTCATCCTAAAGATATCATCTTTGGAATATTTCGGTCTACAATAAGGTTGGTATTTCTTTAGGAATATTCTTCTCATGCCATCCCAATCAGTTATTGCATGTTCACCAAGCCCCATGAACCATCTTAATGCTGATGCTTTTAATGTTGTTGGGAAGAGTCTAAGCCTATGGGCATCATCTCTGTAACCATATGTTCAACATACTATGTCAAACTTAAACAAGAATTAATCTAGGTCTTCTGAAGCCATGCCATAAAAGTTTGGTAGCACAGATGGAGGTATGTTTTTCATCTTTATTTCGTCATCCTCTTCTGGTTCTTGAATAGGAAATTTAAAGGTTGACTCTTCCTCCTCTCTTCGACCTTGATTTGGTGGTCCTCTTGTTGATCCATCTCCTTCCTCAGCCATTTTGATAGGTTCCTCTGTTGATTTAGTTTCTTGTTCAGTGTCACTTGTTTCAAAGAGAAGTTCAAGGAAAGATTGTTGAGTTACTGTGCTACTTTCTCCTTTTATAGAGGATTCAGGGAAATGTTTCTTCTGTGATTCATGTGCTAATAGAATTTGCCTCTCGATGAGTGTGAGTATTTTCCCTGATTTCTGTTTATCCTCTAATGTTTGTATGGTAACTTTCCCAGTTGGTGTTGTGTGTTCAACTTTTCCTAAAGGGTCTGCTCCTAGGGGTGAATTAGTTTTTGGATGGGGGGTTTTTATGAATCTACCTTTATCATCTCTAGATCTAGACATAAGTAAACATGACTTCTAAAATGATGAATAAAATTAAATCTATGTTTTTGCTTGTTTTTGTTTTTGTTTTTTTGTTTTTTTTTTTAGAAATCCTCTAGCTGCGCTTCCCCAGCAACGGTGCCAAAATGTAGTGGCCAATCTAGGGTGCTAGATTAGGCTAGATTTAATATCAACACAGGTAGGTAAACTTAGAGGCACGTGTCTAAAGTCTATAGACATAAAAGGATCTCATCTACCTAACTAAGTGTCTACTGTGACAGGCTAGAGCACTCCTTTACAGGAGATTGAAATATGTTTCCTCTCACACCTTAACACTCAGATCATCTAATTTATCTAACTGTTCTAAAGAAACAGCGTGTTGCTAGACTAATTTTTCAACCCTCTTACAAGGATATTATCCAAAAAATCTCTTTCCAGCTAACACACTAAGCATTCATGAAAATCAAAATCTCTTTTAAGCACACTGAAATTTTAAATGCATGAAAACAGATTCCACAAAGATACTTCGAAATCTAATGATCGATCAAATCTTTTACAATATATTGTTCAATGATCTAGCAATAAAATTCTCAAGCTATCACCATGAATATTATTTGCAAGAAATTCTAATCAAATCAATAAACTCACAGGCAAGAAAATAACATTAAACACTATTCACACTATTCAGATTCGAAAACGCTATGGAAATGAAAATAAAAGTATACCAATCTCCATGTAGGGCCCGTCCACGCTTCAATGGCACACTTAAGAAAATTCAAGCAATGAGAATGTTAACGCATAAGCACTGTAAGGTTAAAATGATGACTGTAATTAAGTTCTGGAAGTCGAAATCACATGCAAGAGCAATGTTCTAGAAACAATACACAAGAATAATAATCGTCTGGACAATACAATACGCAGTCTTTTATCTGCTTGTCTCCTATCCTATATTCACTAACTTTCCCTCTAAATCGAATGTACATACATTATACAGATGTTTCTGCTTTTACAAAAGAGTGATTTTTGTCTTTTCTAATCTTAACAGATTTCCAAAGTAAAACGAAATCAGTTTGGGAAACTCTGGCTTTTTGTTGCCTTTGTGACCAAAAAGGCTGGGTTTGACCAGCATTGACCATGTATCCAGGAGCTTTAGATTCGTTGTTGAATAGATCTTTCACCATGTATGTACATTCCAGATTACGTTCCTATCCTTTGTTTTGATTTTCCTGCCATGCCACGTGTCACATCATAAACCATTTACAGGAAGTCATGACATCCTGTAATTTTTGTTGAAAATTCCTAATTTTTAACATAAAAATTCACAAATTAAATTTAATGTAAATTAACAACTATAATGCTTTGATTAATCAATTTAAATGGACTATGAGGAGCTTATGGGAGAAAAGATAGACAAATGATGGATTTCTAGAAGAAAAGGATGGCAATGAAATGGTACCAACACACCCATTCAAATAGCAAATGTGGAGGAGATCAAGGCAACATCTAAGAGTGGAGGAAGAAAATATGAAATTTGAGTGAGAATAATTCATTATTTTATATTTTTAATTAACCAATTACTTTTTCAGTTGTGCATGATAGTAATACATGGGTCACTGAATAATAAGTAATTAATATTTTTTTAAACCAGAATGAGTATTTGTATTTGTATTAAAATTTGTGTCTGAAATAAGCAAAGAGTACATTGAATTGAATTCTACAAAGAATTCTTCCATGAGTCTAAAACAATGTAAACTTTGAAACGGGAACTATAAACTCAAAACGGGAAAGTTCTGGAAAAAAACCCTGAAAAAACATCAAAAACAGTGCTAAAAACAAAAAGTATGTATACTGGAATGATGGTTTTTTTAAGGGTCAATTTTGAACATGTTTTAAAAATGGCAGTGAAAACGAAATTTTTGTGCAAAAAACACCTTGAAAACGAAAAGTGTTGATACTGGAATGATGGTTTTTTTTTAGGGTCAATTTTCAACATTTTTAAAAAATGCTAGTAAAATCGATTTTTTATGTGCAAAAAAAGTGTTGTTTATGAGGGAAAAAACACACTAATGTTTTTGGTAGAATAACATTTTTCTTTCTAAGTATAAATTCAACATGTTTTAGTAATGACCATAAAGATAAAACAATGAGATCTGAAATAAATTAAAATGATATTAGTCTTCATCCATCTTGTTAAACATATAATAACATCACACTAAAGATTACTAAAATTCTAATTGTTTTCAACCATAACATTAAAGATATTAAAAAACAATGATATTATGAACAAATTACATGACTAAATTAATGAGAATGTTATTATTTGTATATTGAATGAAACATACATTATATCTCTAATTTAATGTTGCATTGTAGATATTCTAAACAATAAAAATCATCGTAATTAAGACATATAATCCAACAACATAAAAATGACTCATAACTTCTGATTTAACACCATATGGGAATCAAAAATTTTATTTCAAGATACGATGCAAACATCAGCTATATAAATTGTCTTCGAAAATTATTCAAAATCACTCATATTTTCTTGCACACCATTAGAATTCACATCTTCAGATGAATGACTGGATGCAGATGAAGATGTTCCATATTCTTCTCTTTCATCAACTAGTGCCCCATCTGAGTCCACATGCATGCCCACCAATTCAGGTTTCAAAATTCTTCTGTATCTACGACTGGTTTCAGTAGACTCCCATCTCAAAATTGTTCCTTCTAGTAACAACCTTTTCAGAATCTCTATCATCTTGAAGCGAAGAGTTCCTCTCTTTGTTAAATTGAAGTCATAAACAAGTATGTCAACATCCTCCAATTTTAATAGGTCTGTGCGGCGGTGATTTATATTTGTACCCTTTCTTTTTCTCTTTCCTCCATTTTTTTTGTCCACTACCATCTCTGGCTTATACACACCATTGAATGGGTGTGTATTTGTGGCATACCAATTACTTCAACACCTGTAACATCCTCATTTTCTGTAAATACCTTTATAACCTTAGCAACCCAGAATGGATAGCCATTGGGATCTCCATCTGCTAGCACTGCAATCATGCAACCCTCCTTAATATCTTGTACTAAACCCTTGTAAAGGTCTTCTATGGCTTCACGTTGTGCACGAGATGTTCTGGAACTAATATACATCTCTCTTTCCTCTGCTTATGAAGAATTAATAATACTTAGAGATTGTTGTTGTTCAACAATATTTATTTCCTCATGTTCATTTGACACATTTTGTGGCCAAATAAATGGATTTTTCAAAGGTATATCTTCATTTTTTGTCCTTGAAATGATATCACTTTGATTATTGAAAAATGACTCCCACCAAACTGAATTAGCGATGTCAAAGTACTCATATGTATATCTAATAGATTTTTTAATTTCTTCTAGCAACCAGAATAATTTATATCTCTATTCTGTCTGCATGCATTATGAACTTCACAGACTGATTGTAATAACAATATTTTTGATGCAAATATTGGATGATCTGGAATGAACTTCAAAAATTCCAAACCTGATGACGGTGCCCATTCTGTAGTAGCTGAATACTTCTTGCCCCATATTAGTGTTTTCCCATCAATTTTTTTGATATGAAATTGATGTTGGAAGCTAATGTCATTAAGTTGTTCAATGCATTTCTCCTCACCATGCGGTTCCAGAATAAATCTTCACATGTCAACAGTTCTTCCAACACATCAAAAGTAGGCTCTGGCATGTATGATTTCTTAATACATTCAATTAATGATGGCAAGCTCCCAAATTATTTCCTCCTAAATGTGACTGAAAAACGATTGAACATCTGATCAATATGGTCATGAGTGTGCTCAACAAGAAAGAAACCAACCTTTACCTTCTGAAAAATTTTCAATTCAACAAGCATGTTTAGATATCCAAAAACAACCTGATTTTTGTTTTCACTGCAAGTGTTGTCCAATTGTAGATACAAAACTTCAGGAAGATTACCAGACCAATGAGAAATCACATCATGAATTATGGTTATTGTCAAATTTGCATCATTATGAATATTTGGAGCTATGAAGTACACCCTTGGCAACATTTTCCCATTTAATACCATACAACCGACCAAGTGATATTGAATAAAATTTTCCTCCTGTAAATTTTTGGGTGTGCGAACAAAATGTGGTAAAAGAGTTTTCTTCTGGTACATACCATCAATTATCAAACCCAAATATTTATTCGGATTATCATAACACTTCTTTCGATCCTTGTACAACTTTTTCCTTTCACTTGTTTTTTGTTCGTGATGCTCCTGAAGTTCTTTGACAATTGAATCTACACAACATAAAAGAAAGCCATTAAGAAATACGTTTTCATAGTTGATGACTATACAATTTTAAAAGTTAAAGTTATGAATGCTTACCTCTTTCTGACCCTTCACATTTGTCCCTTTTTTATTTAAGAGAAGCACATGTACTACAAATCCCCATCCTTTTCTTCTTAGGAATACAGACATTGTTGAATTCTTTCTTCCATACCTTCACAAAATATTGATATGTAATAAACCGACCATGTCCCTCAACACCTTCTGCATATTCTTTGTATAAGTTGTAGATTTCTCGTCTTGAAAAATTATCTGGAATATGTATTCTCTCTATTTGGCATACACTCTCCATGCTTTGAAAAGAAATCTTTCATCCATGACATTGCAGTATTTGATAATGGTCCAAACTGTCGTTTATGACGTACTTCTGAATAAAATGTGGGATCCTTTTCCAAATTTTCTTGGATTCTCGAGAGACGAAAATTACCCATTGAATGAAACATTTTGAAATCCTTTATACAGATAAATAATGACCCAATATGATAATCATAACCTGACAATGTAGATTGCATGCACCCAACTAAATATGAATTTTGCGTGCTTTTATTCGTTGACAAATATCTCTTCCTTTTCTCTAATGCAAATTTCAAATCCATATGTTTCAAGCAATCTTTTTGACAACATTCACTTGAAATGCGAGTGTTGATAGAACTTATAGTAAGATATTCTACTCTACCCCCTGTATAACTAAAACATCTTGCGTTGATATGAAAATGTCTGCTCCTACTCCTCGATACAATATTTCTTGGCAACATCTCCATCATTGGATCATCATTTGTATAAGCAATTTCATCATCATTCTGAGGAATGTCATCCACACTATGATTAGTTGTGCTTTTCAAATACTGGCTTGGAGGATATTCTTCATCTTCCCCTTCTTCAGTGCTACTGTCATAGTCCTTAGAATTGGGACTAAATGGAAAATTTGACTCAATGTTTATTTGATATTCTTCCTCATCTACATTTTCAATGTTGCTCTCATAGTCCATAGAATTAGGACTACTTCGAAAATGTGACTATTTACTTACTGAAAATGCTACATCTTGTTCTTTGTCACTGTTATTCTCATAGTCCTTAGGATTAGGACTAAGTGCTTCATCTTGTCCTTCATCACTACTGCTCTCATATTCCATAGAATTATGACTAAGAGGACACCGTGACACCCCATTATTTTGAAATTTTTCATCATGCTCTTCATCACTGCTACTCTCATAGTCTTTAGGATTAGGACTAAGTGGACACTGTGACACTCCATTCTTTTGAAATTTTCATCATGCTCTTCATCACTGCTACTCTCATAGTCTTTAGGATTAGGACTAAGTGGACACTGTGACACTCCATTCTTTTGAAATTCGTCATCATACTCTTCATCATTGCTACTCTCATAGTCCACTGGATTAGGACTAAGAGGACACCATGACACTCCATTCTTTTGAAATTTTTCATCATGCTCTTCATCACTGCTGCTCTCATAGTCCTTAGGATTAGGACTAAGTGGACACTATGACACTCCATTCTTTTGAAATTCATCATCATGCTCTTCATCACTGCTGCTCTCATAGTCCATAGGATTAGGACTAAGTGGACACCATGACACTCCATTATTTTGAAATTCATCATCATGCTCTTCATCACTGTTGCTCTTATAGTCCATAGGATTAGGACTAAGTGGACATCGTGACACTCCATTCTTTTGAAATTCGTCATCATGCTCTTCATCACTGTTGCTCTCATAATCCTTAGGATTAGGACTAAATGGAAACCGTGACTCTTTATTTATTTGAAATTATTCATCCCCTCTTTCATCAGTGCTACTCTCATAGTCCTTAGGATTAGGACTAAGTGGAAGAATTGACTTTCTATTCAGAGTGGAAGAATTTCCATTATATTCATCAATATGAATAGAGTTGTTATGCAACAAAGATGTTGATGCTTCATAAAACGAAACTTCACTATCAAAAGAATCCATCCCTTTCAAATAGAAGAGGTTGAATGACACAAATGCATACTCTCCTAATGATAGTATATAGCTTAAAGAACGAAAATTTCCCTAAAAAAAAAATCACTAAAATTTTTCTCTCCATTATTTTATTCTACAATTTTTAAATAATTTTTTTCATGAAATAAATCTTTAAATTTAAAATTGTAAACTAAATCTTTTACATAAATTAATTTAATAGTTAAACTATATAATATTTACTAGACAATTTGAATGTTTATTATTTTATTTTTTATAATACCTTCTAAAACAAATTAATCCCACATTCACCGTGCTATAAAATAATTCCATAATATTCGCTTTATCATAGTTTCCTATATCGCCATAACAAAATTAACATGTTAATTTTTTTTAAAAACAAATTAATCCCATATTAACCATATGGTAAAACATTTCTGTAATTTCACCTATATAATAAATTTCATTATCACTATTTTTTTTCTCTGTAAAACTAAGTCTATTAATGGAAAAATAATGTACAGTGAGGCCCCAGCCTCTGCGGGTCTAGAACATCCATATGACTATTTTAAACACTAAAACTAAAACGAGATTGCCCCTAGTGGGGAAACCAGTCCGACATCCATATGACCAATTTTAACAACAAAACTAGAACGAGACTGCCTCGGGTGGGGAAACCAGTCCAAAGACGAGATAATGACAAGTTTCTTCTACCCATGCAGGGGCTGCAACTCGAAAACTTAGCATTTACTGTCATGGTGACTTTTTTTTAAATAATAGCCAAATATTATCACAGTAAAAAAACAAAAAAGACTGAACTGACCATGTGACCTGTTTACATGCGAATGCTAGGTGTCTTAGGACAGTGGCTTCTCTTCCACAATTGAACACCCATACTCACCTGAATCAGTATCCTTTACCTGCCTGCCACCCACAGTGTTGTGTGGCGCTCTGGCTTCCTCCTGAGCAACTTTGGCTCTGCTAATGGCCTTGCCTCTCGACGCCTTCGTTCTGCTGGTGGACGGTTGATCCTTGGCTTCCTGCTGATGGCTCATGCTCGGCACCCTCTGAACAGTGTCGTGAGGCTGAAGAGCCAGGTTCTTCGTAGGGTTGTGGTCTGGTTCAATGCACGTGCCAGCTTCCTCCCTGAATTCCACCGAGACTATGGCAATGACTACAGGTCTGTCCATGGAGCAAAGGAAATGAAATTGAGCAGACTGGGTGGTATCATTTGGAATGGGTGTCTGGGTGGCCTCATCAATCCGAAGAGTCTCACATGGATGGGCTCGATCTCTTCCGCTATGGGTAGCTAGATGACTGCCATGGAAGCGGGAAGAGGAAGGGCTAGGGGGCGAGGAGGCCGAAGGGGAAGTCGAAGCAAAGGGAAGCGGCGCAAGGGGGTGATTTGCTCTTCCACGGCTACCACCACGCCTGCTTCTCATGCGATGACGACGACGAGGCATATTGCTCTGAGAGGGATGCGACAGTGAAGAGTGAGCCGAGATGGCAGGAAGCGGGGCGAGAGCAGCAAAGGTTAAACTAAAAATGACAGAGGGATTCAGATCAGGGACAGAGGCAGGGGCCGAGGCATCAAATTGCAAGGTGCAGTGGATAGAATGGGAGAAGTGAAGACCATTTCCCAGGTCGACGCAGAAGAGAAGCTTGCAACGCCTCCCTATAGTGGTGTGAGAGCTTGGCTCTGCTGCAGCAGGGTGGCAAGAGTAATTCAAAGGCAGAATGGAGGTCTGCTGAGGGCTCGAAGCCATAATTTGAAGCTTGTTGGGGAGGTCTCGATCCGCGCAGTGGATTAATGCTGCCGACCGAGAGGCAGAGACCTGCCTTAAATTCCCACAAGTGAGCTCGCGGATAACCATGTGGCTCGGCCACCTGCCAGGCCGACGTCATATCCACATTAACTTCCCATCAACCACCCGCATCTGGGGGTGCTACATCATTTTGCACCAGTGCAATATATTCCTGTTGATGAATGGCATCTTTAATAATGTCGAGCAAACCGGTGTATAGAATTTGATCACTGGACACCCCTAAATTTGCCAAGAGGTCAGCCACTTTGTTGTCGTCTCTCTTGAATTGTTTGAAAGTGATTTCTCTATTGGTTGCGAGGCAGTGTTCAATGTGTTGTAAACGCACTGCTAGTCTCTAGCTGTAGGACAACTTGTGAACTGGTGTTCCTTGTATAATTTCATTGGCCATATTGATGAGAATTTGTGAGTCTCCTTCAATTATTAAGGGGAAAAAGCCATGTTGCTGAGCGAGGTGAAGACCTTGCCACAATCCTTCCAGTTTGGTTGAGTTGTTCGTGTCCCATCTTCTTGTTCCTAGGAAGAGTAGCATAGGTTTGCCATCGTGATCCCTAAAAATTCCTCCATGTCTGGCCTGGTCTGGATTGCCTTTAGAAGCACCGTCAAAGTTTAATTGGGTGATTCCTAGAGGTGAAGGGAGCCATTTACTGGAAGATTGGTGAGGCAGGAAGGATCTACTGGGATTCTCTTGAGTCTGGAGGATCCCAAGGTTCCAATTCTTCCATATGGTCCATTCTTATGGATCAGTGGGAAAATCATCTCTATTGCAAAGATTGCTCCAGATGATCTCTATGGGAGTGGTTTGATTCTTGAAGATACATCGATTCCTTTCCTTCCATATTGTCCAGATGAGGAGGCCTAGAACGATTCTTCATAAAGAATTAAGCAGGGGACTTTTGTATGGATTTTTAGCCCAGTTGCGGATGGTTTTGGTAATGTCTTCTTTAACTCTGCCATCTTTTTGACATCTTAAATTTGTTTTTTCCCAAAGGTTTTTTTCCAAATAACAGGACTCCATGAGATGCTGAATAGTTTCCTCATTTTTCTTGTAGTTGGGGCACCTTGAGGGGCCATGGAAATTTTTTTTCCTTAATTTGTCCCCTGTGAGAATTCTCTTGTGACATAACAACAATAGGAAAGTGGAGATCTTAGGCCAGATTTTAGGAGACCAGACTTTGTCCCAGAGAGGTTCCTTGGTATTCTAAGTATTTATCAGAAGATTGTACACCTCTTGTGTGGTGAAAGTCCCACGTGGTTTGTATCCCCAATGTAAGATGTCCTTTTCTTCAGAGAATCTGATTTTTCTATTGGTTAGTTCTGTGTTCAACTCCTTGTACATTAGCTCTGTCCCTTGCCTTATGATGTGCTCGGCTTTTTTCCATTGTTTATAACCATGTTCAAGAGTGGGGGTCCAGCACTGATTGACCATTTTCCATTGATGAGCATCCTCGTCCTCTGTTTGTGGTGGTATGATTATGTTGTTGAGTCTGGGTCTTTGCTGCCAAGCATCTGTCCAGAAGCAGGCATTGTTTCCATTTCTTATTTCCCAAAATTTGTGTTGATGGATCATATTGTTGTGCTGTCTAGCTGCATTCCAAATAAGGGAGCCCTTATCCATATCTGTGAGTCTGATCAAGTCGTCAGTCGGTCTGTTGTTAGCATATTTGGCTTTCCATAGGATTACCCAGGGCGTGTGCGGATCTGAAAGCCACTTCCACCATATTCTAGCTCCCATGACTGCATTACTGTGTTGTGGGTCCCTAAGACCAATTCCCCCAAGGTTTTTTGGGAGGCAAACTGTTTCCCACTTGACCAGTGCCCATTTGCGATTATGTCCAGAAGATCCCCATAAAAAGTTTCTTTGAAGATCTTTGATTTTTTTAAGCACCCATTTAGGCGTGGCCAGGACAAAAAAGAGAGAAAGAGGCATAGATTGCAGTACAGCCTTGATAGGAATAATTCGACTTGCGATGTTTAGGGCTCTAAAAGTCCAGGAGGTGAGGTGGGCTTCAAGCTTGTCTAAGAGTAGTTGCCAGGATGAGTGCTTGAGAGTAGAGTCAATTAAGCGGGCACCGAGGTACTTGGAGGGGAGAGAGGCTACCGAGAATCCTAGAATGCGGGCTATAGAGTTTTGAGTTATAGCGGGAGTGTGAAAAAAGAATATTTGGGATTTAACGGTGTTGATGCTAGCACCAGAGGCTGCTAAGAAATCGTCAAGGAGGGACTTGAATTTTCGGGCCTCTTGGACCGAAGGATGCCCAAATAACATGTTATCGTCCACAAATTGTTGGTGGGTTATGGCGAGGGAATTATGAAGGGATATACCTCTAAGCTGATGCTCCTGGAGAGCATGCTTGATGATTCTGCCCAGCCCTTCAGCCATAAGAACAAAGAGAAAAGGGGAGAGGGGATCTCCTTGACGTATGCCTCTGGTGGGTTGAAAGGGGGTGGAAGGAATTCCGTTGACCAAGATGGAGAAGAAGGAAGAGGAGATTAAGCTCATGACCCATCGAACCCAAGCATGAGAGAAACCAAAGGCTGTCAAATGTTTTTGAATGTACATCCAGCTCAACTTGTCAAAAGCTTTTGAGAGATCGATTTTAAGAAGCATACCTGCTTTTTTGAGGTACTTGAGAGAGTGGATGATCTCATGGGTGAGGATGATGCTGTTTGTGATTTGCCTTCCTTCCACATAGCCCGATTGTTCTGATGAGATGAGCAGGGACAACAACAGCTTCAAATGGGAAGCTATAACTTTAGATATGATTTTGTAGATGACATTACAAAGGGCTATCGGCCTGAATTTGTCTGGAGAGTTAGAATGCCCCTCTTTGGGAATGAGAGTGATGAATGTAGCATTTAAAGAGGGTAGCATCCAGTGGAGGGTTCTAGATTCTTCCACTACCTGCCAGACTTCATCTTTGATAACATCCCAGAATCTATGGAAGAAATTGGAGGTGAAACCATCTGGTCCAGGGGCTTTTCCTTCCTTGAGCTGTCTCATAGCTAATTCAACCTCCAGTAAAGAGACTAGACGAAGGAGCAATTGATTGTGATCATCTGTTATCACTTTCGGTATGTGGGGGAGAATATTTTCAATTGCTGGTTGTCTATTGATATCAGGTTCTTGATGGACCATTTTGAAGTGCTTAAGGAGTTCGTTTTCAATATCCTCATGTGCTTCCAATCGGTCTCCCTGCTGATTTTGAATTTGGGTGATGTTGTTATGCATTCACCTCTGGATGGCAGTACGATGAAAGAATTTTGTATTCCTCTCGCCCTCCTTTAACCATCTTATTCAGGATTTTTGTTTCCAGAGGATTTCCTCTTGTTTTTCCCTTTCTGTAATCTATGTTTGAAGGTTCTTTTCCTGTTCTATGAGAGCTTCAGTCCTTCCTTCATTTATGATGGTTTGCTGGATTTTCTCCATTTCCTGAGCGAGGCCTTTTTGAGCTTGGAAAATGTTTCCAAAGGTGGCTTGGTTCCACTGTTTGATATGTGCTTTAAGGAATCTAAGATTTTGCTGGAATTGAAACATTTTGGAGCCTGCTGGGGGATGAAAACTTTTCCATGCATTCTAAATTAGATCGTTGAAATCTGGATGTGTCAACCAGAAAGATTCAAAGCAGAAGGGTCTTCGAGTGGAATTTCCAGGTCTTTGCCATTGAAGCGAAATGGGCCAATGGTCCGATCCTGAAAGCGGAAAAATTGAGGCTGAAAGGTCTCCTCCCAAATGGATAGCATTATCAGAGATCAGAAATCTATCCAGCCGTGAAGCGATTTGATGGGGACCGATCTTTATTATTCCAGGAAAACATTCAATTGTTGAAAGGCAGGTCAAGTAGCCAATTGTTTTGAATGAACTCCTTGAAGTGCTCACTTTAATTGTCCAGTCTGATTTGGCCCCCTCCTTTTTCCTCTAATTTAGTGATCATATTAAAGTCTCCCCCCGTTATCCAAAGCGGATGAACCCTTGTGGCATTAAGCAATGACAGTGTGTCCAAAACTGTTGATTTATCCACTGCAACTTGTTGAAAATAAACATTGGTGAGGTGACCATGCACATTGGTCCCTATAATATGGAAGGTAGCTAGTATGAAGTGGTGGGTTGCATGGAAGTTCATTAGCGTAATGGCCTGTGCATTCCAAGCTATTGCTAATCCTCCCGAGGTGCCTATAACGTCCACTACAATGGTAAGGCTACCTGTCCAGGCTTTTGAAAGAATGGTACTGAGAAAAGTACTAGTACATTTTGTTTCTTCCATGAAGAAGATGTGAGGTTTTTCCTTCTGTATCATGTTTTTTATAATTTTGTATTTCCCAGGGCTATTTAGCCCTCTTAAATTCCATGATGTGAGCTTCATGGTTCAGGATTGGGGAGCGGCCTGTAGTACTTTGTCAGTTTAGAATATCTACCAGATTCTACCAAAATTTCCCCAATGAGGATGGTTATTTGTAGATCTGTCTTTCTCCCTCTTTTCTTGGTGTCCTTTGGTAGATTCTTTCCGTCCCACTGACTTCCTGGTTGAATTCCTAAAGATGATTGCTGATGTGCTCTGGATAGGATGACCTCTAGACTTTCTAGCTGTCTTTTCTGAATTGTATCAAATTCTTTCTTCTTGCATGCTTGCTCAAGGCCAAAAATGTCCAAGTCTCCTAAGTCGATACTCTCAGGCTCTTCTTCCATCTGCTTGGGTTCACTGCTCTCCGCCAAAATGTCATCTACATGCTTGGGATCAATCAACAAGGTATCGATATCCATACCGTTGGGTTTCCATGTCGACTCTTTAATGGAAGAGGAGGTGGGGGAAACTTGGTTTAGCTCGGGGATTTGGGTAGGAATGGAGTCAGAATGAGGGATGACGGAGGGCATTTTTGGAAGCTCAGAAGAGTGCATGGAGGGATCAGAGACAAAAGAGGCAGGCTGAGCTAGAATATCGAAGTTGTTGCTAGGAGAGGGATTGAAATTACTGGTCGGGGGATTTTTGGGTTGTGAAGCAGGCTTTTTATGGCTCCTTTTTCAAGAGTTAACTTTTGTAAAGTCATCTGTATCAGTATGCCCTGAGGAGGCATTGGAAGAGGGCTTTGCATTAAGCGAGCAATCACGGAATAGATGTCCATGCACATGACATTTTCTACAACTAAAGGGGACATGTTCATAATCTATTGTCTGAATCCACTCAAAATCATCATGAAATAGACTTACCGAGTCCGAGAGAGCTTTGTTCAGTTTCATATAGACACAGATGCGGGCATAGGAAGTATACCTTCTAAGTTTTTTTCTTCTGCAATTTTAATAAACTCTCCCAAGCCGTTTCCAATATCCCTTAATGACTCTTCATCCCAATACTCCAGCGGCAAGGAGTATAACCGGATCCAGACAAGTGCTAAGCTCAGATCTTCTTTGTCCAAGTTGAATCTCTCGATCCAATCTCGTAGATACAGACCTGCAGCATTAAATAAATAAGGGTCGTCGTCGATGACCCTGTTTCGATCATCGATACAGTTGAATATCATTGTAAAAAACCCCTTTGGCCCTAGCTTCATATTGATGTGCCCTTTTGGTTTCCATTTGGCTACTATCCATCCCTGTAATGCTTTCTTTATTGGCCAAAACCCAATAAATTTCCCAATAAGTGCATAATATTTCATGTACTAGATTTGGGTGTTGATTCGTTGACTGGGTAGTTCAATCTTTGGTCGTTCTGCTGCTACAGGTTTGCAAGTCGCAGAGGTTACTTTGGGCATTTCATCTTCTCCTGTAGAGTTTTGTTGCCTGTCCTGGGGTATATCTTTTGTTTCCTGAGGTCCACTCTGTTTATCAGTCTTATTCTGATTTGTCTGCATCTGCCATGCAGAGGCCTTGTCAGATCTGTTTTTGGCCAGAAGCACAGGGTTCACCATGGGGGGAGGCATAGAGTCCTCCCCCGATAGGGTTGCCATTGAGGTTGTACTAATAACCAGAGTGTGAATTCGTTTCCAGTTTCAGATTCAATGATTCAGGGGCACCGTGCTCAGTGCAGAACTCTGTTGCAGAGTTTGTGAAAACCCTAGTTCGCCATGTTCAAGCAGCTCCAACTTCCACAAGTCTTCATGACATGAATTTTTTATTCAACTGAAATGGATGTTATTTCTTTCATCTCATTATCACTATTACTCACATCACATCAAGGTTTTTTGAGGTTCGTTAAAAGACTTGGAGCAAATTTGTGGAGCAACTACATTGTTATCAACAACATATTCAACAGAGGATTCTCGCATTTGAAAGGTTAGTTAATTTTTCTGCTTTGCAAATTTTAAAATTAAATAAGTTTAATGAAGTTTAATTTTTTTTTAAATTAAAAATTTTTGTGGGCCAAATTTACCCACTACGTCCACAGTGGGCATGGTGGGCCCGGTAATGCTCACGATGGCCAAACGGGCCTGTAGGTTAGGGGCGGTGCAGCTGGCTACCCAGCACATTGCCCCACCCCAGCGGCCCAACAACCCGCGAGGGTGGTGGGGCAATTCCTGGAATCGCCTTGCCACCCCCATGGGCCGTTGGGCCGTCGGGGTGGGGCGGCGACTATCCGTAGCCCTCCGCCCCACCACGGTAACCCAATGACATGCGGGGGTGGTGGGGCAATTCCAAGAATCACCCTGCCACCCCCGTGGGCTATTGGGGCGCCGGGTGGGGCGAGGGCTGGGCCCAACGGCCCAAGGGGGTGGCAGGGAAATTCCGAGAATCGCCCCGCCACCCCCATGGCCGAGTTGGGGTGGGGCTGGGGTTCAGGAGGGGGGGCAGTTGTTAGGTTGCTAGGGAGGTTGAACCCGACGACCGACTCAGTTGGCTGACCGATTTTCAAGTTTATAAAATTAATTATCTTTTATCGTTTTCGTTGTTAATTTAAGTTATTATTTTTTGTGATTTACTGATTTATATGTGTCTTTTTTGCAGGAAAATGGCATCAAAGAGGATTTCTGTGAATCTTTCTAGACCAAATAGTTTTAAAGGTGGATCTTCAAAAAACATTTGTGAACGAACTCCACCTGAACTGATGGCTACAAATTTTTCAAGTGCCTCAAATGATAAGAAGATGATTTCATATTGGAAGAAATCAAAAGAAGTGAAACTTCCATCAAATGTCTGGTATGTGAAATAAAGAGAAAGCCAAAATGTGCAAATATATCTATATGTTGATATACCTAATGATAATGGAATTTATGAAATGATGGGAAAGGTCATAGACATGTGTTCGATACCAGACAATGAAGTTGTTTACATACTTACAAAACCACCCAAGTCACATGAAAGGATTAAATATCAGTAATCATATTCATTGTATGACATGAGAGGGGTATCTACAAAGTTGTATAAACAAATCGTAAATGAGATGACACAAAATATCGTAAGTATTGTTATTTATATTTTTGTTTTGCGTTCTTGTAACTGTCTCACTATATTTTTATAACTTTGTTTTTATTGACATATGATATTTTGTTTGGCAAAATTTTGTTGAAAGTTGTTCAATTAGGTTGGGAGGCATTCATTTCATAGAGCATGATATTATGAAAGTTGTCAGTAGTTTCTACTTAGTGTCAGAAGAAGATATGGCAAACAAGAAAAATGTAGTAATTCATGATGCTACAAAACTACATCCAAGGGATCAAAAAAAAAAAAACCAAACCTCTAGTGGATAAATCTAGCAAAGGTAGACAAGTTACTTTTGAAGATGAGGAAGTTGAAACTGACAGTGAAGAATATGTTGTCGTTACTAAGGATGACATTGGAACTGACAAGAGCCATAAAAGACCAAAAGTAACAATGCCCAAGAATAAATCTGTTCCAGTTAAGGATGAGAATGTTATGAGCAACAAAAGTAAAGTTGAACATTTTGAAGTAGTCATTACCAACAGTCAAGAACCTAGTGAAACTTCAAAAGAAAGAAAAGAAGTCATTACACTAGGAGCTGATTTAGAGGATGGCATTATAAAAACAAAATAAAATGCCATTTGACAAAACTTGACAAAGAGAAACTTAATTAAGGGTGGTCGTACATTTCAGCTTAATGTCAGACAAATCTATAAGGCAAGTGAAGGACAATGTAAATATCAAATCAGAAAGCCACACCATCTGCATGTTCACAACTTGAAGACATTGATGAGGTACAATCCATATAATCATGTGGTTAATTATGTGCTTCTTGTTGATTCAATTCAAGTTACCAACAAAGAAGCATTTAATAAGTCAAAATGTTTTGAATACAATTATTATGTGCTTGGGGGGAACATTCTATAGAAGCTCAAAGACAATTGATGGAGGAATATCCTAATAACCCACGTTTTGAAACAATGAAATGTATCATTTATGCTGGTTTATCAGATACATAAGCAAAGTTAGTGGCATGGGCTCATAATTCAGAGAATGAATATAGGTTGTCTATGACTTTCATCCAAATGGTTAGATTTATTCACAGTGAATTTGAAGAAAAATGTGGTGGGGATAAGATAAATGTTATTGTGGATTTCCAAAAGGAATGTTGTATGGAAATAGGCTATCAAAT